>JBDPZO010000502.1:0-52648 GCA_039877585.1 Heterodera filipjevi | reverse complement strand
TAAAAAATTAAAGTATTCCTGATTATTTTTACTGTCAATACTACCCCAATCATCCAAGTCTATACGAGCCATATTTTGCAGAAAAAAGGAACATTTTCAGTACTGAGGATCGCCGAGCAGGATGATGCAATTGAATATAAACTTTTGGTTTGCGGGTACAAATCGTACTCTTCATGCTTAAAGATCCTCAAAATTGCAACATACAAGCCTGAAAATGACTCCTGAATTTGGGTGCTATATCTCTCTCATGTGGATTGTGTTATCACCAGTTTTTATTACGCAGAGAAAGAGCAAATTCCAGACTATCCATTGATCTAAAAACTTCCTCATATCTCTGTTGGTTGCGGAGTTATACTCCTATGAAAAACATGGTTGTCACATTCTAAAAAATAAAGATATTCCTGATTACTTTTACTGTCAATACTACCCCAATCATCCAAGCCTACCTCTGAAAAAGATAGTTGTCACATTCTAAAAAATTAAAGTATTCCTGATTATTTTTATGTCAAATACTACCACAATCATCAATGTCTATACGAGCCCATATTTTGCAGAAAAAAAAGGAACATTTTCAGTAATGAGGATCGCCGAGCAGGATGAAATGCAATTGGAGATATAAACTGTTGGATTTGCCGGGTACAAATCGTACTCTTTCATGCTTAACAAGATCCTCAAAATTGCAACACACAAGCACTGAAAATGACTCCTGAAGTTGGGAGCTTATATCTCTCTCATGTGGATTTTGTTATCAGCCAGTTTTTATTACGCAGAGAAAGAGCAAATACCAGACTATCCATTGATATAAAAAACTTCCTCATATCTCTGTTGGTTGCGGAGTTATACTCCTCTGAAAAACATGGTTGTCACATTCTAAAAATAAAGATATGCCTGATTACTTTTAGTGACAATACTACCCCAATCATCCAATGCCTACCTCTGAAAAAGATGGTTGTCACATTCTAAAAAATTAAAGTATTCCTGATTATTTTACTGTCAATACTACCCCAATCATCCAAAGTCTATACGAGCCATATTTTGCAGAAAAAAAGGACATTTTCAGTACTGAGGATCGCCGAGCAGGATGATGCAATTGAATATAACTTTTGGTTTGCGGGTACAAATCGTACTCTTTCATGCTTAAAGATCCTCAAAATTGCAACATACAAGCCTGAAAATGACTCCTGAATTTGGTGCTTATATCTCTCTCATGTGGATTTTGTTATCAGCCAGTTTTTATTACCAGAGAAAGAGCAAATTCCAGACTATCCATTGATCTAAAAACTTCCTCATATCTCTGTTGGTTGCGGAGTTATACTCCTCTGAAAAACATGGTGTCACATTCTAAAAAATAAAGATATTCCTGATTACTTTTACTGTACAATACTACCCCAATCATCCAAAGCCTACCTCTGAAAAAGATAGGTTGTCACATTCTAAAAAATTAAAGTATTCCTGATTATTTTTACTGTCAATACTACCCCAATCATCCAAAGTCTATACGAGCCATATTTTGCAGAAAAAAAGGAACATTTTCAGTACTGAGGATCGCCGAGCAGGATGATGCAATTGAATATAAACTTTTGGTTTGCGGGTACAAATCGTACTCTTTCATGCTTAAAGATCCTCAAAATTGCAACATACAAGCCTGAAAATGACTCCTGAATTTGGGTGCTTATATCTCTCTCATGTGGATTTTGTTATCACCAGTTTTATTACGCAGAGAAAGAGCAAATTCCAGACTATCCATTGATCTAAAAACTTCCTCATATCTCTGTTGGTTGCGGAGTTATACTCCTCTGAAAAACATGGTTGTCACATTCTAAAAAATAAAGATATTCCTGATTACTTTTACTGTCAATACTACCCCAATCATCCAATGCCTACCTCTGAAAAAGATAGTTGTCACATTCTAAAAAATTAAAGTATTCCTGATTATTTTTACTGTCAATACTACCCCAATCATCCAATGTCTATACGAGCCATATTTTGCAGAAAAAAAGGAACATTTTCAGTACTGAGGATCGCCGAGCAGGATGATGCAATTGAATATAAACTTTTGGTTTGCGGGTACAAATCGTACTCTTTCATGCTTAAAGATCCTCAAAATTGCAACATACAAGCCTGAAAATGACTCCTGAATTTGGGTGCTTATATCTCTCTCATGTGGATTTTGTTATCACCAGTTTTTATTACGCAGAGAAAGAGCAAATTCCAGACTATCCATTGATCTAAAAACTTCCTCATATCTCTGTTGGTTGCGGAGTTATACTCCTCTGAAAAACATGGTTGTCACATTCTAAAAATAAAGATATTCCTGATTACTTTTACTGTCAATACTACCCCAATCATCCAATGCCTACCTCTGAAAAAGATAGTTGTCACATTCTAAAAAATTAAAGTATTCCTGATTATTTTTACTGTCAATACTACCCCAATCATCCAAAGTCTATACGAGCCATATTTTGCAGAAAAAAAGGAACATTTTCAGTACTGAGGATCGCCGAGCAGGATGATGCAATTGAATATAAACTTTTGGTTTGCGGGTACAAATCGTACTCTTTCATGCTTAAAGATCCTCAAAATTGCAACATACAAGCCTGAAAATGACTCCTGAATTTGGGTGCTTATATCTCTCTCATGTGGATTTTGTTATCACCAGTTTTTATTACGCAGAGAAAGAGCAAATTCCAGACTATCCATTGATCTAAAAACTTCCTCATATCTCTGTTGGTTGCGGAGTTATACTCCTCTGAAAAACATGGTTGTCACATTCTAAAAAATAAAGATATTCCTGATTACTTTTACTGTCAATACTACCCCAATCATCCAATGCCTACCTCTGAAAAAGATGGTTGTCACATTCTAAAAAATTAAAGTATTACTGATTATTTTTACTGTCAATACTACCCCAATCATCCAAAGTCTATACGAGCCATATTTTGCAGAAAAAAAGGAACATTTTCAGTACTGAGGATCGCCGAGCAGGATGATGCAATTGAATATAAACTTTTGGTTTGCGGGTACAAATCGTACTCTTTCATGCTTAAAGAACCTCAAAATTGCAACATACAAGCCTGAAAATGACTCCTGAATTTGGGTGCTTATATCTCTCTCATGTGGATGTGTTATCACCAGTTTTTATTACGCAGAGAAAGAGCAAATTCCAGACTATCCATTGATCTAAAAACTTCCTCATATCTCTGTTGGTTGCGGAGTTATACTCCTCTGAAAAACATGGTTGTCACATTCTAAAAAATAAAGATATTCCTGATTACTTTACTGTCAATACTACCCCAATCATCCAAGCCTACCTCTGAAAAAGATAGTTGTCACATTCTAAAAAATTAAAGTATTCCTGATTATTTTTACTGTCAATACTACCCCAATCATCCAATGTCTATACGAGCCATATTTTGCAGAAAAAAGGAACATTTTCAGTACTGAGGATCGCCGAGCAGGATGATGCAATTGAATATAAACTTTTGGTTTGCGGGTACAAATCGTACTCTTTCATGCTTAAAGATCCTCAAAATTGCAACATACAAGCCTGAAAATGACTCCTGAATTTGGGTGCTTATATCTCTCTCATGTGGATTGTGTTATCACCAGTTTTTATTACGCAGAGAAAGAGCAAATTCCAGACTATCCATTGATATAAAAACTTCCTCATATCTCTGTTGGTTGCGGAGTTATACTCCTCTGAAAAACATGGTTGTCACATTCTAAAAAATAAAGATATTCCTGATTACTTTTACTGTCAATACTACCCCAATCATCCAATGCCTACCTCTGAAAAAGATAGTTGTCACATTCTAAAAAATTAAAGTATTCCTGATTATTTTTACTGTCAATACTACCCCAATCATCCAAAGTCTATACGAGCCATATTTTGCAGAAAAAAAGGAACATTTTCAGTACTGAGGATCGCCGAGCAGGATGATGCAATTGAATATAAACTTTTGGTTTGCGGGTACAAATCGTACTCTTTCATGCTTAAAGATCCTCAAAATTGCAACATACAAGCCTGAAAATGACTCCTGAATTTGGGTGCTTATATCTCTCTCATGTGGATTTTGTTATCACCAGTTTTTATTACGCAGAGAAAGAGCAAATTCCAGACTATCCATTGATCTAAAAACTTCCTCATATCTCTGTTGGTTGCGGAGTTATACTCCTCTGAAAAACATGGTTGTCACATTCTAAAAATAAAGATATTCCTGATTACTTTTAGTGGCAATACTACCCCAATCATCCAATGCCTACCTCTGAAAAAGATGGTTGTCACATTCTAAAAAATTAAAGTATTCCTGATTATTTTTACTGTCAATACTACCCCAATCATCCAAAGTCTATACGAGCCATATTTTGCAGAAAAAAAGGAACATTTTCAGTACTGAGGATCGCCGAGCAGGATGATGCAATTGAATATAAACTTTTGGTTTGCGGGTACAAATCGTACTCTTTCATGCTTAAAGATCCTCAAAATTGCAACATACAAGCCTGAAAATGACTCCTGAATTTGGGTGCTTATATCTCTCTCATGTGGATTGTGTTATCACCAGTTTTTATTACGCAGAGAAAGAGCAAATTCCAGACTATCCATTGATCTAAAAACTTCCTCATATCTCTGTTGGTTGCGGAGTTATACTCCTCTGAAAAACATGGTTGTCACATTCTAAAAAATAAAGATATTCCTGATTACTTTTACTGTCAATACTACCCCAATCATCCAAATGCCTACCTCTGAAAAAGATAGTTGTCACATTCTAAAAAATTAAAGTATTCCTGATTATTTTTACTGTCAATACTACCCCAATCATCCAAAGTCTATACGAGCCATATTTTGCAGAAAAAAAGGAACATTTTCAGTACTGAGGATCGCCGAGCAGGATGATGCAATTGAATATAAACTTTTGGTTTGCGGGTACAAATCGTACTCTTTCATGCTTAAAGATCCTCAAAATTGCAACATACAAGCCTGAAAATGACTCCTGAATTTGGGTGCTTATATCTCTCTCATGTGGATTTTGTTATCACCAGTTTTATTACGCAGAGAAAGAGCAAATTCCAGGACTATCCATTGATATAAAAACTTCCTCATATCTCTGTTGGTTGCGGAGTTATACTCCTCTGAAAAACATGGTTGTCACATTCTAAAAAATAAAGATATTCCTGATTACTTTTACTGTCAATACTACCCCAATCATCCAATGCCTACCTCTGAAAAAGATGGTTGTCACATTCTAAAAAATTAAAGTATTCCTGATTATTTTTACTGTCAATACTACCCCAATCATCCAAAGTCTATACGAGCCATATTTTGCAGAAAAAAGGAACATTTTCAGTACTGAGGATCGCCGAGCAGGATGATGCAATTGAATATAAACTTTTGGTTTGCGGGTACAAATCGTACTCTTTCATGCTTAAAGATCCTCAAAATTGCAACATACAAGCCTGAAAATGACTCCTGAATTTGGGTGCTTATATCTCTCTCATGTGGATTTTGTTATCACCAGTTTTTATTACGCAGAGAAAGAGCAAATTCCAGACTATCCATTGATCTAAAAACTTCCTCATATCTCTGTTGGTTGCGGAGTTATACTCCTCTGAAAAACATGGTTGTCACATTCTAAAAAATAAAGATATTCCTGATTACTTTTACTGTCAATACTACCCCAATCATCCAATGCCTACCTCTGAAAAAGATAGTTGTCACATTCTAAAAAATTAAAGTATTCCTGATTATTTTTACTGTCAATACTACCCCAATCATCCAAAGTCTATACGAGCCATATTTTGCAGAAAAAAGGAACATTTTCAGTACTGAGGATCGCCGAGCAGGATGATGCAATTGAATATAAACTTTTGGTTTGCGGGTACAAATCGTACTCTTTCATGCTTAAAGATCCTCAAAATTGCAACATACAAGCCTGAAAATGACTCCTGAATTTGGGTGCTTATATCTCTCTCATGTGGATTGTGTTATCACCAGTTTTTATTACGCAGAGAAAGAGCAAATTCCAGACTATCCATTGATCTAAAAACTTCCTCATATCTCTGTTGGTTGCGGAGTTATACTCCTCTGAAAAACATGGTTGTCACATTCTAAAAAATAAAGATATTCCTGATTACTTTTACTGTCAATACTACCCCAATCATCCAATGCCTACCTCTGAAAAAGATAGTTGTCACATTCTAAAAAATTAAAGTATTCCTGATTATTTTACTGTCAATACTACCCCAATCATCCAAGTCTATACGAGCCATATTTTGCAGAAAAAAGGAACATTTTCAGTACTGAGGATCGCCGAGCAGGATGATGCAATTGAATATAAACTTTTGGTTTGCGGGTACAAATCGTACTCTTTCATGCTTAAAGATCCTCAAAATTGCAACATACAAGCCTGAAAATGACTCCTGAATTTGGGTGCTTATATCTCTCTCATGTGGATTTTGTTATCACCAGTTTTTATTACGCAGAGAAAGAGCAAATTCCAGACTATCCATTGATATAAAAACTTCCTCATATCTCTGTTGGTTGCGGAGTTATACTCCTCTGAAAAACACGGTTGTCACATTCTAAAAAATTCCTGATTACTTTTACTGGCAATACTACCCCAATCATCCAATGCCTACCTCTGAAAAAGATGGTTGTCACATTCTAAAAAATTAAAGTATTCCTGATTATTTTTACTGTCAATACCACCCCAATCATCCAAAGTCTATACGAGCCATATTTTGCAGAAAAAAAGGAACATTTTCAGTACTGAGGATCGCCGAGCAGGATGATGCAATTGAATATAAACTTTTGGTTTGCGGGTACAAATCGTACTCTTTCATGCTTAAAGATCCTCAAAATTGCAACATACAAGCCTGAAAATGACTCCTGAATTTGGGTGCTTATATCTCTCTCATGTGGATTGTGTTATCACCAGTTTTATTACGCAGAGAAAGAGCAAATTCCAGACTATCCATTGATCTAAAAACTTCCTCATATCTCTGTTGGTTGCGGAGTTATACTCCTCTGAAAAACATGGTTGTCACATTCTAAAAAATAAAGATATTCCTGATTACTTTTACTGTCAATACTACCCCAATCATCCAATGCCTACCTCTGAAAAAGATAGGTTGTCACATTCTAAAAAATTAAAGTATTCCTGATTATTTTTACTGTCAATACTACCCCAATCATCCAAAGTCTATATGAGCCATATTTTGCAGAAAAAAAGGAACATTTTCAGTACTGAGGATCGCCGAGCAGGATGATGCAATTGAATATAAACTTTTGTTTGCGGGTACAAATCGTACTCTTTCATGCTTAAAGATCCTCAAAATTGCAACATACAAGCCTGAAAATGACTCCTGAATTTGGGTGCTTATATCTCTCTCATGTGGATTGTGTTATCACCAGTTTTTATTACGCAGAGAAAGAGCAAATTCCAGACTATCCATTGATATAAAAAACTTCCTCATATCTCTGTTGGTTGCGGAGTTATACTCCTCTGAAAAACATGGTTGTCACATTCTAAAAAATAAAGATATTCCTGATTACTTTTACTGTCAATACTACCCCAATCATCCAATGCCTACCTCTGAAAAAGATGGTTGTCACATTCTAAAAAATTAAAGTATTCCTGATTATTTTTACTGTCAATACTACCCCAATCATCCAAAGTCTATACGAGCCATATTTTGCAGAAAAAAAGGAACATTTTCAGTACTGAGGATCGCCGAGCAGGATGATGCAATTGAATATAAACTTTTGGTTTGCGGGTACAAATCGTACTCTTTCATGCTTAAAGATCCTCAAAATTGCAACATACAAGCCTGAAAATGACTCCTGAATTTGGGTGCTTATATCTCTCTCATGTGGATTTTGTTATCACCAGTTTTTATTACGCAGAGAAAGAGCAAATTCCAGACTATCCATTGATCTAAAAACTTCCTCATATCTCTGTTGGTTGCGGAGTTATACTCCTCTGAAAAACATGGTTGTCACATTCTAAAAAATAAAGATATTCCTGATTACTTTTACTGTCAATACTACCCCAATCATCCAATGCCTACCTCTGAAAAAGATAGTTGTCACATTCTAAAAAATTAAAGTATTCCTGATTATTTTTACTGTCAATACTACCCCAATCATCCAAAGTCTATACGAGCCATATTTTGCAGAAAAAAAGGAACATTTTCAGTACTGAGGATCGCCGAGCAGGATGATGCAATTGAATATAAACTTTTGGTTTGCGGGTACAAATCGTACTCTTTCATGCTTAAAGATCCTCAAAATTGCAACATACAAGCCTGAAAATGACTCCTGAATTTGGGTGCTTATATCTCTCTCATGTGGATTTTGTTATCACCAGTTTTTATTACGCAGAGAAAGAGCAAATTCCAGACTATCCATTGATCTAAAAACTTCCTCATATCTCTGTTGGTTGCGGAGTTATACTCCTCTGAAAAACATGGTTGTCACATTCTTAAAAATAAAGATATTCCTGATTACTTTTACTGTCAATACTACCCCAATCATCCAATGCCTACCTCTGAAAAAGATAGGTTGTCACATTCTAAAAAATTAAAGTATTCCTGATTATTTTTACTGTCAATACTACCCCAATCATCCAAAGTCTATACGAGCCATATTTTGCAGAAAAAAAGGAACATTTTCAGTACTGAGGATCGCCGAGCAGGATGATGCAATTGAATATAAACTTTTGGTTTGCGGGTACAAATCGTACTCTTTCATGCTTAAAGATCCTCAAAATTGCAACATACAAGCCTGAAAATGACTCCTGAATTTGGGTGCTTATATCTCTCTCATGTGGATGTGTTATCACCAGTTTTTATTACGCAGAGAAAGAGCAAATTCCAGACTATCCATTGATCTAAAAACTTCCTCATATCTCTGTTGGTTGCGGAGTTATACTCCTCTGAAAAACATGGTTGTCACATTCTAAAAAATAAAGATATTCCTGATTACTTTTACTGTCAATACTACCCCAATCATCCAAAGCCTACCTCTGAAAAAGATAGTTGTCACATTCTAAAAAATTAAAGTATTCCTGATTATTTTACTGTCAATACTACCCCAATCATCCAAAGTCTATACGAGCCATATTTTGCAGAAAAAAAGGAACATTTTCAGTACTGAGGATCGCCGAGCAGGATGATGCAATTGAATATAAACTTTTGGTTTGCGGGTACAAATCGTACTCTTTCATGCTTAAAGATCCTCAAAATTGCAACATACAAGCCTGAAAATGACTCCTGAATTTGGGTGCTTATATCTCTCTCATGTGGATTTTGTTATCACCAGTTTTTATTACGCAGAGAAAGAGCAAATTCCAGACTATCCATTGATCTAAAAACTTCCTCATATCTCTGTTGGTTGCGGAGTTATACTCCTCTGAAAAACATGGTTGTCACATTCTAAAAAATAAAGATATTCCTGATTACTTTTACTGTCAATACTACCCCAATCATCCAATGCCTACCTCTGAAAAAGATAGTTGTCACATTCTAAAAAATTAAAGTATTCCTGATTATTTTTACTGTCAATACTACCCCAATCATCCAAAGTCTATACGAGCCATATTTTGCAGAAAAAAAGGAACATTTTCAGTACTGAGGATCGCCGAGCAGGATGATGCAATTGAATATAAACTTTTGGTTTGCGGGTACAAATCGTACTCTTTCATGCTTAAAGATCCTCAAAATTGCAACATACAAGCCTGAAAATGACTCCTGAATTTGGGTGCTTATATCTCTCTCATGTGGATTTTGTTATCACCAGTTTTTATTACGCAGAGAAAGAGCAAATTCCAGACTATCCATTGATCTAAAAACTTCCTCATATCTCTGTTGGTTGCGGAGTTATACTCCTCTGAAAAACATGGTTGTCACATTCTAAAAAATAAAGATATTCCTGATTACTTTTAGTGACAATACTACCCCAATCATCCAATGCCTACCTCTGAAAAAGATGGTTGTCACATTCTAAAAAATTAAAGTATTCCTGATTATTTTTACTGTCAATACTACCCCAATCATCCAAAGTCTATACGAGCCATATTTTGCAGAAAAAAAGGAACATTTTCAGTACTGAGGATCGCCGAGCAGGATGATGCAATTGAATATAAACTTTTGGTTTGCGGGTACAAATCGTACTCTTTCATGCTTAAAGATCCTCAAAATTGCAACATACAAGCCTGAAAATGACTCCTGAATTTGGGTGCTTATATCTCTCTCATGTGGATTTTGTTATCACCAGTTTTTATTACGCAGAGAAAGAGCAAATTCCAGACTATCCATTGATCTAAAAACTTCCTCATATCTCTGTTGGTTGCGGAGTTATACTCCTCTGAAAAACATGGTTGTCACATTCTAAAAAATAAAGATATTCCTGATTACTTTTACTGTCAATACTACCCCAATCATCCAAGCCTACCTCTGAAAAAGATAGTTGTCACATTCTAAAAAATTAAAGTATTCCTGATTATTTTTACTGTCAATACTACCCCAATCATCCAAAGTCTATACGAGCCATATTTTGCAGAAAAAAAGGAACATTTTCAGTACTGAGGATCGCCGAGCAGGATGATGCAATTGAATATAAACTTTTGGTTTGCGGGTACAAATCGTACTCTTTCATGCTTAAAGATCCTCAAAATTGCAACATACAAGCCTGAAAATGACTCCTGAATTTGGGTGCTTATATCTCTCTCATGTGGATTTTGTTATCACCAGTTTTTATTACGCAGAGAAAGAGCAAATTCCAGACTATCCATTGATCTAAAAACTTCCTCATATCTCTGTTGGTTGCGGAGTTATACTCCTCTGAAAAACATGGTTGTCACATTCTAAAAAATAAAGATATTCCTGATTACTTTTACTGTCAATACTACCCCAATCATCCAATGCCTACCTCTGAAAAAGATAGTTGTCACATTCTAAAAAATTAAAGTATTCCTGATTATTTTACTGTCAATACTACCCCAATCATCCAAAGTCTATACGAGCCATATTTTGCAGAAAAAAAGGAACATTTTCAGTACTGAGGATCGCCGAGCAGGATGATGCAATTGAATATAAACTTTTGGTTTGCGGGTACAAATCGTACTCTTTCATGCTTAAAGATCCTCAAAATTGCAACATACAAGCCTGAAAATGACTCCTGAATTTGGGTGCTTATATCTCTCTCATGTGGATTTTGTTATCACCAGTTTTTATTACGCAGAGAAAGAGCAAATTCCAGACTATCCATTGATCTAAAAACTTCCTCATATCTCTGTTGGTTGCGGAGTTATACTCCTCTGAAAAACATGGTTGTCACATTCTAAAAAATAAAGATATTCCTGATTACTTTTACTGTCAATACTACCCCAATCATCCAAATGCCTACCTCTGAAAAAGATAGTTGTCACATTCTAAAAAATTAAAGTATTCCTGATTATTTTACTGTCAATACTACCCCAATCATCCAAAGTCTATACGAGCCATATTTTGCAGAAAAAAAGGAACATTTTCAGTACTGAGGATCGCCGAGCAGGATGATGCAATTGAATATAAACTTTTGGTTTGCGGGTACAAATCGTACTCTTTCATGCTTAAAGATCCTCAAAATTGCAACATACAAGCCTGAAAATGACTCCTGAATTTGGGTGCTTATATCTCTCTCATGTGGATTTTGTTATCACCAGTTTTTATTACGCAGAGAAAGAGCAAATTCCAGACTATCCATTGATCTAAAAACTTCCTCATATCTCTGTTGGTTGCGGAGTTATACTCCTCTGAAAAACATGGTTGTCACATTCTAAAAAATAAAGATATTCCTGATTACTTTTACTGTCAATACTACCCCAATCATCCAAAGCCTACCTCTGAAAAAGATAGTTGTCACATTCTAAAAAATTAAAGTATTCCTGATTATTTTTACTGTCAATACTACCCCAATCATCCAAAGTCTATACGAGCCATATTTTGCAGAAAAAAAGGAACATTTTCAGTACTGAGGATCGCCGAGCAGGATGATGCAATTGAATATAAACTTTTGGTTTGCGGGTACAAATCGTACTCTTTCATGCTTAAAGATCCTCAAAATTGCAACATACAAGCCTGAAAATGACTCCTGAATTTGGGTGCTTATATCTCTCTCATGTGGATTTTGTTATCACCAGTTTTTATTACGCAGAGAAAGAGCAAATTCCAGACTATCCATTGATCTAAAAACTTCCTCATATCTCTGTTGGTTGCGGAGTTATACTCCTCTGAAAAACATGGTTGTCACATTCTAAAAAATAAAGATATTCCTGATTACTTTTACTGTCAATACTACCCCAATCATCCAATGCCTACCTCTGAAAAAGATAGTTGTCACATTCTAAAAAATTAAAGTATTCCTGATTATTTTACTGTCAATACTACCCCAATCATCCAAAGTCTATACGAGCCATATTTTGCAGAAAAAAAGGAACATTTTCAGTACTGAGGATCGCCGAGCAGGATGATGCAATTGAATATAAACTTTTGGTTTGCGGGTACAAATCGTACTCTTTCATGCTTAAAGATCCTCAAAATTGCAACATACAAGCCTGAAAATGACTCCTGAATTTGGGTGCTTATATCTCTCTCATGTGGATTTTGTTATCACCAGTTTTTATTACGCAGAGAAAGAGCAAATTCCAGACTATCCATTGATCTAAAAACTTCCTCATATCTCTGTTGGTTGCGGAGTTATACTCCTCTGAAAAACATGGTTGTCACATTCTAAAAAATAAAGATATTCCTGATTACTTTTACTGTCAATACTACCCCAATCATCCAATGCCTACCTCTGAAAAAGATAGTTGTCACATTCTAAAAAATTAAAGTATTCCTGATTATTTTACTGTCAATACTACCCCAATCATCCAAAGTCTATACGAGCCATATTTTGCAGAAAAAAAGGAACATTTTCAGTACTGAGGATCGCCGAGCAGGATGATGCAATTGAATATAAACTTTTGGTTTGCGGGTACAAATCGTACTCTTTCATGCTTAAAGATCCTCAAAATTGCAACATACAAGCCTGAAAATGACTCCTGAATTTGGGTGCTTATATCTCTCTCATGTGGATTTTGTTATCACCAGTTTTTATTACGCAGAGAAAGAGCAAATTCCAGACTATCCATTGATATAAAAACTTCCTCATATCTCTGTTGGTTGCGGAGTTATACTCCTCTGAAAAACATGGTTGTCACATTCTAAAAAATAAAGATATTCCTGATTACTTTTACTGTCAATACTACCCCAATCATCCAAAGCCTACCTCTGAAAAAGATAGTTGTCACATTCTAAAAAATTAAAGTATTCCTGATTATTTTACTGTCAATACTACCCCAATCATCCAAAGTCTATACGAGCCATATTTTGCAGAAAAAAAGGAACATTTTCAGTACTGAGGATCGCCGAGCAGGATGATGCAATTGAATATAAACTTTTGGTTTGCGGGTACAAATCGTACTCTTTCATGCTTAAAGATCCTCAAAATTGCAACATACAAGCCTGAAAATGACTCCTGAATTTGGGTGCTTATATCTCTCTCATGTGGATTTTGTTATCACCAGTTTTTATTACGCAGAGAAAGAGCAAATTCCAGACTATCCATTGATCTAAAAACTTCCTCATATCTCTGTTGATTGCGGAGTTATACTCCTCTGAAAAACATGGTTGTCACATTCTAAAAAATAAAGATATTCCTGATTACTTTTACTGTCAATACTACCCCAATCATCCAAAGCCTACCTCTGAAAAAGATAGTTGTCACATTCTAAAAAATTAAAGTATTCCTGATTATTTTTACTGTCAATACTACCCCAATCATCCAAAGTCTATACGAGCCATATTTGCAGAAAAAAAGGAACATTTTCAGTACTGAGGATCGCCGAGCAGGATGATGCAATTGTATACAAACTTTTGGTTTGCGGGTACAAATCGTACTCTTTCATGCTTAAAGATCCTCAAAATTGCAACATACAAGCCTGAAAATGACTCCTGAATTTGGGTGCTTATATCTCTCTCATGTGGATTTTGTTATCACCAGTTTTTATTACGCAGAGAAAGAGCAAATTCCAGACTATCCATTGATATAAAAAACTTCCTCATATCTCTGTTGGTTGCGGAGTTATACTCCTCTGAAAAACATGGTTGTCACATTCTAAAAAATAAAGATATTCCTGATTACTTTTACTGTCAATACTACCCCAATCATCCAATGCCTACCTCTGAAAAAGATAGTTGTCACATTCTAAAAAATTAAAGTATTCCTGATTATTTTTACTGTCAATACTACCCCAATCATCCAATGTCTATACGAGCCATATTTTGCAGAAAAAAAGGAACATTTTCAGTACTGAGGATCGCCGAGCAGGATGATGCAATTGAATATAAACTTTTGGTTTGCGGGTACAAATCGTACTCTTTCATGCTTAAAGATCCTCAAAATTGCAACATACAAGCCTGAAAATGACTCCTGAATTTGGGTGCTTATATCTCTCTCATGTGGATTTTGTTATCACCAGTTTTTATTACGCAGAGAAAGAGCAAATTCCAGACTATCCATTGATCTAAAAACTTCCTCATATCTCTGTTGGTTGCGGAGTTATACTCCTCTGAAAAACATGGTTGTCACATTCTAAAAAATAAAGATATTCCTGATTACTTTTACTGTCAATACTACCCCAATCATCCAATGCCTACCTCTGAAAAAGATAGTTGTCACATTCTAAAAAATTAAAGTATTCCTGATTATTTTTACTGTCAATACTACCCCAATCATCCAAAGTCTATACGAGCCATATTTTGCAGAAAAAAAGGAACATTTTCAGTACTGAGGATCGCCGAGCAGGATGATGCAATTGAATATAAACTTTTGGTTTGCGGGTACAAATCGTACTCTTTCATGCTTAAAGATCCTCAAAATTGCAACATACAAGCCTGAAAATGACTCCTGAATTTGGGTGCTTATATCTCTCTCATGTGGATTTTGTTATCACCAGTTTTTATTACGCAGAGAAAGAGCAAATTCCAGACTATCCATTGATCTAAAAACTTCCTCATATCTCTGTTGGTTGCGGAGTTATACTCCTCTGAAAAACATGGTTGTCACATTCTAAAAAATAAAGATATTCCTGATTACTTTTACTGTCAATACTACCCCAATCATCCAAGCCTACCTCTGAAAAAGATAGTTGTCACATTCTAAAAAATTAAAGTATTCCTGATTATTTTTACTGTCAATACTACCCCAATCATCCAAGTCTATACGAGCCATATTTTGCAGAAAAAAAGGAACATTTTCAGTACTGAGGATCGCCGAGCAGGATGATGCAATTGAATATAAACTTTTGGTTTGCGGGTACAAATCGTACTCTTTCATGCTTAAAGATCCTCAAAATTGCAACATACAAGCCTGAAAATGACTCCTGAATTTGGGTGCTTATATCTCTCTCATGTGGATTTTGTTATCACCAGTTTTTATTACGCAGAGAAAGAGCAAATTCCAGACTATCCATTGATCTAAAAACTTCCTCATATCTCTGTTGGTTGCGGAGTTATACTCCTCTGAAAAACATGGTTGTCACATTCTAAAAAATAAAGATATTCCTGATTACTTTTACTGTCAATACTACCCCAATCATCCAATGCCTACCTCTGAAAAAGATAGTTGTCACATTCTAAAAAATTAAAGTATTCCTGATTATTTTACTGTCAATACTACCCCAATCATCCAAAGTCTATACGAGCCATATTTTGCAGAAAAAAAGGAACATTTTCAGTACTGAGGATCGCCGAGCAGGATGATGCAATTGAATATAAACTTTTGGTTTGCGGGTACAAATCGTACTCTTTCATGCTTAAAGATCCTCAAAATTGCAACATACAAGCCTGAAAATGACTCCTGAATTTGGGTGCTTATATCTCTCTCATGTGGATTTTGTTATCACCAGTTTTTATTACGCAGAGAAAGAGCAAATTCCAGACTATCCATTGATCTAAAAACTTCCTCATATCTCTGTTGGTTGCGGAGTTATACTCCTCTGAAAAACATGGTTGTCACATTCTAAAAATAAAGATATTCCTGATTACTTTTACTGTCAATACTACCCCAATCATCCAAGCCTACCTCTGAAAAAGATAGTTGTCACATTCTAAAAAATTAAAGTATTCCTGATTATTTTTACTGTCAATACTACCCCAATCATCCAAGTCTATACGAGCCATATTTTGCAGAAAAAAAGGAACATTTTCAGTACTGAGGATCGCCGAGCAGGATGATGCAATTGAATATAAACTTTTGGTTTGCGGGTACAAATCGTACTCTTTCATGCTTAAAGATCCTCAAAATTGCAACATACAAGCCTGAAAATGACTCCTGAATTTGGGTGCTTATATCTCTCTCATGTGGATTTTGTTATCACCAGTTTTTATTACGCAGAGAAAGAGCAAATTCCAGACTATCCATTGATCTAAAAACTTCCTCATATCTCTGTTGGTTGCGGAGTTATACTCCTCTGAAAAACATGGTTGTCACATTCTAAAAAATAAAGATATTCCTGATTACTTTTACTGTCAATACTACCCCAATCATCCAATGCCTACCTCTGAAAAAGATAGTTGTCACATTCTAAAAAATTAAAGTATTCCTGATTATTTTTACTGTCAATACTACCCCAATCATCCAAAGTCTATACGAGCCATATTTTGCAGAAAAAAAGGAACATTTTCAGTACTGAGGATCGCCGAGCAGGATGATGCAATTGAATATAAACTTTTGGTTTGCGGGTACAAATCGTACTCTTTCATGCTTAAAGATCCTCAAAATTGCAACATACAAGCCTGAAAATGACTCCTGAATTTGGGTGCTTATATCTCTCTCATGTGGATTTTGTTATCACCAGTTTTTATTACGCAGAGAAAGAGCAAATTCCAGACTATCCATTGATCTAAAAACTTCCTCATATCTCTGTTGGTTGCGGAGTTATACTCCTCTGAAAAACATGGTTGTCACATTCTAAAAAATAAAGATATTCCTGATTACTTTTACTGTCAATACTACCCCAATCATCCAAAGCCTACCTCTGAAAAAGATAGTTGTCACATTCTAAAAAATTAAAGTATTCCTGATTATTTTTACTGTCAATACTACCCCAATCATCCAAAGTCTATACGAGCCATATTTTGCAGAAAAAAAGGAACATTTTCAGTACTGAGGATCGCCGAGCAGGATGATGCAATTGAATATAAACTTTTGGTTTGCGGGTACAAATCGTACTCTTTCATGCTTAAAGATCCTCAAAATTGCAACATACAAGCCTGAAAATGACTCCTGAATTTGGGTGCTTATATCTCTCTCATGTGGATTTTGTTATCACCAGTTTTTATTACGCAGAGAAAGAGCAAATTCCAGACTATCCATTGATATAAAAAACTTCCTCATATCTCTGTTGGTTGCGGAGTTATACTCCTCTGAAAAACATGGTTGTCACATTCTAAAAAATAAAGATATTCCTGATTACTTTTACTGTCAATACTACCCCAATCATCCAAGCCTACCTCTGAAAAAGATAGTTGTCACATTCTAAAAAATTAAAGTATTCCTGATTATTTTACTGTCAATACTACCCCAATCATCCAAAGTCTATACGAGCCATATTTTGCAGAAAAAAAGGAACATTTTCAGTACTGAGGATCGCCGAGCAGGATGATGCAATTGAATATAAACTTTTGGTTTGCGGGTACAAATCGTACTCTTTCATGCTTAAAGATCCTCAAAATTGCAACATACAAGCCTGAAAATGACTCCTGAATTTGGGTGCTTATATCTCTCTCATGTGGATTTTGTTATCACCAGTTTTTATTACGCAGAGAAAGAGCAAATTCCAGACTATCCATTGATCTAAAAACTTCCTCATATCTCTGTTGATTGCGGAGTTATACTCCTCTGAAAAACATGGTTGTCACATTCTAAAAATAAAGATATTCCTGATTACTTTTACTGTCAATACTACCCCAATCATCCAATGCCTATCTCTGAAAAAGATGGTTGTCACATTCTTAAAAATTAAAGTATTCCTGATTATTTTTACTGTCAATACTACCCCAATCATCCAAAGTCTATACGAGCCATATTTTGCAGAAAAAAAGGAACATTTTCAGTACTGAGGATCGCCGAGCAGGATGATGCAATTGAATATAAACTTTTGGTTTGCGGGTACAAATCGTACTCTTTCATGCTTAAAGATCCTCAAAATTGCAACATACAAGCCTGAAAATGACTCCTGAATTTGGGTGCTTATATCTCTCTCATGTGGATGTGTTATCACCAGTTTTTATTACGCAGAGAAAGAGCAAATTCCAGACTATCCATTGATCTAAAAACTTCCTCATATCTCTGTTGGTTGCGGAGTTATACTCCTCTGAAAAACATGGTTGTCACATTCTAAAAAATAAAGATATTCCTGATTACTTTTACTGTCAATACTACCCCAATCATCCAAGCCTACCTCTGAAAAAGATAGGTTGTCACATTCTAAAAAATTAAAGTATTCCTGATTATTTTTACTGTCAATACTACCCCAATCATCCAAGTCTATACGAGCCATATTTTGCAGAAAAAAAGGAACATTTTCAGTACTGAGGATCGCCGAGCAGGATGATGCAATTGAATATAAACTTTTGGTTTGCGGGTACAAATCGTACTCTTTCATGCTTAAAGATCCTCAAAATTGCAACATACAAGCCTGAAAATGACTCCTGAATTTGGGTGCTTATATCTCTCTCATGTGGATTTTGTTATCACCAGTTTTTATTACGCAGAGAAAGAGCAAATTCCAGACTATCCATTGATCTAAAAACTTCCTCATATCTCTGTTGGTTGCGGAGTTATACTCCTCTGAAAAACATGGTTGTCACATTCTAAAAAATAAAGATATTCCTGATTACTTTTACTGTCAATACTACCCCAATCATCCAAAGCCTACCTCTGAAAAAGATAGTTGTCACATTCTAAAAAATTAAAGTATTCCTGATTATTTTTACTGTCAATACTACCCCAATCATCCAAAGTCTATACGAGCCATATTTTGCAGAAAAAAAGGAACATTTTCAGTACTGAGGATCGCCGAGCAGGATGATGCAATTGAATATAAACTTTTGGTTTGCGGGTACAAATCGTACTCTTTCATGCTTAAAGAACCTCAAAATTGCAACATACAAGCCTGAAAATGACTCCTGAATTTGGGTGCTTATATCTCTCTCATGTGGATGTGTTATCACCAGTTTTTATTACGCAGAGAAAGAGCAAATTCCAGACTATCCATTGATCTAAAAACTTCCTCATATCTCTGTTGGTTGCGGAGTTATACTCCTCTGAAAAACATGGTTGTCACATTCTAAAAAATAAAGATATTCCTGATTACTTTTACTGTCAATACTACCCCAATCATCCAAAGCCTACCTCTGAAAAAGATAGTTGTCACATTCTAAAAAATTAAAGTATTCCTGATTATTTTTACTGTCAATACTACCCCAATCATCCAAAGTCTATACGAGCCATATTTTGCAGAAAAAAAGGAACATTTTCAGTACTGAGGATCGCCGAGCAGGATGATGCAATTGAATATAAACTTTTGGTTTGCGGGTACAAATCGTACTCTTTCATGCTTAAAGATCCTCAAAATTGCAACATACAAGCCTGAAAATGACTCCTGAATTTGGGTGCTTATATCTCTCTCATGTGGATTTTGTTATCACCAGTTTTTATTACGCAGAGAAAGAGCAAATTCCAGACTATCCATTGATCTAAAAACTTCCTCATATCTCTGTTGGTTGCGGAGTTATACTCCTCTGAAAAACATGGTTGTCACATTCTAAAAATAAAGATATTCCTGATTACTTTTACTGTCAATACTACCCCAATCATCCAAAGCCTACCTCTGAAAAAGATAGTTGTCACATTCTAAAAAATTAAAGTATTCCTGATTATTTTTACTGTCAATACTACCCCAATCATCCAAAGTCTATACGAGCCATATTTTGCAGAAAAAAAGGAACATTTTCAGTACTGAGGATCGCCGAGCAGGATGATGCAATTGAATATAAACTTTTGGTTTGCGGGTACAAATCGTACTCTTTCATGCTTAAAGATCCTCAAAATTGCAACATACAAGCCTGAAAATGACTCCTGAATTTGGGTGCTTATATCTCTCTCATGTGGATTTTGTTATCACCAGTTTTTATTACGCAGAGAAAGAGCAAATTCCAGACTATCCATTGATCTAAAAACTTCCTCATATCTCTGTTGGTTGCGGAGTTATACTCCTCTGAAAAACATGGTTGTCACATTCTAAAAAATAAAGATATTCCTGATTACTTTTACTGTCAATACTACCCCAATCATCCAATGCCTACCTCTGAAAAAGATAGTTGTCACATTCTAAAAAATTAAAGTATTCCTGATTATTTTTACTGTCAATACTACCCCAATCATCCAAAGTCTATACGAGCCATATTTTGCAGAAAAAAAGGAACATTTTCAGTACTGAGGATCGCCGAGCAGGATGATGCAATTGAATATAAACTTTTGGTTTGCGGGTACAAATCGTACTCTTTCATGCTTAAAGATCCTCAAAATTGCAACATACAAGCCTGAAAATGACTCCTGAATTTGGGTGCTTATATCTCTCTCATGTGGATTTTGTTATCACCAGTTTTTATTACGCAGAGAAAGAGCAAATTCCAGACTATCCATTGATCTAAAAACTTCCTCATATCTCTGTTGGTTGCGGAGTTATACTCCTCTGAAAAACATGGTTGTCACATTCTAAAAAATAAAGATATTCCTGATTACTTTTACTGTCAATACTACCCCAATCATCCAAAGCCTACCTCTGAAAAAGATAGTTGTCACATTCTAAAAAATTAAAGTATTCCTGATTATTTTTACTGTCAATACTACCCCAATCATCCAAAGTCTATACGAGCCATATTTTGCAGAAAAAAAGGAACATTTTCAGTACTGAGGATCGCCGAGCAGGATGATGCAATTGAATATAAACTTTTGGTTTGCGGGTACAAATCGTACTCTTTCATGCTTAAAGATCCTCAAAATTGCAACATACAAGCCTGAAAATGACTCCTGAATTTGGGTGCTTATATCTCTCTCATGTGGATTTTGTTATCACCAGTTTTTATTACGCAGAGAAAGAGCAAATTCCAGACTATCCATTGATCTAAAAACTTCCTCATATCTCTGTTGGTTGCGGAGTTATACTCCTCTGAAAAACATGGTTGTCACATTCTAAAAATAAAGATATTCCTGATTACTTTTACGTGGCAATACTACCCCAATCATCCAATGCCTACCTCTGAAAAAGATGGTTGTCACATTCTAAAAAATTAAAGTATTCCTGATTATTTTTACTGTCAATACTACCCCAATCATCCAAAGTCTATACGAGCCATATTTTGCAGAAAAAAAGGAACATTTTCAGTACTGAGGATCGCCGAGCAGGATGATGCAATTGAATATAAACTTTTGGTTTGCGGGTACAAATCGTACTCTTTCATGCTTAAAGATCCTCAAAATTGCAACATACAAGCCTGAAAATGACTCCTGAATTTGGGTGCTTATATCTCTCTCATGTGGATTGTGTTATCACCAGTTTTTATTACGCAGAGAAAGAGCAAATTCCAGACTATCCATTGATCTAAAAACTTCCTCATATCTCTGTTGGTTGCGGAGTTATACTCCTCTGAAAAACATGGTTGTCACATTCTAAAAAATAAAGATATTCCTGATTACTTTTACTGTCAATACTACCCCAATCATCCAAGCCTACCTCTGAAAAAGATAGTTGTCACATTCTAAAAAATTAAAGTATTCCTGATTATTTTTACTGTCAATACTACCCCAATCATCCAAAGTCTATACGAGCCATATTTTGCAGAAAAAAAGGAACATTTTCAGTACTGAGGATCGCCGAGCAGGATGATGCAATTGAATATAAACTTTTGGTTTGCGGGTACAAATCGTACTCTTTCATGCTTAAAGATCCTCAAAATTGCAACATACAAGCCTGAAAATGACTCCTGAATTTGGGTGCTTATATCTCTCTCATGTGGATTGTGTTATCACCAGTTTTTATTACGCAGAGAAAGAGCAAATTCCAGACTATCCATTGATCTAAAAACTTCCTCATATCTCTGTTGGTTGCGGAGTTATACTCCTCTGAAAAACATGGTTGTCACATTCTAAAAATAAAGATATTCCTGATTACTTTTACTGTCAATACTACCCCAATCATCCAATGCCTACCTCTGAAAAAGATAGTTGTCACATTCTAAAAAATTAAAGTATTCCTGATTATTTTTACTGTCAATACTACCCCAATCATCCAAAGTCTATACGAGCCATATTTTGCAGAAAAAAAGGAACATTTTCAGTACTGAGGATCGCCGAGCAGGATGATGCAATTGAATATAAACTTTTGGTTTGCGGGTACAAATCGTACTCTTTCATGCTTAAAGATCCTCAAAATTGCAACATACAAGCCTGAAAATGACTCCTGAATTTGGGTGCTTATATCTCTCTCATGTGGATTGTGTTATCACCAGTTTTTATTACGCAGAGAAAGAGCAAATTCCAGACTATCCATTGATCTAAAAACTTCCTCATATCTCTGTTGGTTGCGGAGTTATACTCCTCTGAAAAACATGGTTGTCACATTCTAAAAAATAAAGATATTCCTGATTACTTTTACTGTCAATACTACCCCAATCATCCAAGCCTACCTCTGAAAAAGATAGTTGTCACATTCTAAAAAATTAAAGTATTCCTGATTATTTTTACTGTCAATACTACCCCAATCATCCAATGTCTATACGAGCCATATTTTGCAGAAAAAAAGGAACATTTTCAGTACTGAGGATCGCCGAGCAGGATGATGCAATTGAATATAAACTTTTGGTTTGCGGGTACAAATCGTACTCTTTCATGCTTAAAGATCCTCAAAATTGCAACATACAAGCCTGAAAATGACTCCTGAATTTGGGTGCTTATATCTCTCTCATGTGGATTTTGTTATCACCAGTTTTTATTACGCAGAGAAAGAGCAAATTCCAGACTATCCATTGATCTAAAAACTTCCTCATATCTCTGTTGGTTGCGGAGTTATACTCCTCTGAAAAACATGGTTGTCACATTCTAAAAATAAAGATATTCCTGATTACTTTTACTGTCAATACTACCCCAATCATCCAATGCCTACCTCTGAAAAAGATAGTTGTCACATTCTAAAAAATTAAAGTATTCCTGATTATTTTTACTGTCAATACTACCCCAATCATCCAAAGTCTATACGAGCCATATTTTGCAGAAAAAAAGGAACATTTTCAGTACTGAGGATCGCCGAGCAGGATGATGCAATTGAATATAAACTTTTGGTTTGCGGGTACAAATCGTACTCTTTCATGCTTAAAGATCCTCAAAATTGCAACATACAAGCCTGAAAATGACTCCTGAATTTGGGTGCTTATATCTCTCTCATGTGGATTTTGTTATCACCAGTTTTTATTACGCAGAGAAAGAGCAAATTCCAGACTATCCATTGATCTAAAAACTTCCTCATATCTCTGTTGGTTGCGGAGTTATACTCCTCTGAAAAACATGGTTGTCACATTCTAAAAAATAAAGATATTCCTGATTACTTTTACTGTCAATACTACCCCAATCATCCAAGCCTACCTCTGAAAAAGATAGTTGTCACATTCTAAAAAATTAAAGTATTCCTGATTATTTTTACTGTCAATACTACCCCAATCATCCAATGTCTATACGAGCCATATTTTGCAGAAAAAAAGGAACATTTTCAGTACTGAGGATCGCCGAGCAGGATGATGCAATTGAATATAAACTTTTGGTTTGCGGGTACAAATCGTACTCTTTCATGCTTAAAGATCCTCAAAATTGCAACATACAAGCCTGAAAATGACTCCTGAATTTGGGTGCTTATATCTCTCTCATGTGGATTTTGTTATCACCAGTTTTTATTACGCAGAGAAAGAGCAAATTCCAGACTATCCATTGATCTAAAAACTTCCTCATATCTCTGTTGGTTGCGGAGTTATACTCCTATGAAAAACATGGTTGTCACATTCTTAAAAATAAAGATATTCCTGATTACTTTTACTGTCAATACTACCCCAATCATCCAAAGCCTACCTCTGAAAAAGATGGTTGTCACATTCTAAAAAATTAAAGTATTCCTGATTATTTTTACTGTCAATACTACCCCAATCATCCAAAGTCTATACGAGCCATATTTTGCAGAAAAAAAGGAACATTTTCAGTACTGAGGATCGCCGAGCAGGATGATGCAATTGAATATAAACTTTTGGTTTGCGGGTACAAATCGTACTCTTTCATGCTTAAAGATCCTCAAAATTGCAACATACAAGCCTGAAAATGACTCCTGAATTTGGGTGCTTATATCTCTCTCATGTGGATTGTGTTATCACCAGTTTTTATTACGCAGAGAAAGAGCAAATTCCAGACTATCCATTGATCTAAAAACTTCCTCATATCTCTGTTGGTTGCGGAGTTATACTCCTCTGAAAAACATGGTTGTCACATTCTAAAAAATAAAGATATTCCTGATTACTTTTACTGTCAATACTACCCCAATCATCCAAGCCTACCTCTGAAAAAGATAGTTGTCACATTCTAAAAAATTAAAGTATTCCTGATTATTTTTACTGTCAATACTACCCCAATCATCCAATGTCTATACGAGCCATATTTTGCAGAAAAAAAGGAACATTTTCAGTACTGAGGATCGCCGAGCAGGATGATGCAATTGAATATAAACTTTTGGATTTGCGGGTACAAATCGTACTCTTTCATGCTTAAAGATCCTCAAAATTGCAACATACAAGCCTGAAAATGACTCCTGAATTTGGGTGCTTATATCTCTCTCATGTGGATTGTGTTATCACCAGTTTTTATTACGCAGAGAAAGAGCAAATTCCAGACTATCCATTGATCTAAAAACTTCCTCATATCTCTGTTGGTTGCGGAGTTATACTCCTACGAAAAACATGGTTGTCAGATTCTTAAAAATAAAGATATTCCTGATTACTTTAGTGGCAATACTACCCCAATCATCCAATGCCTACCTCTGAAAAAGATGGTTGTCACATTCTAAAAAATTAAAGTATTCCTGATTATTTTTTGTCAATACTACCCCAATCATCCAAAGTCTATACGAGCCATATTTTGCAGAAAAAAAGGAACATTTTCAGTAAAGAGGATCGCCGAGCAGGATGATGCAATTGAATATAAACTTTTGATTTGCGGGTACAAATCGTACTCTTTCATGCTTAAAGAACCTCAAAATTGCAACATACAAGCCTGAAAATGACTCCTGAATTTGGGTGCTTATATCTCTCTCATGTGGATTGTGTTATCACCAGTTTTTATTACGCAGAGAAAGAGCAAATTCCAGACTATCCATTGATCTAAAAACTTCCTCATATCTCTGTTGGTTGCGGAGTTATACTCCTCTGAAAAACATGGTTGTCACATTCTAAAAAATAAAGATATTCCTGATTACTTTTACTGTCAATACTACCCCAATCATCCAAGCCTACCTCTGAAAAAGATAGTTGTCACATTCTAAAAAATTAAAGTATTCCTGATTATTTTTACTGTCAATACTACCCCAATCATCCAATGTCTATACGAGCCATATTTTGCAGAAAAAAAGGAACATTTTCAGTACTGAGGATCGCCGAGCAGGATGATGCAATTGAATATAAACTTTTGGTTTGCGGGTACAAATCGTACTCTTTCATGCTTAAAGATCCTCAAAATTGCAACATACAAGCCTGAAAATGACTCCTGAATTTGGGTGCTTATATCTCTCTCATGTGGATTGTGTTATCACCAGTTTTTATTACGCAGAGAAAGAGCAAATTCCAGACTATCCATTGATCTAAAAACTTCCTCATATCTCTGTTGGTTGCGGAGTTATACTCCTCTGAAAAACATGGTTGTCACATTCTAAAAATAAAGATATTCCTGATTACTTTTACTGTCAATACTACCCCAATCATCCAATGCCTACCTCTGAAAAAGATAGGTTGTCACATTCTAAAAAATTAAAGTATTCCTGATTATTTTTACTGTCAATACTACCCCAATCATCCAAAGTCTATACGAGCCATATTTTGCAGAAAAAAAGGAACATTTTCAGTACTGAGGATCGCCGAGCAGGATGATGCAATTGAATATAAACTTTTGGTTTGCGGGTACAAATCGTACTCTTTCATGCTTAAAGATCCTCAAAATTGCAACATACAAGCCTGAAAATGACTCCTGAATTTGGGTGCTTATATCTCTCTCATGTGGATTTTGTTATCACCAGTTTTTATTACGCAGAGAAAGAGCAAATTCCAGACTATCCATTGATCTAAAAACTTCCTCATATCTCTGTTGGTTGCGGAGTTATACTCCTCTGAAAAACATGGTTGTCACATTCTAAAAATAAAGATATTCCTGATTACTTTTACTGTCAATACTACCCCAATCATCCAATGCCTACCTCTGAAAAAGATAGTTGTCACATTCTAAAAAATTAAAGTATTCCTGATTATTTTTACTGTCAATACTACCCCAATCATCCAAAGTCTATACGAGCCATATTTTGCAGAAAAAAAGGAACATTTTCAGTACTGAGGATCGCCGAGCAGGATGATGCAATTGAATATAAACTTTTGGTTTGCGGGTACAAATCGTACTCTTTCATGCTTAAAGATCCTCAAAATTGCAACATACAAGCCTGAAAATGACTCCTGAATTTGGGTGCTTATATCTCTCTCATGTGGATTTTGTTATCACCAGTTTTTATTACGCAGAGAAAGAGCAAATTCCAGACTATCCATTGATCTAAAAACTTCCTCATATCTCTGTTGGTTGCGGAGTTATACTCCTCTGAAAAACATGGTTGTCACATTCTAAAAATAAAGATATTCCTGATTACTTTTACTGTCAATACTACCCCAATCATCCAAAGCCTACCTCTGAAAAAGATAGTTGTCACATTCTAAAAAATTAAAGTATTCCTGATTATTTTTACTGTCAATACTACCCCAATCATCCAATGTCTATACGAGCCATATTTTGCAGAAAAAAAGGAACATTTTCAGTACTGAGGATCGCCGAGCAGGATGATGCAATTGAATATAAACTTTTGGTTTGCGGGTACAAATCGTACTCTTTCATGCTTAAAGATCCTCAAAATTGCAACATACAAGCCTAAAAATGACTTCTGAATTTGGGTGCTTATATCTCTCTCATGTGGATTTTGTTATCACCAGTTTTTATTACGCAGAGAAAGAGCAAATTCCAGACTATCCATTGATCTAAAAACTTCCTCATATCTCTGTTGGTTGCGGAGTTATACTCCTATGAAAAACATGGTTGTCACATTCTAAAAATAAAGATATTCCTGATTACTTTTACTGTCAATACTACCCCAATCATCCAATGCCTACCTCTGAAAAAGATAGTTGTCACATTCTAAAAAATTAAAGTATTCCTGATTATTTTTACTGTCAATACTACCCCAATCATCCAAAGTCTATACGAGCCATATTTTGCAGAAAAAAAGGAACATTTTCAGTACTGAGGATCGCCGAGCAGGATGATGCAATTGAATATAAACTTTTGGTTTGCGGGTACAAATCGTACTCTTTCATGCTTAAAGATCCTCAAAATTGCAACATACAAGCCTGAAAATGACTCCTGAATTTGGGTGCTTATATCTCTCTCATGTGGATTGTGTTATCACCAGTTTTTATTACGCAGAGAAAGAGCAAATTCCAGACTATCCATTGATCTAAAAACTTCCTCATATCTCTGTTGGTTGCGGAGTTATACTCCTCTGAAAAACATGGTTGTCACATTCTAAAAATAAAGATATTCCTGATTACTTTTACTGTCAATACTACCCCAATCATCCAAGCCTACCTCTGAAAAAGATAGTTGTCACATTCTAAAAAATTAAAGTATTCCTGATTATTTTTACTGTCAATACTACCCCAATCATCCAATGTCTATACGAGCCATATTTTGCAGAAAAAAAGGAACATTTTCAGTACTGAGGATCGCCGAGCAGGATGATGCAATTGAATATAAACTTTTGTTTGCGGGTACAAATCGTACTCTTTCATGCTTAAAGATCCTCAAAATTGCAACATACAAGCCTGAAAATGACTCCTGAATTTGGGTGCTTATATCTCTCTCATGTGGATTGTGTTATCACCAGTTTTTATTACGCAGAGAAAGAGCAAATTCCAGACTATCCATTGATCTAAAAACTTCCTCATATCTCTGTTGGTTGCGGAGTTATACTCCTCTGAAAAACATGGTTGTCACATTCTAAAAAATAAAGATATTCCTGATTACTTTTACTGTCAATACTACCCCAATCATCCAATGCCTACCTCTGAAAAAGATAGTTGTCACATTCTAAAAAATTAAAGTATTCCTGATTATTTTTACTGTCAATACTACCCCAATCATCCAAAGTCTATACGAGCCATATTTTGCAGAAAAAAAGGAACATTTTCAGTACTGAGGATCGCCGAGCAGGATGATGCAATTGAATATAAACTTTTGGTTTGCGGGTACAAATCGTACTCTTTCATGCTTAAAGATCCTCAAAATTGCAACATACAAGCCTGAAAATGACTCCTGAATTTGGGTGCTTATATCTCTCTCATGTGGATTGTGTTATCACCAGTTTTTATTACGCAGAGAAAGAGCAAATTCCAGACTATCCATTGATCTAAAAACTTCCTCATATCTCTGTTGGTTGCGGAGTTATACTCCTCTGAAAAACATGGTTGTCACATTCTAAAAATAAAGATATTCCTGATTACTTTTACTGTCAATACTACCCCAATCATCCAATGCCTACCTCTGAAAAAGATAGTTGTCACATTCTAAAAAATTAAAGTATTCCTGATTATTTTTACTGTCAATACTACCCCAATCATCCAATGTCTATATGAGCCATATTTTGCAGAAAAAAAGGAACATTTTCAGTACTGAGGATCGCCGAGCAGGATGATGCAATTGAATATAAACTTTTGGTTTGCGGGTACAAATCGTACTCTTTCATGCTTAAAGATTCTCAAAATTGCAACATACAAGCCTGAAAATGACTCCTGAATTTGGGTGCTTAGATCTCTCTCATGTGGATTTAGTTATCACCAGTTTTTATTACGCAGAGAAAGAGCAAATTCCAGACTATCCATTGATCTAAAAACTTCCTCATATCTCTGTTGGTTGCGGAGTTATACTCCTCTGAAAAACATGGTTGTCACATTCTAAAAATAAAGATATTCCTGATTACTTTTACTGTCAATACTACCCCAATCATCCAAGCCTACCTCTGAAAAAGATAGTTGTCACATTCTAAAAAATTAAAGTATTCCTGATTATTTTTACTGTCAATACTACCCCAATCATCCAAAGTCTATACGAGCCATATTTTGCAGAAAAAAAGGAACATTTTCAGTACTGAGGATCGCCGAGCAGGATGATGCAATTGAATATAAACTTTTGGTTTGCGGGTACAAATCGTACTCTTTCATGCTTAAAGATCCTCAAAATTGCAACATACAAGCCTGAAAATGACTCCTGAATTTGGGTGCTTATATCTCTCTCATGTGGATTGTGTTATCACCAGTTTTTATTACGCAGAGAAAGAGCAAATTCCAGACTATCCATTGATCTAAAAACTTCCTCATATCTCTGTTGGTTGCGGAGTTATACTCCTCTGAAAAACATGGTTGTCACATTCTAAAAAATAAAGATATTCCTGATTACTTTTACTGTCAATACTACCCCAATCATCCAATGCCTACCTCTGAAAAAGATAGTTGTCACATTCTAAAAAATTAAAGTATTCCTGATTATTTTTACTGTCAATACTACCCCAATCATCCAATGTCTATACGAGCCATATTTTGCAGAAAAAAAGGAACATTTTCAGTAAAGAGGATCGCCGAGCAGGATGATGCAATTGAATATAAACTTTTGATTTGCGGGTACAAATCGTACTCTTTCATGCTTAAAGATCCTCAAAATTGCAACATACAAGCCAGAAAATGACTCCTGAATTTGGGTGCTTAGATCTCTCTCATGTGGATTTTGTTATCACCAGTTTTTATTACGCAGAGAAAGAGCAAATTCCAGACTATCCATTGATCTAAAAACTTCCTCATATCTCTGTTGGTTGCGGAGTTATACTCCTCTGAAAAACATGGTTGTCACATTCTAAAAATAAAGATATTCCTGATTACTTTTACTGTCAATACTACCCCAATCATCCAATGCCTACCTCTGAAAAAGATAGTTGTCACATTCTAAAAAATTAAAGTATTCCTGATTATTTTTACTGTCAATACTACCCCAATCATCCAAAGTCTATACGAGCCATATTTTGCAGAAAAAAAGGAACATTTTCAGTACTGAGGATCGCCGAGCAGGATGATGCAATTGAATATAAACTTTTGGTTTGCGGGTACAAATCGTACTCTTTCATGCTTAAAGATCCTCAAAATTGCAACATACAAGCCTGAAAATGACTCCTGAATTTGGGTGCTTATATCTCTCTCATGTGGATTGTGTTATCACCAGTTTTTATTACGCAGAGAAAGAGCAAATTCCAGACTATCCATTGATCTAAAAACTTCCTCATATCTCTGTTGGTTGCGGAGTTATACTCCTCTGAAAAACATGGTTGTCACATTCTAAAAAATAAAGATATTCCTGATTACTTTTACTGTCAATACTACCCCAATCATCCAAGCCTACCTCTGAAAAAGATAGTTGTCACATTCTAAAAAATTAAAGTATTCCTGATTATTTTTACTGTCAATACTACCACAATCATCCAATGTCTATACGAGCCATATTTTGCAGAACAAAAGGAACATTTTCAGTAAAGAGGATCGCCGAGCAGGATGATGCAATTGAATATAAACTTTTGATTTGCGGGTACAAATCGTACTCTTTCATGCTTAAAGATCCTCAAAATTGCAACATACAAGCCAGAAAATGACTCCTGAATTTGGGTGCTTAGATCTCTCTCATGTGGATTTTGTTATCACCAGTTTTTATTACGCAGAGAAAGAGCAAATTCCAGACTATCCATTGATCTAAAAACTTCCTCATATCTCCGTTGGTTGCGGAGTTATACTCCTATGAAAAACATGGTTGTCACATTCTAAAAATAAAGATATTCCTGATTACTTTTACTGTCAATACTACCCCAATCATCCAATGCCTACCTCTGAAAAAGATAGTTGTCACATTCTAAAAAATTAAAGTATTCCTGATTATTTTTACTGTCAATACTACCCCAATCATCCAAAGTCTATACGAGCCATATTTTGCAGAAAAAAAGGAACATTTTCAGTACTGAGGATCGCCGAGCAGGATGATGCAATTGAATATAAACTTTTGGTTTGCGGGTACAAATCGTACTCTTTCATGCTTAAAGATCCTCAAAATTGCAACATACAAGCCTGAAAATGACTCCTGAATTTGGGTGCTTATATCTCTCTCATGTGGATTTTGTTATCACCAGTTTTTATTACGCAGAGAAAGAGCAAATTCCAGACTATCCATTGATCTAAAAACTTCCTCATATCTCTGTTGGTTGCGGAGTTATACTCCTCTGAAAAACATGGTTGTCACATTCTAAAAAATAAAGATATTCCTGATTACTTTTACTGTCAATACTACCCCAATCATCCAATGCCTACCTCTGAAAAAGATAGTTGTCACATTCTAAAAAATTAAAGTATTCCTGATTATTTTTACTGTCAATACTACCCCAATCATCCAAAGTCTATACGAGCCATATTTTGCAGAAAAAAAGGAACATTTTCAGTACTGAGGATCGCCGAGCAGGATGATGCAATTGAATATAAACTTTTGGTTTGCGGGTACAAATCGTACTCTTTCATGCTTAAAGATCCTCAAAATTGCAACATACAAGCCTGAAAATGACTCCTGAATTTGGGTGCTTATATCTCTCTCATGTGGATTGTGTTATCACCAGTTTTTATTACGCAGAGAAAGAGCAAATTCCAGACTATCCATTGATCTAAAAACTTCCTCATATCTCTGTTGGTTGCGGAGTTATACTCCTCTGAAAAACATGGTTGTCACATTCTAAAAATAAAGATATTCCTGATTACTTTTACTGTCAATACTACCCCAATCATCCAAGCCTACCTCTGAAAAAGATAGTTGTCACATTCTAAAAAATTAAAGTATTCCTGATTATTTTTACTGTCAATACTACCCCAATCATCCAATGTCTATACGAGCCATATTTTGCAGAAAAAAAGGAACATTTTCAGTACTGAGGATCGCCGAGCAGGATGATGCAATTGAATATAAACTTTTGGTTTGCGGGTACAAATCGTACTCTTTCATGCTTAAAGATCCTCAAAATTGCAACATACAAGCCTGAAAATGACTCCTGAATTTGGGTGCTTATATCTCTCTCATGTGGATTTTGTTATCACCAGTTTTTATTACGCAGAGAAAGAGCAAATTCCAGACTATCCATTGATCTAAAAACTTCCTCATATCTCTGTTGGTTGCGGAGTTATACTCCTCTGAAAAACATGGTTGTCACATTCTAAAAAATAAAGATATTCCTGATTACTTTTACTGTCAATACTACCCCAATCATCCAAGCCTACCTCTGAAAAAGATAGTTGTCACATTCTAAAAAATTAAAGTATTCCTGATTATTTTTACTGTCAATACTACCCCAATCATCCAAAGTCTATACGAGCCATATTTTGCAGAAAAAAAGGAACATTTTCAGTACTGAGGATCGCCGAGCAGGATGATGCAATTGAATATAAACTTTTGGTTTGCGGGTACAAATCGTACTCTTTCATGCTTAAAGATCCTCAAAATTGCAACATACAAGCCTGAAAATGACTCCTGAATTTGGGTGCTTATATCTCTCTCATGTGGATTGTGTTATCACCAGTTTTTATTACGCAGAGAAAGAGCAAATTCCAGACTATCCATTGATCTAAAAACTTCCTCATATCTCTGTTGGTTGCGGAGTTATACTCCTCTGAAAAACATGGTTGTCACATTCTAAAAAATAAAGATATTCCTGATTACTTTTACTGTCAATACTACCCCAATCATCCAAGCCTACCTCTGAAAAAGATAGTTGTCACATTCTAAAAAATTAAAGTATTCCTGATTATTTTTACTGTCAATACTACCCCAATCATCCAATGTCTATACGAGCCATATTTTGCAGAAAAAAAGGAACATTTTCAGTACTGAGGATCGCCGAGCAGGATGATGCAATTGAATATAAACTTTTGGTTTGCGGGTACAAATCGTACTCTTTCATGCTTAAAGATCCTCAAAATTGCAACATACAAGCCTGAAAATGACTCCTGAATTTGGGTGCTTATATCTCTCTCATGTGGATTGTGTTATCACCAGTTTTTATTACGCAGAGAAAGAGCAAATTCCAGACTATCCATTGATCTAAAAACTTCCTCATATCTCTGTTGGTTGCGGAGTTATACTCCTCTGAAAAACATGGTTGTCACATTCTTAAAAATAAAGATATTCCTGATTACTTTTAGTGGCAATACTACCCCAATCATCCAATGCCTACCTCTGAAAAAGATAGTTGTCACATTCTAAAAAATTAAAGTATTCCTGATTATTTTTACTGTCAATACTACCCCAATCATCCAAAGTCTATACGAGCCATATTTTGCAGAAAAAAAGGAACATTTTCAGTACTGAGGATCGCCGAGCAGGATGATGCAATTGAATATAAACTTTTGGTTTGCGGGTACAAATCGTACTCTTTCATGCTTAAAGATCCTCAAAATTGCAACATACAAGCCTGAAAATGACTCCTGAATTTGGGTGCTTATATCTCTCTCATGTGGATTTTGTTATCACCAGTTTTTATTACGCAGAGAAAGAGCAAATTCCAGACTATCCATTGATCTAAAAACTTCCTCATATCTCTGTTGGTTGCGGAGTTATACTCCTCTGAAAAACATGGTTGTCACATTCTAAAAAATAAAGATATTCCTGATTACTTTTACTGTCAATACTACCCCAATCATCCAAGCCTACCTCTGAAAAAGATAGTTGTCACATTCTAAAAAATTAAAGTATTCCTGATTATTTTTACTGTCAATACTACCCCAATCATCCAAAGTCTATACGAGCCATATTTTGCAGAAAAAAAGGAACATTTTCAGTACTGAGGATCGCCGAGCAGGATGATGCAATTGAATATAAACTTTTGTTTGCGGGTACAAATCGTACTCTTTCATGCTTAAAGATCCTCAAAATTGCAACATACAAGCCTGAAAATGACTCCTGAATTTGGGTGCTTATATCTCTCTCATGTGGATTTTGTTATCACCAGTTTTTATTACGCAGAGAAAGAGCAAATTCCAGACTATCCATTGATCTAAAAACTTCCTCATATCTCTGTTGGTTGCGGAGTTATACTCCTCTTAAAAACATGGTTGTCACATTCTAAAAATAAAGATATTCCTGATTACTTTTACTGTCAATACTACCCCAATCATCCAATGCCTACCTCTGAAAAAGATAGTTGTCACATTCTAAAAAATTAAAGTATTCCTGATTATTTTTACTGTCAATACTACCCCAATCATCCAAAGTCTATACGAGCCATATTTTGCAGAAAAAAGGAACATTTTCAGTACTGAGGATCGCCGAGCAGGATGATGCAATTGAATATAAACTTTTGGTTTGCGGGTACAAATCGTACTCTTTCATGCTTAAAGATCCTCAAAATTGCAACATACAAGCCTGAAAATGACTCCTGAATTTGGGTGCTTATATCTCTCTCATGTGGATTGTGTTATCACCAGTTTTTATTACGCAGAGAAAGAGCAAATTCCAGACTATCCATTGATCTAAAAACTTCCTCATATCTCTGTTGGTTGCGGAGTTATACTCCTCTGAAAAACATGGTTGTCACATTCTAAAAATAAAGATATTCCTGATTACTTTTACTGTCAATACTACCCCAATCATCCAAGCCTACCTCTGAAAAAGATAGTTGTCACATTCTAAAAAATTAAAGTATTCCTGATTATTTTTACTGTCAATACTACCCCAATCATCCAAAGTCTATACGAGCCATATTTTGCAGAAAAAAAGGAACATTTTCAGTACTGAGGATCGCCGAGCAGGATGATGCAATTGAATATAAACTTTTGGTTTGCGGGTACAAATCGTACTCTTTCATGCTTAAAGATCCTCAAAATTGCAACATACAAGCCTGAAAATGACTCCTGAATTTGGGTGCTTATATCTCTCTCATGTGGATTTTGTTATCACCAGTTTTTATTACGCAGAGAAAGAGCAAATTCCAGACTATCCATTGATCTAAAAACTTCCTCATATCTCTGTTGGTTGCGGAGTTATACTCCTCTGAAAAACATGGTTGTCACATTCTAAAAAATAAAGATATTCCTGATTACTTTTACTGTCAATACTACCCCAATCATCCAAAGCCTACCTCTGAAAAAGATAGTTGTCACATTCTAAAAAATTAAAGTATTCCTGATTATTTTTACTGTCAATACTACCCCAATCATCCAAAGTCTATACGAGCCATATTTTGCAGAAAAAAAGGAACATTTTCAGTACTGAGGATCGCCGAGCAGGATGATGCAATTGAATATAAACTTTTGGTTTGCGGGTACAAATCGTACTCTTTCATGCTTAAAGATCCTCAAAATTGCAACATACAAGCCTGAAAATGACTCCTGAATTTGGGTGCTTATATCTCTCTCATGTGGATTTTGTTATCACCAGTTTTTATTACGCAGAGAAAGAGCAAATTCCAGACTATCCATTGATCTAAAAACTTCCTCATATCTCTGTTGGTTGCGGAGTTATACTCCTCTGAAAAACATGGTTGTCACATTCTAAAAATAAAGATATTCCTGATTACTTTTACTGTCAATACTACCCCAATCATCCAAAGCCTACCTCTGAAAAAGATAGTTGTCACATTCTAAAAAATTAAAGTATTCCTGATTATTTTTACTGTCAATACTACCCCAATCATCCAAAGTCTATACGAGCCATATTTTGCAGAAAAAAAGGAACATTTTCAGTACTGAGGATCGCCGAGCAGGATGATGCAATTGAATATAAACTTTTGGTTTGCGGGTACAAATCGTACTCTTTCATGCTTAAAGATCCTCAAAATTGCAACATACAAGCCTGAAAATGACTCCTGAATTTGGGTGCTTATATCTCTCTCATGTGGATTTTGTTATCACCAGTTTTTATTACGCAGAGAAAGAGCAAATTCCAGACTATCCATTGATCTAAAAACTTCCTCATATCTCTGTTGGTTGCGGAGTTATACTCCTCTGAAAAACATGGTTGTCACATTCTAAAAATAAAGATATTCCTGATTACTTTTACTGTCAATACTACCCCAATCATCCAATGCCTACCTCTGAAAAAGATAGTTGTCACATTCTAAAAAATTAAAGTATTCCTGATTATTTTTACTGTCAATACTACCCCAATCATCCAAAGTCTATACGAGCCATATTTTGCAGAAAAAAAGGAACATTTTCAGTACTGAGGATCGCCGAGCAGGATGATGCAATTGAATATAAACTTTTGGTTTGCGGGTACAAATCGTACTCTTTCATGCTTAAAGATCCTCAAAATTGCAACATACAAGCCTGAAAATGACTCCTGAATTTGGGTGCTTATATCTCTCTCATGTGGATTTTGTTATCACCAGTTTTTATTACGCAGAGAAAGAGCAAATTCCAGACTATCCATTGATCTAAAAACTTCCTCATATCTCTGTTGGTTGCGGAGTTATACTCCTCTGAAAAACATGGTTGTCACATTCTAAAAATAAAGATATTCCTGATTACTTTTACTGTCAATACTACCCCAATCATCCAATGCCTACCTCTGAAAAAGATAGTTGTCACATTCTAAAAAATTAAAGTATTCCTGATTATTTTTACTGTCAATACTACCCCAATCATCCAAAGTCTATACGAGCCATATTTTGCAGAAAAAAGGAACATTTTCAGTACTGAGGATCGCCGAGCAGGATGATGCAATTGAATATAAACTTTTGGTTTGCGGGTACAAATCGTACTCTTTCATGCTTAAAGATCCTCAAAATTGCAACATACAAGCCTGAAAATGACTCCTGAATTTGGGTGCTTATATCTCTCTCATGTGGATTTTGTTATCACCAGTTTTTATTACGCAGAGAAAGAGCAAATTCCAGACTATCCATTGATCTAAAAACTTCCTCATATCTCTGTTGGTTGCGGAGTTATACTCCTCTGAAAAACATGGTTGTCACATTCTAAAAAATAAAGATATTCCTGATTACTTTTACTGTCAATACTACCCCAATCATCCAATGCCTACCTCTGAAAAAGATAGTTGTCACATTCTAAAAAATTAAAGTATTCCTGATTATTTTTACTGTCAATACTACCCCAATCATCCAAAGTCTATACGAGCCATATTTTGCAGAAAAAAAGGAACATTTTCAGTACTGAGGATCGCCGAGCAGGATGATGCAATTGAATATAAACTTTTGGTTTGCGGGTACAAATCGTACTCTTTCATGCTTAAAGATCCTCAAAATTGCAACATACAAGCCTGAAAATGACTCCTGAATTTGGGTGCTTATATCTCTCTCATGTGGATTTTGTTATCACCAGTTTTTATTACGCAGAGAAAGAGCAAATTCCAGACTATCCATTGATCTAAAAACTTCCTCATATCTCTGTTGGTTGCGGAGTTATACTCCTCTGAAAAACATGGTTGTCACATTCTAAAAAATAAAGATATTCCTGATTACTTTTACTGTCAATACTACCCCAATCATCCAATGCCTACCTCTGAAAAAGATAGTTGTCACATTCTAAAAAATTAAAGTATTCCTGATTATTTTTACTGTCAATACTACCCCAATCATCCAAAGTCTATACGAGCCATATTTTGCAGAAAAAAGGAACATTTTCAGTACTGAGGATCGCCGAGCAGGATGATGCAATTGAATATAAACTTTTGGTTTGCGGGTACAAATCGTACTCTTTCATGCTTAAAGATCCTCAAAATTGCAACATACAAGCCTGAAAATGACTCCTGAATTTGGGTGCTTATATCTCTCTCATGTGGATTTTGTTATCACCAGTTTTTATTACGCAGAGAAAGAGCAAATTCCAGACTATCCATTGATCTAAAAACTTCCTCATATCTCTGTTGGTTGCGGAGTTATACTCCTCTGAAAAACATGGTTGTCACATTCTAAAAATAAAGATATTCCTGATTACTTTTACTGTCAATACTACCCCAATCATCCAATGCCTACCTCTGAAAAAGATAGTTGTCACATTCTAAAAAATTAAAGTATTCCTGATTATTTTTACTGTCAATACTACCCCAATCATCCAAAGTCTATACGAGCCATATTTTGCAGAAAAAAGGAACATTTTCAGTACTGAGGATCGCCGAGCAGGATGATGCAATTGAATATAAACTTTTGGTTTGCGGGTACAAATCGTACTCTTTCATGCTTAAAGATCCTCAAAATTGCAACATACAAGCCTGAAAATGACTCCTGAATTTGGGTGCTTATATCTCTCTCATGTGGATTTTGTTATCACCAGTTTTTATTACGCAGAGAAAGAGCAAATTCCAGACTATCCATTGATCTAAAAACTTCCTCATATCTCTGTTGGTTGCGGAGTTATACTCCTCTGAAAAACATGGTTGTCACATTCTAAAAATAAAGATATTCCTGATTACTTTTACTGTCAATACTACCCCAATCATCCAAAGCCTACCTCTGAAAAAGATAGTTGTCACATTCTAAAAAATTAAAGTATTCCTGATTATTTTTACTGTCAATACTACCCCAATCATCCAAAGTCTATACGAGCCATATTTTGCAGAAAAAAAGGAACATTTTCAGTACTGAGGATCGCCGAGCAGGATGATGCAATTGAATATAAACTTTTGGTTTGCGGGTACAAATCGTACTCTTTCATGCTTAAAGATCCTCAAAATTGCAACATACAAGCCTGAAAATGACTCCTGAATTTGGGTGCTTATATCTCTCTCATGTGGATTTTGTTATCACCAGTTTTTATTACGCAGAGAAAGAGCAAATTCCAGACTATCCATTGATCTAAAAACTTCCTCATATCTCTGTTGGTTGCGGAGTTATACTCCTCTGAAAAACATGGTTGTCACATTCTTAAAAATAAAGATATTCCTGATTACTTTTACTGTCAATACTACCCCAATCATCCAATGCCTACCTCTGAAAAAGATAGTTGTCACATTCTAAAAAATTAAAGTATTCCTGATTATTTTTACTGTCAATACTACCCCAATCATCCAAAGTCTATACGAGCCATATTTTGCAGAAAAAAAGGAACATTTTCAGTACTGAGGATCGCCGAGCAGGATGATGCAATTGAATATAAACTTTTGGTTTGCGGGTACAAATCGTACTCTTTCATGCTTAAAGATCCTCAAAATTGCAACATACAAGCCTGAAAATGACTCCTGAATTTGGGTGCTTATATCTCTCTCATGTGGATTTTGTTATCACCAGTTTTTATTACGCAGAGAAAGAGCAAATTCCAGACTATCCATTGATCTAAAAACTTCCTCATATCTCTGTTGGTTGCGGAGTTATACTCCTCTGAAAAACATGGTTGTCACATTCTAAAAAATAAAGATATTCCTGATTACTTTTACTGTCAATACTACCCCAATCATCCAAAGCCTACCTCTGAAAAGATAGTTGTCACATTCTAAAAAATTAAAGTATTCCTGATTATTTTTACTGTCAATACTACCCAATCATCCAAAGTCTATACGAGCCATATTTTGCAGAAAAAAAGGAACATTTTCAGTACTGAGGATCGCCGAGCAGGATGATGCAATTGAATATAAACTTTTGGTTTGCGGGTACAAATCGTACTCTTTCATGCTTAAAGATCCTCAAAATTGCAACATACAAGCCTGAAAATGACTCCTGAATTTGGGTGCTTATATCTCTCTCATGTGGATTTTGTTATCACCAGTTTTTATTACGCAGAGAAAGAGCAAATTCCAGACTATCCATTGATCTAAAAACTTCCTCATATCTCTGTTGGTTGCGGAGTTATACTCCTCTGAAAAACATGGTTGTCACATTCTAAAAATAAAGATATTCCTGATTACTTTTACTGTCAATACTACCCCAATCATCCAAAGCCTACCTCTGAAAAAGATAGTTGTCACATTCTAAAAAATTAAAGTATTCCTGATTATTTTTACTGTCAATACTACCCCAATCATCCAAAGTCTATACGAGCCATATTTTGCAGAAAAAAAGGAACATTTTCAGTACTGAGGATCGCCGAGCAGGATGATGCAATTGAATATAAACTTTTGGTTTGCGGGTACAAATCGTACTCTTTCATGCTTAAAGATCCTCAAAATTGCAACATACAAGCCTGAAAATGACTCCTGAATTTGGGTGCTTAGATCTCTCTCATGTGGATTTTGTTATCACCAGTTTTTATTACGCAGAGAAAGAGCAAATTCCAGACTATCCATTGATCTAAAAACTTCCTCATATCTCTGTTGGTTGCGGAGTTATACTCCTCTGAAAAACATGGTTGTCACATTCTAAAAATAAAGATATTCCTGATTACTTTTACTGTCAATACAACCCCAATCATCCAAAGCCTACCTCTGAAAAAGATAGTTGTCACATTCTAAAAAATTAAAGTATTCCTGATTATTTTACTGTCAATACTACCCCAATCATCCAAAGTCTATACGAGCCATATTTTGCAGAAAAAAAGGAACATTTTCAGCACTGATGATCGCCGAGCAGGATGATGCAATTGAATATAAACTTTTGGTTTGCGGGTACAAATCGTACTCTTTCATGCTTAAAGATCCTCAAAATTGCAACATACAAGCCTGAAAATGACTCCTGAATTTGGGTGCTTAGATCTCTCTCATGTGGATTTTGTTATCACCAGTTTTTATTACGCAGAGAAAGAGCAAATTCCAGACTATCCATTGATCTAAAAACTTCCTCATATCTCTGTTGATTGCGGAGTTATACTCCTCTGAAAAACATGGTTGTCACATTCTAAAAATAAAGATATTCCTGATTACTTTTACTGTCAATACTACCCCAATCATCCAAAGCCTACCTCTGAAAAAGATAGTTGTCACATTCTAAAAAATTAAAGTATCCTGATTATTTTTACTGTCAATACTACCCCAATCATCCAAAGTCTATATGAGCCATATTTTGCAGAAAAAAGGGGACATTTTTCAGCTACTGAGGATCGCCGAGCAGGATGATGCAATTGAATATAAACTTTTGGTTTGCGGGTACAAATCGTAACTCTTTCATGCTTAAAGATCCTCAAAATGCAACATACACGCTTATATCTCTCTCATGTGGTTTTGTTATCGCCAGTTTTTATTACATAGAGAAAGAGCAAATTCCAGACTATCCATTAATCTAAAAACTTCCTCATATCTCTGTTGGTTGCGGAGTTATACTCCTCTGAAAAACATGGTTGTCACATTCTAAAAAATAAAGATATTCCTGATTACTTTTACTGTAAATACACCCCAATCATCCAAAAGCCTACCTCTGAAAAAGATAGTTGTCACATTCTAAAAAATTAAAGTATTCCTGATTATTTTTACTGTCAATACTACCCCAATCATCCAAAGTCTATACGAGCCATATTTTGCAGAAAAAAAGGAACATTTTCAGTACTGAGGATCGCCGAGCAGGATGATGCAATTGAATATAAACTTTTGGTTTGCGGGTACAAATCGTACTACTTTCATGCTTAAAGATCCTCAAAATTGCAACATACAAGCCTGAAATGACTCCTGAATTTGGGTGCTTAGATCTCTCTCATGTGGATTTTGTTATCACCAGTTTTTATTACGCAGAGAAAGAGCAAATTCCAGACTATCCATTGATCTAAAAACTTCCTCATATCTCTGTTGATTGCGGAGTTATACTCCTCTGAAAAACATGGTTGTCACATTCTAAAAAATAAAGATATTCCTGATTACTTTTACTGTCAATACTACCCCAATCATCCAAAGCCTACCTCTGAAAAAGATAGTTGTCACATTCTAAAAAATTAAAGTATACCTGATTATTTTTACTGTCAATACTACCCCAATCATCCAAAGTCTATATGAGCCATATTTTGCAGAAAAAAGGGACATTTTCAGTACTGAGGATCGCCGAGCAGGATGATGCAATTGAATATAAACTTTTGGTTTGCGGGTACAAATCGTACTCTTTCATGCTTAAAGATCCTCAAAATTGCAACATACACGCTTATATCTCTCTCATGTGGTTTTGTTATCGCCAGTTTTATTACATAGAGGAAAGAGCAAATTCCAGACTATCCATTAATCTAAAAACTTCCTCATATCTCTGTTGGTTGCGGAGTTATACTCATCTGAAAAACATGGTTGTCACATTCTAAAAAATAAAGATATTCCTGATTACTTTTACTGTAAATACTACCCCAATCATCCAAAGCCTACCTCTGAAAAAGATAGTTGTCACATTCTAAAAAATTAAAGTATTCCTGATTATTTTACTGTCAATACTACCCCAATCATCTAAAGTCTATACGAGCCATATTTTTGCAGAAAAAAAAAGGAACATTTTTCAGTACTGAGGATCGCCGAGCAGGATGACGGCAATTGAATATAAACTTTTGGTTTGCGGGTACCAAATCGTACTATTTCATGCTTAAAGAATCCTCCAAAATTGCAACATACAAGCCTGAAATGACTCCTGAATTTGGGTGCTATATCTCTCTCATGTGGATGTGTTATCACCAGTTTTTATTACGATAGAGAAGAGCAATATACCAGACTATCCATTGATATAAAAAACTTCCTCATATCTCTGTTGGTGCCGGAGTTATACTCCTCTGAAAAACATTGTTGTCACATTCTAAAAAATAAAGTATTTCCTGATTAACTTTACTGTCAATACTACCCCAATCATCCAAAGCCTACCTCTGAAAAAGTATGGTTGTCAACATTCTAACAAATTAAATATCCTGATTATTTTACTGTCAATACTACCCCAATCATCCAAAGTCTATAGGAGCATGATTTTGCAGAAAAAAAGGACCAGATTTCAGCTACTGTAGGTCGGCCGAAGCAGGATGATGCAATTGATATAAACGTTGTGTTTGCGGGTACAAATCGTACTCTTTCATGCTTAAAGATCCTCAAAATTGCAACATACACGCTTATATCTCTCTCATGTGGTTTTGTTATCGCCAGTTTTTATTACATAGAGAAAGAGCAAATTCCAGACTATCCATTAATCTAAAAACTTCCTCATATCTCTGTTGGTTGCGGAGTTATACTCATCTGAAAAACATGGTGTCACATTCTAAAAATAAAGATATTCCTGATTACTTTTACTGTAAATACTACCCCAATCATCCAAAGCCTACCTCTGAAAAAGATAGTTGTCACATTCTAAAAAATTAAAGTATTCCTGATTATTTTTACTGTCAATACTACCCCAATCATCTAAAGTCTATACGAGTCATATTTTGCAGAAAAAAAGGAACATTTTCAGTACTGAGGATCGCCGAGCAGGATGATGCAATTGAATATAAACTTTTGGTTTGCGGGTACAAATCGTACACTTTCATGCTTAAGATCCTCAAAATTGCAACATACAAGCCTGAAAATGACTCCTGAATTTGGGGTGCTTAGATCTCTCTCATGTGGATTTTGTTATCACCAGTTTTTATTACGCAGAGGAAAGAGCAAATTCCAGACTATCCATTGATCTAAAAACTTCCTCATATCTCTGTTGATTGCGGAGTTATACTCCTCTGAAAAACATGGTTGTCACATTCTAAAAATAAAGATATTCCTGATTACTTTACTGTCAATACTACCCCAATCATCCAAAGCCTACCTCTGAAAAAGATAGTTGTCACATTCTAAAAAATTAAAGTATACCTGATTATTTTTACTGTCAATACTACCCCAATCATCCAAAGTCTATATGAGCCATATTTTGCAGAAAAAAAGGAACATTTTCAGTACTGAGGATCGCCGAGCAGGATGATGCAATTGAATATAAACTTTTGGTTTGCGGGTACAAATCGTACACTTTCATGCTTAAAGATCCTCAAAATTGCAACATACAAGCCTGAAAATGACTCCTGAATTTGGGTGCTTATATCTCTCTCATGTGGTTTTGTTATCGCCAGTTTTTATTACATAGAGAAAGAGCAAATTCCAGACTATCCATTAATCTAAAAACTTCCTCATATCTCTGTTGGTTGCGGAGTTATACTCCTCTGAAAAACATGGTTGTCACATTCTAAAAAATTAAAGTATTCCTGATTATTTTTACTGTCAATACTACCCCAATCATCCAAAGTCTATATGAGCCATATTTTGCAGAAAAAAGGGACATTTTCAGTACTGAGGATCGCCGAGCAGGATGATGCAATTGAATATAAACTTTTGGTTTGCGGGTACAAATCGTACTCTTTCATGCTTAAAGATCCTCAAAATTGCAACATACACGCTTATATCTCTCTCATGTGGTTTTGTTATCGCCAGTTTTTATTACATAGAGAAAGAGCAAATTCCAGGACTATCCATTAATCTAAAAACTTCCTCATATCTCTGTTGGTTGCGGAGTTATACTCTCTGAAAAACATGGTTGTCACATTCTAAAAAATAAAGATATTCCTGATTACTTTTACTGTAAATACTACCCCAATCATCCAAAGCCTACCTCTGAAAAAGTAGTTGTCACATTCTAAAAAATTAAAGTATTCTGATTATTTTTACTGTCAATACTACCCAATCATCCAAGTCTATAGGAGCCATATTTTGCAGAAAAAAAGGAACATTTTCAGCACTGAGGATCGCCGAGCAGGATGATGCAATTGAATATAAACTTTTGGTTTGCGGGTACAAATCGTACTCTTTCATGCTTAAAGATCCTCAAAATTGCAACATACAAGCCTGAAAATGACTCCTGAATTTGGGTGCTTATATCTCTCTCATGTGGTTTTGTTATCGCCAGTTTTTATTACATAGAGAAAGAGCAAATTCCAGACTATCCATTAATCTAAAAACTTCCTCATATCTCTGTTGGTTGCGGAGTTATACTCCTCTGAAAAACATGGTTGTCACATTCTAAAAAATAAAGATATTCCTGATTACTTTTACTGTCAATACAACCCCAATCATCCAAAGCCTACCTCTGAAAAAGATGGTTGTCACATTCTAAAAAATTAAAGTATTCCTGATTATTTTACTGTCAATACTACCCCAATCATCCAAAGTCTATAGGAGCCATATTTTGCAGAAAAAAGGAACATTTTCAGCACTGAGGATCGCCGAGCAGGATGATGCCAATTGAATATAAACTTTTGGTTTGCGGGTACAAATCGTACTCTTTCATGCTTAAAGATCCTCAAAATTGCAACATACCCCGCTTATATCTCTCTCATGTGGTTTTGTTATCGCCAGTTTTTATTACATAGAGAAAGAGCAAATTCCAGACTATCCATTAATCTAAAAACTTCCTCATATCTCTGTTGGTTGCGGAGTTATACTCATCTGAAAAACATGGTTGTCACATTCTAAAAATAAAGATATTCCTGATTACTTTAGTGACAATACTACCCCATCATCCAATTCCTAACTCTGAAAAAGATTGTTGTCACATTCTAAAAAATAAAGATAATCCTGATTACTTTTAGTGGAAATACTACCCCAATCATCCAATGCCTACCTCTGAAAAGATGGTTGTCACATTCTAAAAATTAAAGTATTCCTGATTATTTTTTCTGTCAATACTACCCCAATCATCCAAAGTCTATAGGAGCCATATTTTGCAGAAAAAGAGGAACAATTTTCAGGTACTGAGAATCGCCGAGCAGGATGATGTAATTGAATATAAACTTTTGGTTTGCGGGTACAAATCGTACTTCTTTCATGCTTTAAGATCCTCAAAATTGCAACATACAAGCCTGAAATGACTCCTGAATTTGGGTGCTTATATCTCTCTCATGTGGATTTTGTTATCACCAGTTTTTATTACGCAGAGAAAGAGCAACTTCCCAGACTATCCATTGATTTAAAACTTCCTCATATCTCTGTTGGTTGCGGAGTTATACTCCTCTGAAAAACATGGTTGTCACATTCTAAAAAATAAAGATATTCCTGATTACTTTTACTGTCAATACAACGCCAATCATCTAAAGTCTATACGAGTCATATTTTTGCAGGAAAACAAGGAACATTTTCAGTACTGAGGATCGCCGAGCAGGATGATGCAATTTAATATAAACTTTTGGTTGCGGGTACAAATCGTACATTTCATGCTTAAAATCCTCAAAATTGCATACCTACAAGCCTGAAAATGACTCCTGAATTTGGGTGCTTAGATCTCTCTCCATGTGGATTTTGTTATCACCAGTTTTTATTACGCAGAGAAAGAGCAAATTCCCGACTATCCATTGATCTAAAAACTTCCTCATATCTCTGTTGATTGCGGAGTTATACTCCTCTGAAAAAGATGGTTGTCACATTCTAAAAAATTAAAGTATTCCTGATTATTTTTACTGTCAATACTACCCCCAATCAGCCAAAGTCTATAGGAGCATATTTTGCAGAAAAAAGGAACATTTTCAGCACTGAGGATCGCCGAGCAGGATGATGCAATTGAATATAAACTTTTGGTTTGCGGGTACAAATCGTACTCTTTCATGCTTAAAGATCCTCAAATGCAACATACCCGCTTATATCTCTCTCATTGTGGTTTGTTATCGCCAGTTTTATTACATAGAGAAAGAGCAAATTCCAGACTATCCATTAATCTAAAAACTTCCTCATATCTCTGTTGGTTGCGGAGTTATACTCATCTGAAAAACATGGTTGTCACATTCTAAAAAATAAAGATATTCCTGATTACTTTTAGTGACAATACTACCCCAATCATCCAATTCCTAACTCTGAAAAAGATTGTTGTCACATTCTAAAAATAAAGATAATCCTGATTACTTTAGTGGAAATACTACCCCAATCATCCAATGCCTACCTCTGAAAAGATGGTTGTCACATTCTAAAAAATTAAAGTATTCCTGATTATTTTTTTCTGTCAATACTACCCCAATCATCCAAAGTCTATAGGAGCCATATTTGCAGAAAAAGAGGAACAATTTTCAGTACTGAGAATCGCCGAGGCAGGATGATGTAATTGAATATAAACTTTTGGTTTGCGGGTACAAATCGTACTCTTTCATGCTTTAAGATCCTCAAAATTGCAACATACAGCCTGAAAAATGACTCCTGAATTGGGTGCTATATCTCTCTCATGTGGATTTTGTATCACCAGTTTTTATTACGCAGAGAAAGAGCAAATTCCAGACTATCCATTGATTTTTAAAACTTCCTCATATCTCTGTTGGTTGCGGAGTTATACTCCTCTGAAAAACATGGTTGTCACATTCTAAAAAATAAAGATATTCCTGATTACTTTTACTGTCAATACAACGCCAATCATCTAAAGTCTATACGAGTCATATTTTGCAGAAAAAAAGGAACATTTTCAGTACTGAGGATCGCCGAGCAGGATGATGCAATTTAATATAAACTTTTGGTTTGCGGGTACAAATCGTACACTTTCATGCTTAAAGATCCTCAAAATTGCAACATACAAGCCTGAAAATGACTCCTGAATTTGGGTGCTTAGATCTCTCTCATGTGGATTTTGTTATCACCAGTTTTTATTACGCAGAGAAAGAGCAAATTCCAGACTATCCATGGATCTAAAAACTTCCTCATTCTCTGTTGATTGCGGAGTATACCCTCCTCTGAAAAACCATGGTTGTCACATTCTAAAAAAATAAAGATATTCCTGATTACTTTACTGTCAATACTAACCCCAATCATCCAAAGCCTACCTCTGAAAAGATAGTTGTCACATTCTAAAAATTAAAGTATTCCTGATTATTTTACTGTCAATACTACCCCAATCATCCAAAGTCTATATGAGCCATATTTGCAGAATAAGAGGACAATTTTCAGTACTGAGAATCGCCGAGCAGGATGATGCAATTGAATATAAACTTTTGGTTTGCGGGTACAAATCGTACTCTTCAATGCTTAAAGATCCTCAAAATTGCAACATACACGCTTATCTCTCTCATGTGGTTTTGTTATCGCCAGTTTTTATTACATAGAGAAAGAGCAAATTCCAGACTATCCATTAATCTAAAAACTTCCTCATATCTCTGTTGGTTGCGGAGTTAACTCTCTGAAAAACATGGTTGTCACATTCTAAAAAATAAAGATATCCTGATTACTTTTACTGTAAATACTACCCCAATCATCCAAAGCCTACCTCTGAAAAAGATAGTTGTCACATTCTAAAAAATTAAAGTATTCCTGATTATTTTTACTGTCAATACTACCCCAATCATCTAAAGTCTATACGAGTCATATTTTGCAGAAAAAAAGGAACATTTTCAGTACTGAGCGATGGATGATGCAATTGAATATAAACTTTTGGTTTGCGGGTACAAATCGTACACTTTCATGCTTAAAGATCCTCAAAATTGCAACATACAAGCCTGAAAATGACTCCTGAATTTGGGTGCTTAGATCTCTCTCATGTGGATTTTGTTATCACCAGTTTTTATTACGCAGAGAAAGAGCAAATTCCAGACTATCCATTGATCTAAAAACTTCCTCATATCTCTGTTGATTGCGGAGTTATACTCCTCTGAAAAACATGGTTGTCACATTCTAAAAAATAAAGATATTCCTGATTACTTTTACTGTCAATACTACCCCAATCATCCAAGCCTACCTCTGAAAATAGTTGTCACATTCTAAAAAATTAAAGTATTCCTGATTATTTTTACTGTCAATACTACCCCAATCATCCAAAGTCTATATGAGCCATATTTTGCAGAAAAAAGGGACATTTTCAGTACTGAGGATCGCCGAGCAGGATGATGCAATTGAATATAAACTTTTGGTTTGCGGGTACAAATCGTACTCTTTCATGCTTAAAGATCCTCAAAATTGCAACATACACGCTTATATCTCTCTCATGTGGTTTTGTTATCGCCAGTTTTTATTACATAGAGAAAGAGCAAATTCCAGACTATCCATTAATCTAAAAACTTCCTCATATCTCTGTTGGTTGCGGAGTTATACTCATCTGAAAAACATGGTTGTCACATTCTAAAAAATAAAGATATTCCTGATTACTTTTACTGTCAATACTACCCCAATCATCCAAGCCTACCTCTGAAAAAGATAGTTGTCACATTCTAAAAAATTAAAGTATTCCTGATTATTTTTACTGTCAATACTACCCCAATCATCTAAAGTCTATACGAGTCATATTTTGCAGAAAAAAAGGAACATTTTCAGTACTGAGGATCGCCGAGCAGGATGATGCAATTGAATATAAACTTTTGGTTTGCGGGTACAAATCGTACTCTTTCATGCTTAAAGATCCTCAAAATTGCAACATACAAGCCTGAAAATGACTCCTGAATTTGGGTGCTTAGATCTCTCTCATGTGGATTTTGTTATCACCAGTTTTTATTACGCAGAGAAAGAGCAAATTCCAGACTATCCATTGATCTAAAAACTTCCTCATATCTCTGTTGATTGCGGAGTTATACTCCTCTGAAAAACATGGTTGTCACATTCTAAAAAATAAAGATATTCCTGATTACTTTTACTGTCAATACTACCCCAATCATCCAAGCCTACCTCTGAAAAAGATAGTTGTCACATTCTAAAAAATTAAAGTATTCCTGATTATTTTTACTGTCAATACTACCCCAATCATCTAAAGTCTATACGAGTCATATTTTGCAGAAAAAAGGAACATTTTCAGTACTGAGGATCGCCGAGCAGGATGATGCAATTGAATATAAACTTTTGGTTTGCGGGTACAAATCGTACTCTTTCATGCTTAAAGATCCTCAAAATTGCAACATACAAGCCTGAAAATGACTCCTGAATTTGGGTGCTTAGATCTCTCTCATGTGGATTTTGTTATCACCAGTTTTTATTACGCAGAGAAAGAGCAAATTCCAGACTATCCATTGATCTAAAAACTTCCTCATATCTCTGTTGATTGCGGAGTTATACTCCTCTGAAAAACATGGTTGTCACATTCTAAAAATAAAGATATTCCTGATTACTTTTACTGTCAATACTACCCCAATCATCCAAAGCCTACCTCTGAAAAAGATAGTTGTCACATTCTAAAAAATTAAAGTATTCCTGATTATTTTTACTGTCAATACTACCCCAATCATCCAAAGTCTATATGAGCCATATTTTGCAGAAAAAAGGGACATTTTCAGTACTGAGGATCGCCGAGCAGGATGATGCAATTGAATATAAACTTTTGGTTTGCGGGTACAAATCGTACTCTTTCATGCTTAAAGATCCTCAAAATTGCAACATACACGCTTATATCTCTCTCATGTGGTTTTGTTATCGCCAGTTTTTATTACATAGAGAAAGAGCAAATTCCAGACTATCCATTAATCTAAAAACTTCCTCATATCTCTGTTGGTTGCGGAGTTATACTCCTCTGAAAAACATGGTTGTCACATTCTAAAAAATAAAGATATTCCTGATTACTTTTACTGTAAATACTACCCCAATCATCCAAAGCCTACCTCTGAAAAAGATAGTTGTCACATTCTAAAAAATTAAAGTATTCCTGATTATTTTTACTGTCAATACTACCCCAATCATCTAAAGTCTATACGAGTCATATTTTGCAGAAAAAAGGAACATTTTCAGTACTGAGGATCGCCGAGCAGATGATGCAATTGAATATAAACTTTTGGTTTGCGGGTACAAATCGTACACTTTCATGCTTAAAGATCCTCAAAATTGCAACATACAAGCCTGAAAATGACTCCTGAATTTGGGTGCTTATATCTCTCTCATGTGGTTTTGTTATCACCAGTTTTTATTACGCAGAGAAAGAGCAAATTCCAGACTATCCATTGATCTAAAAACTTCCTCATATCTCTGTTGATTGCGGAGTTATACTCCTCTGAAAAACATGGTGTCACATTCTAAAAATAAAGATATTCCTGATTACTTTTACTGTCATACTACCCCAATCATCCAAAGCCTACCTCTGAAAAAGATAGTTGTCACATTCTAAAAAATTAAAGTATTCCTGATTATTTTTACTGTCAATACTACCCCAATCATCCAAGTCTATATGAGCCATATTTTGCAGAAAAAAGGGACATTTTCAGTACTGAGGATCGCCGAGCAGGATGATGCAATTGAATATAACTTTTGGTTTGCGGGTACAAATCGTACTCTTTCATGCTTAAAGATCCTCAAAATTGCAACATACACGCTTATATCTCTCTCATGTGGTTTTGTTATCGCCAGTTTTTATTACATAGAGAAAGAGCAAATTCCAGACTATCCATTAATCTAAAAACTTCCTCATATCTCTGTTGGTTGCGGAGTTATACTCCTCTGAAAAACATGGTTGTCACATTCTAAAAAATAAAGATATTCCTGATTACTTTTACTGTCATACACCCCAATCATCCAAAGCCTACCTCTGAAAAAGATGGTTGTCACATTCTAAAAAATTAAAGTATTCCTGATTATTTTTACTGTCAATACTACCCCAATCATCCAAAGTCTATAGGAGCCATATTTTGCAGAAAAAAAGGAACATTTTCAGCACTGAGGATCGCCGAGCAGATGATGCAATTGAATATAACTTTTGGTTTGCGGGTACAAATCGTACTCTTTCATGCTTAAAGATCCTCAAAATTGCAACATACAAGCCTGAAAATGACTCCTGAATTTGGGTGCTTATATCTCTCTCATTTGCCGTTTTATTACGCGAGAAGAGCAAATTCCAGACTATCCATTGATTAAAAACTTCCTCATATCTCTGTTGGTTGCGGAGTTATACTCCTCTGAAAACAGGTTGTCACATTCTAAAAAATAAAGATATTCCTGATTACTTTTAGTGACAATACTACCCCAATCATCCAATTCCTAACTCTGAAAAGACGTAATTCGGCAGCGAAATTTAGTCCTATCCCCTTCCTTTTCTCGCTCACCCTCTCCTCCTTTGTCCTCAATGGGTGCATTGGCTTTTGCCACAAAATCGTCGTCCAATTCGTCTTCTTCTTCGCCATCGTCCGCCGCCGATGTGCCAATTTCACCGTCCAATGCCGCCACAATGTCCGGGTCAATGTCAGGAAGAAGTTCTAGGAAAAAGACAAAAAATGGGTATGAAAATAGGAGATTCACCAATACACTGTGAAGAGATAAAATAGCTAAAATCCACAAAAATTTCCAGAAAAAAACAAAAAAATTCCAAAAAATAATATT
>JBDPZO010000501.1:0-34501 GCA_039877585.1 Heterodera filipjevi | reverse complement strand
GCTGGGAAAAGCTGTTGGAGGAGGTGAACGAAGCAAAGAAGACCAAAGCCGAAGAACCCGAAGGTATTCACATACAAGTGTTCGAAAACATTCTCATATTATTCTTTAGAAGTTTCCTTTTATTGAATTCTTAAAAAGTTTGGCACGGCATATCTTGGCACTCGGGCACGTTTAGCAGAAAATAAAAACACTTTATTTATGAACCCAGGGGTGCTCTACCACCCACCAAGTTTCATTCCGAAATCCCACGGACACCTGAAGACCCTCCTTTGTAAGCAGCGGGCCCAAAAACATCGGCAAGCATTTCGAGAATATAGAGAAGCTTTAATGGAACGAAGAAAAGGCGCCTTGCAACATTTGCGCCATGGTTAACAACCGAAAATTTTCTCAGGTGCAATTTACTTGTTTTTATTTACATTTCTTTATTTACTTTTCTTCAGTCTGACATTAACCGGCATCAGTGAAAATTGGTCAAAAAAAAATTTTGTTCTCGCCATTCGGAGGTTTCCAGGGACACATAGTGGCCAAAACATAGCAGAACTTTTGGTCTCCCTTCTTCGTGAGTGGGAAATAGAAAATAAAGTGCATAGTTTTGTCACCGACTCCGCCCGAAATATGCAAAAGGTAATTCCACAAAATGATTTTTTTAAATGCTTATTTAGGCTTTTGAGTCGTTGGACACAAACGGCTCTCATCTTTTGCCGTATTTTAATTCCGCGTGCTCAGCTCATTTGCTAAATTTAATTGTTCAAAATTGTTTTGGTGAAAAGGATGGAGAAATTTCTAAGCTTTTTGGCCGTTGTCGGCGAGTCGTTTCACACATACGTCATTCAAACAAAGCATTTTCGGAATTAAAGGAAATTCAAGCAGAAGAAGGACTTCCGTCACATCAATTAATCCAAGTTAGAGGATAGGAAAAAACAGTAAAATTTTGTTTAAGGAAGTCGTTACTCGGTGGAATAGCAGTCTGTTAATGATTCGGCGTTTACTAGAGCAAAGGACGGCCGTGGACAAATATTTTCTCGAGAAAAGAAAAAAATCATTTTTGGACGCATTGGAAGAGCAAAGAGTTGCCTCGGTATGTATGTTAGGATTTATGTTTTCATTCGAAATATAATTAAGCCAATCACTGACGACATTGACACAGAATTAGACAATTATTTGAAATTTGATCGTGCGCCACAGCGCTCGGATCCATTGGAATGGTGGAATATCAACGAAAAGAAGCTCCCACGACTAGCAAAGTTGGCAGCTCGATACCTTACATCACCTGCAACAAGTGTGGCCAGCGAAGAATTGTTCAGCGTTGCAAGAGATGTCTACGACTACAGGCGATCAAACCTCTCTCCCGAAAACGCGGAATATTTGATTTTTCTGAACAAAGCGATCCCACAATTGAACTACAATTATTGATTAATTTTTAAATGCTTATGCTTAGCGGAATAAACTTATGATGTTCAAATAAAACACCTCTAATAATGACCAAAAATACGAATAAAAATTTAAAAAAAATACATTTACTATGGCAGCAAAAACAGGAATTTTTTTTTTGAAAATCCGGAAAAATCCGGCCGGATTTTTCCGGATTCCGGATTTTTCCGGATTATCCGGAAAAATCCCACCGGAAAATTTTTCAAAAAAATTTAATCCGGAAAAATCCCACCGGAAATTTTTAGAAATTAAAAATCCGGTTCCGGATCCGGATAATCCAATTTGCCTAACACTATTTTATATAGATCGAGAAGATCACTATCTTCTAGGGCTGCTCGGTACCAGAAATTTCCCGGTACCCGGGACTCAGTAGGTACCGGTATTTGACCCCGGTACTCGGTTCCGGTACTCGGTACCCAGTACCGTGCTGGGTCGTTTCTTAAATACCGCCACTATGGGCGTTTCTTAAATCCGCCAGGGCGTTTCTTAAACCCGCCAGGGCGTTTCTTAAATCCGCCAAGTGGGCGTTTCTTAAACCCGCCACAATGGGCGTTTCTTAAACCCGCCAGGGCGTTTCTTAAACCCGCCAAAATTAAAATTAATGAAATTGTGCATAATATTGCTTAAAAATTTATTACTACAAAATACTTCGCGATTATATAAATATAGGATTTCAGTTTTCTTTAAATTTTTCTCCAAAAATATGAACTGACCAGCATAATAAATTCTAAACAAAAAATATTTAAAATATTTGAGTCTCGGCGAACTTTTGTTAGAATGCAATCAGTAATTTCATACAAACAATTACAAAATATATAGTCACAATCAGAGCGCTTTTTCCATTTGTTTATATAGCATACGTCAGCAACAACTGTCAACTATAATATTTAAAATATTATATTCTGATCATTCGTAAATTTATACTTTGTTTAAAATTGCAAAACCATATAACAGGGGCTATCAAGCAAGAATCAATTAGCGAAGTGCCACAATAAGTGCCACAATATTTCTTTGCAACTTACAAAGGGAAATTGATTAAGATATTACATAAATAAACAAAATGGTTTAATTTAATAAAACCAAGTTTCACACATTTCTTGTCTTTGATCAGAATTCAAAGGGTTGAACACGAATTTTAAGATCGCACGTGCAATTGTTTAAACATGTAAACTGTTTTGGTATAATTAAACAGGAAACAATAAATACCTGATCGGTTTTCTTGACTAGAAAGGACACTTTCAGTACTTTGACTTTGGGGCAAGGTTTCCTCTTCAGAGTTTTTTACTCTTCGTTGGTTCCTATCAATTTGTTCAGCAGTAAGCTGCTCAAGTGGAACACCTTTGCATAGAGGATTATGTATTATTTTATGCGTCCTGTCTAATCGTCCTTCTCGAATATAGCACTTGCAATAATTCTTAATCATTTTTACAAACAAAAGAAAATATCCTAAACTAACCCATCAGAATTTGGCTTCTTATAACTTTCACATTTCATGCAATAAATGTAAATTGCGTCACCTTTCTCTTTTGTTTTTTTGTATTTGCGATATTCATCACCATGGCCAACGACAAACAGAAATTTCTTATCAAATTTGGAAAAACATTGTGTTATTTCAGCATTTTCCATGTCCTCATTATTTCCTTCTGTTGATTTTCGATTTTTATTTTAGAAATATGTCTTTCGAGCGTTCTTCCGGCTAACTTTATTGGCACAATCAATTAAGAAAAATAAATTTATTGATTAATCTGCATAAAAAATATTTTAATGTAAAATTATTCATTAATTTTAATTTTGGCGGGTTTAAGAAACGCCCTGGCGGGTTTAAGAAACGCCCACTTTGGCGGGTTTAAGAAACGCCCACTTGGCGGATTTAAGAAACGCCCTGGCGGGTTTAAGAAACGCCCTGGCGGATTTAAGAAACGCCCATAGTGGCGGTATTTAAGAAACGACCTAGCACCCCCAGTACTCTCAGTTACCGAGTAGTCGGTACCAGAAACCCGGTACTCGGTTCCGGTACCGGTACCAAAAAAACCCGGTACTTTTACCGACTCGGTATCGGTACTACCGAGCAGCCCTACTATCTTCCTATCATTTGGCATATTTTAATTAAAAATGAGTTAAATTCAATATAAGAAATTTGGCATGGTGACGCGTAAAATGAAAAATCAAGCATCCTGCTCATAAAATTATAATATATGCATATGCATATATGTATTATTATATTAATGCCATTGATAAATTTACGCAATCATATAAAAAAAGTAAAGCAGCGCCTCGCCTATTATTTTTTCATTATTTTGTTTTCTTCTGACGTCAAAGAAATAATTATATACAAATATTTATAAGTATTAATTCGCAAAAATTATAAATATCTTATACCCATTTTTTCTGAAAGGAAAAACGCACGTTACAATTTTACTATTTCAAATAAATTTCAAAACCGAATTAAAAAAAGATAGACAACGAAAGATAGATTTTTCATTTGTCCACATTGAATCCAATGGAAATTTGAAGTCGTGTAACTTGTGCCTGCCGCTTAGAGAAAACGTCTTTATTCCAAAGATGACTCTTCAAATCGGTGATTTGTCATCGGAGTAAAAATACCATAATCTATCACCACCAAATTATCAATGTATCCAAAGGAGTTTTAAAATTTCTAAAAAATCTGCAAATTGAAAGTTCTTCATTTGCACAAAAATAAAAATTTCATTTTGATTCTAAGTGGGCAACATTATTCGTTTTATTGTATTTTCATATTAAATTTTTAAAATGGTGGACAAAAAATATGGAAAAAACCAGAAATATGGAAAATGTGAGGAGGAATTTGGCGGTGTCAGGACAATTCGTCAGAGGAAAATCCGTCAATGCGGATTGTCTACTGAGCAGAGGAGCAAAAACAGGAACCTCAAGAAAAGTGAGGACATGATAGATTATATCTTATTCAAAAGTAAAAACTTTCTAAATTTAACACCATTCAAAATCGTTAATTAAAAATTTTAATTCAACAAAATCTAATGCTTTCAGTAAATATTTCAAGTATAGTTAAACACCTGAAGTAAACTGTGAATACAATAGCATTTTTCATTTTGTTTGATTATACTACGACCTTTATCCTTGAGAAAAATAAAAATTATTATTATATTTTAAACCCAATTATTGAATATTCCGAACCTAAAAAAGGAAAATTAATGTTTAATATTAAAATTTATGGAAGTTTTTAAGAAACTAATGCTACGAAAAAAGGAATGAATAATAAATAAAGTTAAATACAAAGAAATATTTGTTAAAATAAGGGATATTTTAATCCCAGATTTTTAGAACATCTCATCTCATTTAATAAAAAATTGAAATATGAAATAGAAAATGCCATATTGGGTAGGTTTAACAACTTTTTATCCGAAAAAATAAGAGAGAATAAGATGCGCAACAAAATGAATAATAATAGTCACTTAAAATAATAATCAAATTTTGTTTGGCATAAAATCATTTGGCCATAAAGGTTTTAGTTAAAATTTTTTAAAACATCTTAAGTTAAAGAAAATTATTTCGGTATTTTAATGCTAGTTTTTAGCATACCTTCAAAATTTTTGAAATCTTAGGGTAGGGGGCCCGTTCAAACAAAAATATAGGCAAACTTAAAATTATTATTCCATGCTTATTTTATTTTAAAGATAAACAGAATAACAAAGTCCGAGAAAATTAAAATCAAAAATCCACAATCTCAGATAATAGTTTTAAAAAAAATCGTCAAATACATATGAAAAATCTTAAATTATGTACCAAAATCTCCATAAATGTTTAAAAAAGTAGTGCAAATTTATTCAAAATTAAACACTCATTAAAAAATGATGAAAAAACCGCCTCATAATTAGATTAAAAAAATATTTAAAAATAAATTTTTAGTTTATACTTCGGACACATTACTTACTCAAAAATTTATTATATAATTTTATAAATATTGGTTATTTTTATATTTATCTAAGTTATTCTCTTCTACTGATTACTGCTAAGTAAAGTAATTAATAATTTAATTAAAGAATTTATAGTGATAAACATTAATTAATACAAATTAAAAGGGAATTGGCTAACTGCTCAAGCTAATGGATTATGCGAGATTAGAACACTATCGAATTGCATGCCATAATATTAAAATTAAAAAACATTCTCATATTAATTATTTCGTTTTGAAAAGTGAAGCTTGCGAATGTTTACCCCATTTTCCGGTTACAATATTTGCGTTTAAAAATTTGCATGCCATTAAATTATTAAAATCGAAAAAAAATAACATCATATAAAACAAACAACCAGAAAATTATACAAATTAGGTTTTACAATTATTATATAATTATTAAATCAAACTTATGTATTAACCAATATAGTTTTTAATAATAAATATAGTAAAAATAAATAATCAAGGTGTTATGCAAAAATTAAAAAACTTAAATTAATGAAAGAGAAATAAATGACTTTAATAAAGCTAATAATAAAATGCTCCTTTTCAATACTTACGCACATTTATACAAACAAATTATCTATAAATAAAAAAACCCATTATAATTAAATAAACATTAATTATCTAAAACTTATCCAAAGAAACTAATTTATAATTTTGTCCCATGCTATTTTTCCTGAAATGTATGTACGAAAATTCATATGAGACATTAATTTCGAAAACCCTAAAACACAAGACATTTCATTTCTATAATAATAATAAAAAAAAAAAAACTTTTTTGAAGAAATAAAGCTTTAAGTAAAAAAATTTTTTATTTCTCTATGTTACAAATTCAACTAAAAAATCGTGATTAAAAATACAAAGAACCTAAGTTTACAAATTTTTTAGGGATTTTTACAAAAAATTTAGTTATGATTCATCTTCATTATCTATTTTTATTGCAAGAATTTAAGAAAATATTAAACAAATTTTAAAAAATATTCTTTTTCTTTGATAATTAAACAATTATAATATTGATAATAAAATTTATATTCAATGCCTTTGGCTCTAATTAGAAATATTTTATGCTATAAGCAAATTAAGAGATAGATAAAATTTTGTAATGAAATAATAATTTGAAAACGGCGACCATGAATAAAAAAATAAAATTATTTGGCAAGATATTTTAAACATTTTATTTTATAACAAAAATGTAAAATAAAATCCCAATATTTATGGAATAACCGTTCGGTTATTATTTATTTGTACACCTTAAATTAAACAAACTTTGATTTTCACTTGAATTCACACTTTGAAGAAATGAAAGAATTGTCTTGGTATTAATATATTTAATAATTAATAAACAAAAATAACGATAAAATCGAAATTTAAATTGACCAGCAAAATTAAACTGTTGTAAATCTTAAAAAAAAATGCGAGCTTCAATTTGTTTTTTATTTTTTTCTCCCCATAAGATTTGGATGAGATGTTTATTTTTTTTATTAAATATATATTTATTCTCTGGATTTAAAACATATATTTTTAAAGTAATTATTTAATAAATGAATATTGAATCAAAAATTCACCCGTTAGAAAATAAAAAATAAACCCTTCAGAATTTATTAAAATATTATTTGATTAAAAAACGAATTCAAAGGGTAAGCAAAAAAACATTTCAAAAGTTTGTCCTCGTTACATGTAATCATCAAAGCAAAGCAAAATTTGAGATTAAAAATTAACAAAATTATGCAAAAATATAAATTGGTAAAGTGCAGACATTAAAGTAATAAATGTAAAAAACATATTTGTATTGTTCTTTGTTACCGGTATTATACCGAAATACCAATACCGACAATCAGATTTGCCTAATCTTATTTATTTAAAGCTTTCAAAAATTCTATAAAGCAGAGTTACATAAGTATTAGATACACAACATTTTATTTTTCTATTAAAATGTAATAAAGATATAATCGATAGTATTCAAAAGTGACATAATAACAATTTTTCTTAATAAAAGTAAATAATTTTAAAGAGTTAAAAAGAGAGAAAATAAAAAACAAATAAATTTTAAAAATAATAGGCAAAATCAATCACCTCTTATTGAGTCGCACGAAAAAAGCAGTCAAACATTGGCATGTCTACGACAAGAGGAGCAATTGAGCATCTTGAGGAAGAATGAAAATTGTGAAATAGAAAAATGGATTAATTGCTGATAAATTATTAGTTCAAACATATTTAGTTACTTATTGATGAATATTTAAATAAAGTAAATTTAGTTTAACACTTAAATTCTTTAAATGTCATTAAAACAATGAAAACAAAAATATTAAAAAAAGGAAAATCTGAAAATTTTTAAATAATTCTTAAATAAAAAACCCGTAAGTAGAAATAAAAAATGAAGTAACCGGTAAACAAATTTGAAGTTTAAGGAGTATAATATAATCATGTGATAATGCTTTAAACCAAAGAATAAAAAAAATAGTTAAAGACGTGGGAGTAAAAAAAAGATAGCAAAATTGGAAAGATATTGAAAAAGCCCTGTGGTTATGACAATAAATATGATTAATTTTTATAAGAAAGTCATTGATAATTAAAGTATCAACTTTTCACTGCATTATCTGTTCCAATATCTGTCGACAAATACTAAATTATCTAATGATGCAGTAAATTGAAGAAAAGGCAACCAAAACAGACCTCGATCTAATTTTTTGGCCCTATTCTTAGGCAGAGAGCTCGCTGATAAAACTCTCTCCATGATTTTGGAATTTGAGTTTTCGGCTTTTTTTTTAATTTTAAAATCTAAAAGGGCAGGCTGTGTCGATAGACGCCGTCGGGGAAATTTTCTCAAATTTGAGTACATATGATAATAGATTTTCCTAAAAAAAATGCTCATTTTAGTTAAATTTTTGAAAAACCCTAAGCGAGTGGAGGAGGGGGGGGGGAGTCTGTTGGTGCCGATAGGCTCCACCGGGAAAATTTTTGAATATTTGTATCTGATTAGTTAAGAGATTTTGCACAAAATAGTTAAATTTAAGTATTATTGGGATGATTAAATATAAAATAAAAGGGCAAGGGTTAGTTGGTAAAATTAATTAAATAAAAATAAAAATTTCGTGGAGGAATCGAACCCGTTCAATTTGTTTATAGGGAGGACAACCAACTAAACTATAACAAATACCAAGAAACACCAAAAAATAAAAATTAGGAACAATTTTTCAAAACCCATAATAAACTGAAAAGTCAAAAAAAAAATTCTTTCATTTGAATGAAATTTATAAAAATATATTAAATAAATCCAATGAATAAAACAAAGAAACCATTAAAAAATAAATAAAATAAAAACTTTTATCTTTTTCTTCGGTTTATAGAAGAAGAAAAAAAAGAGTAAAACTAAGAGTAAAAATTATCACTTTGGAAAAATAAAAATAAAAGTACAAAAAAGTAAATAAATTTAGGACGCGCTCATTGTAAAGCAATAATTTTGATAAAATTTTTTTAAAAATTTTACTCATCCATTTTTAAATAAATTTACCAATTAAATTATCATTTATTTAATAGGAATACCGAGAAGTTGCAACTGTATTGACCGAATCAACAGGAGTTCATGAATAAACTTCGAAAATTATTAAAAACCCTTAAAATATAAAAAAAATATTGAATTATATAACCTTAAAACTTATTATCGACTGTACCAAACCTGTGCTTTTTTCATAAATTCCGTAATCCGCTAAACACCCAAAGAAAAGTGGTGTTTTTTTACACCCAACGAGGGTAAGAATAAAAAAAATAAAAAGTTATTAGGTCAATACTTTAAATACCAAAAAAAAAAGTTATTAATAATAATGAAAGACTTAGACAATTTATATGGTATAAGAAATAATTTTTAACTTACAAAATCTTTAACTAATTTAAAGTGTAAAAGAGCCATTATTATAATTTAGCTTAAAATAAACGACTCTATTCTCTATAAGTGGAAAGATTAAATTAATAAAAATCAAATAAATTAATGGTTATCATTTTTCAATTCAAAAAAGATAAATCTTAGAATAAGATAAAATGATTTATTTAAAGGAATAATTTATTTTGTGTTTTTAGATTTATAGAAATTATTTTTTAAATTGAATTTAAGCAAAGACATTAAAAAAGGGGTTTTAAAATGATAACAAAAAATTATAAAATATATAAAATATCATATATATATATAAGAGTATATGAATACTAAAATAAGCTATGGAAAATAAAAAATCATTAAAAAATAAATAAAATAAAAGCTTTTATCTTTTCTATTCTTTATAAATGAAGAGATTAAATTAAGGAAAATAAAATAAATGAATGGTTATCATTTTTCAATTCAAAAAAGATAAAAACTTAGAATAACACACAAATAATTAATTTAAAGAAATAATTTATTAAATTCTAGTATGGCGGCTTTATTAAAGGAAAGCATTTTAAAATTTTAAAGAAAATTTGAAAGCATAAAATATAATTATAACCAAAACTTTAAAAATAAAAATAAATATAAAAAATCTATTCAAAATTTTTTCTTATAGTAATATTTGTCATATAAGCAAGTATCTTTGTACAGAATTTCCAACCAAAACTGAAAAAAAAAATTGAAAACGAATCTGATTAGGAACAATTTACAAATTCCAGATGTTCCTTAATTTAAGGAATTCATGAAGGCATGTTCGTCTTTTTACTAACTCTAAATAAACCTATTATTGCCAATAAAAAAGTCTATTAAATTCAAAAATAAACATGAGGATGAACGAAAATTGTCAAATAGAAAACATGGAAAATTAAAGTGCTAATAAATAAATATATTAAAGTAATAAAAGAGATAGTTGAAACAAATTCAGCTCCTTATTGATGAATATTTAAATAAACATTTAAACAAATAAATGGAAAAAATTTTAAGCAAAAATATGTAAAAGACTAAATTTCTAACAATATAATAATAAGGCAAAAAAGTTAAGAATAAAAACTAAATTCGTATGAATGGCTTAGTAAGAAAAAAATAAAATAAAATGCATTCGATTGCTTGCGCCTTTTATTCGCCATTTTTACCGATTTTTATGAAAATTATTCATAATTTTGCTTAATCGACATATTATTTTATTATTCTTTGAATTATCACACGGCAATAAAAAAAATATTTGAAACAATATAATTAAAAGAGATAAATTTTATTTACATAAATCGAGGAAGAAAAGAGCTTCAAGAAAAATCTCATGGGCATGAAAAAGCAAGAAATTGCAAATATTAATATTTTCTGTTATTAAGTTGTTTAAATTTATCAACTAATCTTAATGTGTGTTAGTAATCTTGATAGAAAATTTAATAAAATAAAATTATTATTTTTCATATGAGAAATAAAGAGATGATAAAAAACTTATGAAAAGATTTAATACATTTAGGCATAAATAGAAGAACAACACAAAATTATTCACATTTGCTAAATCACAATTAAAAGTAAGTAATTCATTTGGCTATTTTAAATTTCATTTTCATAAAAAAAACACTATCAAAATAAATGCTGAAAATATAAAATAGGAAAAAAAACTATTTTTAAAGTACCCTTTTTTTATTTATGTCAGATAAAAAATTATTTTATAATTTCTAAGAAATAATTGTAAAATTTTCATATATCTTTTAAAAACTCATAAAAAAAGATATAAAAACAACGGGTAAATATAGGGGGAATTTTTAAATGCACTAGAATCTTTTAAATACCATTAATTAGGTGGTTGTTAATGAGAAAACAATTCCGTATTATAACAATAAACGTAGAAAATAAAATTAAAGTATATTTGAAAAGATATTTTTTAAAAGAGAAAAATTATATTACATAAATCGAAGAAGAAAAATGTCTCAAGAAAAACTAGCAAGGGCATTTCGTACGTGACAAGGCAAAAGAATAATAATGGGATGGACACGACAACAGAGTCAAACAACTTCAGATTCTTGAACATGGTAAGAAAATTGGCTTTAAAAATGAACTTAAGCCCAACTGTATTCAGAAAAATAGTTAAAGACCTAGGATCTTTTTCTTACCAATATGTATAAGCAGAGAGCTCGCTGATAAAACTCTCTCCATGATTTTGGAATTTGAGTTTTCGGCTTTTTTTTTAATTTTAAAATCTAAAAGGGCAGGCTGTGTCGATAGACGCCGTCGGGGAAATTTTCTCAAATTTGAGTACATATGATAATAGATTTTCCTAAAAAAAATGCTCATTTTAGTTAAATTTTTGAAAAACCCTAAGCGAGTGGAGGAGGGGGGGGGGGAGTCTGTTGGTGCCGATAGGCTCCACCGGGAAAATTTTTGAATATTTGTATCTGATTAGTTAAGAGATTTTGCACAAAATAGTTAAATTTAAGTATTGTTGGGATTATATATAATAAATACTACGTATAAATGCTATCTTTTTGTGCCTAATTTGTTACCAAAATACACTCAAATTTCAAGATTTTCACCGGCGGCGCCTAACAGCACCGCCGACCCCCACGCCGGACCTCTACCCAAAGAATTTTCGAAAATTTTGAAAGTTGATGAAAATTCCCGGCCGGGGCCCCGGTCAAAATTTTTAACCGGGAACGGGTGCCCCGGAAACGGGGATTTTGCCCCGGTTTCCCCGTTCCCGGATCATGGTCGGTCCCCGTTCCCGTTCCCGGGTTTTTCAAAATCCCTGGCTCTAATAAATATAATACTTAACACTGAAGAAGAGCTAATTAAAAGAAATAATTTCGTTAATTATAACAAAATAACAATATGCATTGTTAAACTATAATTTTAAATTCTATTTTACCTTTGAAATAAAACTATTTAAAATCTATTATTCTCTTATTAAAAATAAATGGGAAACCCAGAAAGTATTTTCTATGTCAAAATTCGATATTAATAAATGAAAAGTAAATAATTAATAAATTGCGAATTAATAAATAAAGGAATTGGTTACTCAAAAAGGCCGCAAAGTCGTCATAGCTCAAACAAAAATATAAGCAAACTTTTATATTCGATGCTCATTTAATCTTAAAGCTAAAAAATTAAAATCAAAGAACCACCATATTTGGCACATACAAACAAAAACATTCGAGGAGAAAATATATTAAAACAAAAATAATTAAAATAATGACAAATAAGTAAATTAACAAAATGGTATTATATTATTATTTATTATATTCATTAAACAAAAACAAAATCAAGCAAATACCATTAATAAAAAAGTTTCCAGCAGCGCCTATGGCATCACTGGCCTTAGAATAATTTTATTTTGGAAAAAAATTTGTTTTCTAGGAAAGCGATAAAATAAAAACTTATGTATTACTAAAAATAAATATGATAATTCATTCATTATTACTAAAAAAGGGCTCCCGGTAAATTGGACACCAGAAAATTGGACACCATTATAAATAAAAATGAAAATAAACAAAATAAATTACTAAATAAAATTTTGGTTTGGCCTAAAAGATCTTTATCTTAATCTACACATATATTGTTTTAAGCATTCATAAAGAAAAAAGTTTTATTACCCATTTTTTGTGCATAATTTGGCACATTGATCAATCATCCCCTTTTTTGGTGCCTTTTTTGGCACATTAATCAATCATCCCCGATTTTTGGTTCAAATTTATTTTTCACCTAATTCTTGATTTTAAAAGAGGGTCTTAGGTCCAATTTTCCGGTGTCCAATTTTCCTTTGGTGTCCAAAATTCCGGCGGTGTCCATTTTTCCGCTTGGTGTCCAATTTTCCGGTCCCTAAAAAAAGTACTCCTTTTATAATTTTTTAAATTACTTAGAATACAATTTCGTTGTTTTGATGCGAATTTTTACTAGGTTTTATAACGAATAAAATAATCTAAGGATAAAATACATTAGCCTTTTATTTGTTTTAACTATTTTTTAATCAATGAATGTTCTTAATGCAAAGTCAAACATTTTGGTACTAACTTTTACGGTTTTAGCATAAATATTATTTTAGGTAATACGGAATATTTTTTAATATGATTTTAATGGAGCATAAATTCTTTGAATAGTTTAAAATTTCATCGCGAATTTTTCATTATTTATTTATTTACATTGTTCCAGAAATGTTTGCTTTTCTTATGTTTTGGTATTGTTAATTTTTCCAGTAAGGTTATTTACCTTCTTCCTCACATATATTAAATTTCTTCAAGAAAAAATATTTTTACCATTATTTCTTAATTTTCATTTTTATATTTTAGCCAAAAGATAGTTTTGTTTAAATAAAAAGAATATATTACTTTTTTATTGAATTTGTCAACTCAAAACAATAAAACATTGATGAATTTTTTCAAGGGTGAGCGGGACCGGGGCTTTTGGCAAAAACCGGGACCGGGATTTTCCGGGCCAGGAAAACTCGGGATCGGGACAGGGGCCCCCCGTTGTCAATTTTTGGCTATTTTGACTCCAGCGCTAAGGATGATCGGAAAAATTAATTTGAACCATTTAAAGCAGTTGAATCCCAGATTATTGTAAAGATTCTATCTTAAATTGCAAATTAAAATTTCTTGGGTTTGCATCCCCTGGAAGAATAATGAACTTCTAAAATATGAGAAGAATAAATAATTCGCAAGATTTTTATTTTAAAAAATATAGCAATTAAAAAGAGAAGAATCCAGAAAGTAAATAATTTTACAAATAAAAAATAAGACAATAATAAACGAAATAAAACAACCCAAAAAATGGCTAATAAAGCAAAAATTTAAAGAAAAAATAATAAATAAAAAAGATGTATTTAATAGCATAGAATAAGAATTACTTTTTAACTTTTATTAAATAAAGTGCAATGTCAAGAAGACAAAAAGTTTCTGCTAATATTTGTGTTGGGAAGATTATCTTTTTTTGCGAACCCCATAGCTTTCGGAAGAATTTATTTTTATTTTTACTGTGTAAGAATTTTAGATATATTCCAGCAAATTAAATTCTTTTAAGATATTTTTTTATTGGATTAAATAATTGTAGTTTTCTTAAGATTTATCAACTAATTCTTATCACTGACTAATTAATTCATTACTTTTTTTATAATAAAGAATATATTAAAATAAATTTTAATTTTTCAAATTTTCGCATGCGGAAATTTCGTCCAGACGGTGGTCCACCGAAATGTTTTTGAAAATTCGTTCATAATTAATTAAGAGAATTTAGCACAAAATAGTAAATTTGAGTAAAGATTTTTAAATAAATATTTTGTCATACTAAATTGAATGTCGTATTATATTAGTGATCGATTATTTTTCTATTTTGGATATTCTTTTTTTAATTGTATAAAAAATAATTTTTATAAACTCTAAAACACAAAATAAATTATTTCTTTAAATAAATTATTTGTATGTTATTCTAAGTTTTTATCTTTTTTGAATTGAAAAATGATAATTTTATTTTTATTAATTTAATCTCTTCACGTATAAAGAATAGAATCGTTTATTTTATTTCTAAAAAAGCTAAATTTTAATAAATGGCTCTTTTATACTTGAAATTAGTTACTTATACCATATAAATTGTCTAAGTTTCTCATTATTGGAATAGTTTTTTTTTTGGTATTTAAAGTATTGACCTAATAACTTTTTATTTTTTTTATTCTTACCCTCGTTGGGTGTAAAAAAACACCACTTTTCTTTGGGTGTTTAGCGGATTACGGAATTTATGAAAAAAGCACAGGTTTGGTACCGTGCTGGGACGAAGCACGAAAAGTGCAAGTTGGGGATTTTGGATGACGGGCCGGTTCAGTACGGATATTTATAATTCGAACTAAAGCTCATCCAATAAAAGACCATCGTAATAAAAAATGAAGGAATATTAAATTTTGTAAATATTAATTTAGTATGTAATTGATGAAGCCGAAATTATAAAAATAATTGACAGAATGAAACTTTTTTATAACCAACGAGACTACAGAAGAAAGAATTCCATGATAACCAATTGGAAAAAATGAATAAATCGTTTTTAACCCATAAGAGTCAGCCATCTGCGGCTGATGATTTTTAAAAATATTATTTAATTTTAAAAAATTATTCAAGAGAACATTTTAAAACTGATCTAACCAGAATGTTTGCATTTGAATTAGGTCTGAGAGAGACGACGTCGAAACAGAAAAGTTTCATGTGGAAATGGTCAAACTACCAAAAAACGAGGTGGTCCTATTTTAATATAACGATCATTTACCATTAGGATGGATTTTTATTAAATTTATTGTAGTTAGTTAAAAGATTGCGAGGATTCGCTCCATAATCAAAAAACTTGACTCGTCACCGCCGGACATTCAATCCTTTTGGAATTTTACAAATAAGACAAAATTGATTATTTTGGGAAAAATGCGTTAAAAACGAGCCATAAATTTACAAAATTTGGTGGCACCTATCGGCACCACCGTACCAACACTTGCGTAGGTTTTCTCAAAATTTATCTTAAAATTCTTAAAAATTAGTCATTTTTTTTTGCAAAATTAGACAACACTTAAATTTTCAAATTTTTCCTGGCGGCGAAGCCGCAAATTTACGTTTTAGCGCGGAAAACCAAGGTCAACCAGTATATGTATCTCAAAAATCATAAAAAATTCAAAAGTCAACATCAAAATTCTTTCATTTTTTGTGATTCTTTTCTTCAAATAAGTAATTGAATCAAAAAATTATTTTTTAATTGACGAAGATTAATAGGAGTTTGCTTGCAGTTTTATAAACTTAAAATTCGTGTCCGGGCGCAATTCTTGATTCAGATCCGGAATGGCAATTTTTGCAAACTTTTTTGAATTAATTATTTAGGTTTTTTTATAAATAAAATACATTTTTAATTGTAATTCCTAGGTATTTTTAACTCATTTATTTTTAAATGCTTATTTACATAATTTATTACCCCTTTAATGTGTTAACAAATATATTGTTGTGACGGGTTCAATTAAATTTGCATTTATTATTATATTGGTTATTTTTCTTATAACCTTGTCCTGGCTGTGAGTCGTAACTTTTCTTGTGTTTTCCTGGTCTTATGGATTTTGCTATAAAATTATTCATTCTCAATATTTTATTGCGCCTAAGTTATAATTTTTAATTTAAATTTAAACTTTTTAATTCTTTTTTGGTTATCAGATTTTTATTTTTGCTGAGAGTTTTCGTGCGATACATATTTCGTTATTTTACTGCATAGCACAATTTATTTTATTTTTTACAAATTGATTACCAATGTGTTTTCTTTGTATAAAATATTTAAAAAGAATTATAAATTATTATAAACACAAACAATTTAAATGAACAGTTAGGAATTCAAATGTTAAGATTTCTTGTTTATTTAAAGAAATCATGAGTTTATATTATATTAATAATTTATGAAATGAAGTTACAAAAAATAATTAAAGTTTAAGGATTTCTTTTTTTTAAAAACAGAATTTGTTTTTCAATTCTTGAGTTTTGTGATTTTTTAAATGTAACTTCGAAATAAGTTACTATCGAAAATTTTTTGAATGAATTTTAATTTCGAGATTCATTGTTAGGAATGCTATTAATATTTTTTTAAATATATTTTTTGCTTTTATGCTTTGAAGAAAGACGCTCAAAAGAAGCATTTCTGGGGTTAAATTTTTGATTTGGACGTAAATATTCGTAATAAAATTCATAGGTACATTTATTTATTTTAAAAATGTTGTTTCTCGAATGTTACAATTTTTAATTAATTGGTATTTAAAGTTAAATAAGTGGAAATAAAAATGTGAAAATTTAATAATAAAATACCTTTTTTTCTTTTATTTTGCACAACTCTGCTCAAATTGCAATATCTCTATATTGGCACTGATTCCAAATTGTCAGATTTTGGATAACTTTTAAACATAAATTGAAAACATAAAAAGAAGACCTAATAAAATTAAAATTTTTTGAATAATAGAAAATATTAAAATTGTACAAGTGATGCCGGACATGGAGCGATATTCTTGTTCCACATGCAATTCATCTCATTCAGCTAAACATATAATTGCGAAGTAAACCTGTAAATAAACCAAACAAAAAAATAAGAAAAAGAAAAAATTAATTAAAATTTTTAATTAAATCGCACCTTCATCTGAGAATTAAAATATAATTTAATAAAACTTCATATGAATTAAAAGTAATAGCAAATTTGTCATTATTATGCCAATATGTCTTCTTTTTAAGGATTTTTTTAATATTAAAAATTAAAAAGTCAAATGTCCATTTCTTGTGCCATTACATACAGAATAATCAAAAATTTGAATATAATTTTGAAAAAGAAAGGGTCGGTGGTGCCGATGGCGCCTTCGGGAAAAATTTTGAAAATTTAGCCAATTTGTTAACAGATTTTCACCAAAAATGATTAGTTTTCGGTCTTTTTTGTGAAAATAGAAAGTATGAGGTTCGGACTTTGGCATTTTTTCTCATACTTCATACACTCATACCGAATGTAAATTATTAGCATTATTTTAACATGTTTAGTTTCTTGTTGGCCATATATTGATTCATTTTATGCATTTTATTTTTATTTATGGTTTTTAAGTTGACAATCATTTAATTTAGTTTATCAGCCAAACATTTTGTTATTTTTGGTTTTTAATTCATGTGAACAGAATCCGATGATGTATTTGATTGGCCTTGAAATTTAAATAATTAATTTCGTATTAATATTTTCAGAATTAATATTTATTCCATCTCTTACTTCAAATAAAAATTTTCAATTCCAGTTACTTTCTTTTTATGTTCTATTTTCTTTTAAAATTTTATAAAAAGATATTTAATGTTTTTTCGTTAAAACATCGGGGGTTATTTTTACTCTTTTTGATGCCAAAAATTATTATAAGTCGTCAGTGTGGTAAAATTTCGTTATGTTAAATTAAATTAATTTATTTACTTTATAAATGCTTAATTTTCATAATTTAGTTTTCATGTTTCGCAAAAAAAATTTTAGAAAAAAGAACATTTTTTAATTCAAAATTTAAAAAAGAAAACTCAAAACAATAACAAAATAATTCATTGTTTATTTTTTTTCATCCACTCTATTATAGAAAAAAATTGTTGCCCAATTAAAGTCTTCTTTTTTTAGAATAAAACATATGTCTATGGAAAATATAATTAATGTTGTAATAATTTAATTTTGTTCTCGTTATTATTCTTATATAATTTAAATATTATTTCTAAAATTAAGGAGTTTTTATTCCTATCTGCGCTTTTCCATTTAAATTGGTATTTTTGGGGTTTTTTGCTTTCTAATTAAATAAATAATTTTCTGCTTAAGATTCAGTTTGTTCTTTATTTTTTACAATATTTAATTTCTTTATCCAACTTTAATTAAATGACCACCGGTAGAACCACACTAGCAGAAGTGTTGTCGTCGAATTTAATTTAAATTTAGCCCGCAAGGAAAAAAAGAATTTTCCTTAATCATAAAAAATTCTTTTTCCTTTAATTCATTTTTGCTTTATGCATTTTTCAATTTTTACGTTTTTAATACATTTGTATTGTAATTATTATTTTATATACTATTTTAATTATTTTAAATTTGGATTTAATTTTTTTTCTTTAAAAAATCATTTTTTTCTGTAACGATGAAATTATTGTGAGTTGTTTACGAAATTATCTTGACTTAATTTTTTTTACTTAAAAAAATGCCGAGAGGCGCATCCAAAGTAAATTTTTGAAAAATCTAATTTTTTTTCTCACTGCTCTCGTATTCTATGTTTTATATTTTTAGCAATTAGTTTACTAGGATTTTGTAATTAAACATCAAATAAAGAGGGGGGGGGGGGGGGTTTTAAATGTTCATTTTTTTGCAAAAGATTGCCTGTCGCTTTTTTCCATTTTTTAAATAGTAGATTTGAACATTTACAAATTTTTAAATAAATTTTGAAACAAATTTTTGTTTATTAGAAAGACGAAAAAATCAAGAAATAACCCTAAAATTTGGCATTTTTATAAGAATTAAAAACAAAAAAATAGGAGCAAGACTTTTCAAATGAATCAATTTTTCAAATTATTTTTTGATTAAATAAGATATTTTATATTTTTTTTTGGACGATACCCTTTCTACTTTTGTGTATTAAACTTAGAAAACAGAAAAAAGCGAGATAACGTTTTTACAAAATGGAACAGAGAAAAAAAGATAACCTAAAATAGTACGATTAGGGTTTTATCAATTCTTTTAAGATGTGTTATTTTTCATCATCCATAATTAAAATTTTTTGGAGGTTTTTGATCAACAAATAGATTAAAATGAATGAAATATAAAATCAAATAATAAAAACAGCTTAAAAATTGGTTTTTAATATCTAATCATTAAGGAATTTTGAATTTAATTTTTTTTTTTTTTAATATTTTCTATTAAGGTTTTTTTTTATTATCATAAATTTTATTTTTAACTTACTCATGAATATAAATTTTCTAAAAACAATATTTTGTTTACAAATTATTTGTCGTGAGGGGCGACATGCAATGTATTTGTTGTATTTAACTATTCACAGTATAATTTACAAACTTTTATTTTTTTTAAATTCATTTTTAATTTAGTCCAAGTAAATAAATTATTTTAATTTTTATTATCTATAAATGAGCATAACAATTCTCAGTTAGAATTCAAAAAATAGTAATATATAGTTTTTTGCATATAAAATATAACAAAAATAAGTTATTTTATAAATAAAAAACAATTTCATTTTTTTGCTGTTTTATTTTCTTTGTTATTACAAGGGTGGACACGGACAATCCGCGGATATCCGCGGATTGCGCAAATACGGACGACACGGATAATGTTTTTTTGTTAAATCGGACGGAAAATTAAAAATAGACCCCCCTAAAAATTGACCTCTCAAATTTTGAAAAAGTATACTCATAAGAACGAAAAATTTCTCAAATATTTTTCCGGTGGTGCCATCGGCACCAACGAAGTTTCCCTCTCCCCCCTCCCCTCCCTTCATTCGTTTAGGGGTTCTCAAAAAACATATCTCATCAAACAACAAAGCCATATTTTAGTATTTTTGGGAGAATTTTGATTTTTGCAAAAATGAATATAAAGCAAAAATTGCAAAACCCCGAACCTCGACTGATTTTGCTCACCCCGACCCCGCCCCTGCTGACCCCGACAAACCCCGACCCCGTCATTTGCCAACCCCGAAGTCGGAGTTCCAACCCTACATTAAAAACTTTTAAAGAATCTAAATAATATTGAAAATATTTCAATTAGGAAGTGTCAGTGGAAGTGCCATATGTATCAATTATGAATAAATTTAAAAAAGTCTTTTTTATTTTATATAGTTCATTTTGAACTCACACATCCGCTTCTTCACATGAAAATTTATTTTATTTTATTGGATCCAATGAAGAGAGTATTTATGACCCATATTGTTTCTAAGATTACCAATTATAATGTGCTTTTTTGGGTTGTTAAAGTTAAAAAGTAATTCTTATTCTATGCTATTAAATACATCTTTTTTATTTATTATTTTTTCTTTAAATTTTTGCTTTATTAGCCATTTTTTGGGTTGTTTTATTTCGTTTATTATTGTCTTATTTTTTATTTGTAAAATTATTTACTTTCTGGATTCTTCTCTTTTTAATTGCTATATTTTTTAAAATAAAAATCTTGCGAATTATTTATTCTTCTCATATTTTAGAAGTTCATTATTCTTCCAGGGGATGCAAACCCAAGAAATTTTAATTTGCAATTTAAGATAGAATCTTTACAATAATCTGGGATTCAACTGCTTTAAATGGTTCAAATTAATTTTTCCGATCATCCTTAGCGCTGGAGTCAAAATAGCCAAAAATTGACAACGGGGGGCCCCTGTCCCGATCCCGAGTTTTCCTGGCCCGGAAAATCCCGGTCCCGGTTTTTGCCAAAAGCCCCGGTCCCGCTCACCCTTGAAAAAATTCATCAATGTTTTATTGTTTTGAGTTGACAAATTCAATAAAAAAGTAATATATTCTTTTTATTTAAACAAAACTATCTTTTGGCTAAAATATAAAAATGAAAATTAAGAAATAATGGTAAAATATTTTTTCTTGAAGAAATTTAATATATGTGAGGAAGAAGGTAAATAACCTTACTGGAAAAATTAACAATACCAAAACATAAGAAAAGCAAACATTTCTGGAACAATGTAAATAAATAAATAATGAAAAATTCGCGATGAAATTTTAAACTATTCAAAGAATTTATGCTCCATTAAAATCATATTAAAAAATATTCCGTATTACCTAAAATAATATTTATGCTAAAACCGTAAAAGTTAGTACCAAAATGTTTGACTTTGCATTAAGAACATTCATTGATTAAAAAATAGTTAAAACAAATAAAAGGCTAATGTATTTTATCCTTAGATTATTTTATTCGTTATAAAACCTAGTAAAATTCGCATCAAAACAACGAAATTGTATTCTAAGTAATTTAAAAAATTATAAAAGGAGTACTTTTTTTAGGGACCGGAAAATTGGACACCAAGCGGAAAAATGGACACCGCCGGAATTTTGGACACCAAAGGAAAATTGGACACCGGAAAATTGGACCTAAGACCCTCTTTTAAAATCAAGAATTAGGTGAAAAATAAATTTGAACCAAAAATCGGGGATGATTGATTAATGTGCCAAAAAAGGCACCAAAAAAGGGGATGATTGATCAATGTGCCAAATTATGCACAAAAAATGGGTAATAAAACTTTTTTCTTTATGAATGCTTAAAACAATATATGTGTAGATTAAGATAAAGATCTTTTAGGCCAAACCAAAATTTTATTTAGTAATTTATTTTGTTTATTTTCATTTTTATTTATAATGGTGTCCAATTTTCTGGTGTCCAATTTACCGGGAGCCCTTTTTTAGTAATAATGAATGAATTATCATATTTATTTGTAGTAATATATTCGGAAGATGATCACTTCGATAGATCTCTATTAATTATTTTGTTTATATCGGTAAGAAAATGGAATAAAACAAATCACTAATTAAATATTTTTAATATTAGATTTAATAGTAGTTATATAAAATATAACTTTATTATATTAAATAACAAATAAAGGAGAGAAAAAATATTATAATAAACAATATTAATTACAATAACATTTGCGGCAAATTGATAAAGATTTTAAGTGAATATAAATCGACATATATTAAAATTCTTCAAAAATTTAAAACTCAAAATAAAAACACAAAAACATCTTAAAAAATGTTGATATAGTAAACAAACTGAAAAATATATAATAATTATTGGAAATTTTCCTCATGAAAAATCAATTTATGCCTTCCCAAGCCAAGAAATAAAATAATTAACCAGTTATTCAAAAAAGAATTAAGATAAACTAAAAATTAGATATGAAATTTTGAATATTGTCTTTTTATTTAAAATGTAAAGACAATATTTTTTATTTATTTCAATAAATCAATTAATAAAAGTGAGCTAAAATAAAAAATTTAAATACAAAATATGAAAAGCTGAATAAAACAAAATATCATAGATTCCCAGCGCATTTTAGCATATCTTTCTACTCAATAAGATTTTGACGTGGATAACGCAATAAATAATTTCCAAGTAAGAAAATTAATAAAAATCTTGACGCGATTTACTGAAAAAAAATATAATAAATTACCTTTTTCATTCATTAACTATGAAAATTATAAAAAAATTTTTTGTAGGATATTTTTGAAAATTTTAAAAATTGATTCTTAGCTGCATTTTTCTTTGATTTTTTCAAAAATGCCAAATATTGATATAAATCAGAAATATTGAAAAATATTGAAAATATTGATATAAAACTAGAGACCGGACAAGGCCGGGCCCTGTACAAGGTTTTGCAAGGCCCGGCAACCCGGACTTGCGTTTTGTTGGAAAAAACAAGGGTGACCAAGGTTACAAGTTGACAAGTGTTTTGAGCGCAAGGCCCGGAACCTTGCGTTTTTTTTGAAAAGGCCAACCCGCCGGCCTTGTGTGAATTTGCCAGGGTTTTACAAGGTATGCTCTTGCAAGAATGTTCATCTTGATTTTTTTTCAAATCCAGCTCAATTACAATTATTAATGTCCTTTACACTTAATGATAAAAGGTTGTTATTATCTCAGCCAATCGTTTCCATTTTGGGTTTTTAACCTTAACAAAACATATTTGAATTTTTTACAACCTTGTAACCTTGTACGGGCCCGCAATTTAAACACAAGGTTGACCAGTTACAAGTTGACAGGTTTTGAGCGGCAGGGCCGGAACCTTGCTGCCTTTTGAAAAAGTCAGCCCGGCCCGGCCTTGCGATTTGAAAAATCGGCTCTACTAAAAACCGCTTCCGCTCCGAGTGTCGAAATTCCGAGTGCCGAATATGTAAATAATGTCCGAGTGCCGAAAGGGCCGAGTTCCGAATGCTTTTTTAAAACGACACTACTCTCATAATTAAGGCTTAGTTTAGGCCTAAACTTGGCATAGTTTACAGCTCGACTAGGTGAGCTTTTATGTTTTCATTTTTTACAAAAGCCATTTTGGCTTTTTTTTGTGCCATTCGGAACTCAGAATTTTTTTTTGTTCTATTCGGCACTCGGACCGGTACCATAAACACATCCTAGAAGTTTCAAACCAAGCTAAAACCATTTTGTTTCGTCGTTTCAGCCCTTCCAAGTTTGGGAAAAAGATTGATTCAATATTTCCGAACCTAGTCATCAGATTAAAAATTGAAACAATCCTTCATCTCCTGTTTATGCAAATCAAATCCTACTTATCTTCTATGCAGTTTTTTAATCGAACAATGAGTCAAGAACAGGCTCGCCCAAATAAAATTTAGAAAATCATCATTGGGGTCAAAAATCTCATTTTGAAAAAATTCTTCTAAAAGCAAGAAACCCAGTAAAAACATCATTTAAAATCACAGCGGGCGGAAGCAGGTGGTGCCGATAGCGCCACCGGGAAAATTTAAAATATGACGGTATTTGTTTAGAGATTTGCAAAACCCCTATTTTGGGGTTTTAAGAAATATTTTGGGAAAAGATAAGCAAAAGGGGTCCGGTGGTACCGATAGGCGCACCGGGGAAATTTTGGAAATTATGGTCTGATTTGCTAGTGATTTAAGCCTAAAATGGCCATTTTTGAAAATTTTATCGATTTCCTTATAAAATTCTGAAAAACTCAAAAAAGAGCAAAAAGGAGCGGCCAGGTCAAAAAGGAGGAAATGCCTCCTAAAGGAGGTATGTATCGCACCCTGATTGAAAAACAAAAAGCCTATCCAATTCCAACACAGCTTTAAGCAACGATCGCATTGCTGGTCGCTCGAAGAAATTGAACGGAAAAGACTCCGTTAGCACAAGTCAATGTGGCAGACCAATAACATGCCCAATTTATTTGATAGGAGCCACTCGAAAAGACAAGAATGAATGCACAGCTTTTATGACAAAACAAAAATTTCGTTGACAAAGTTAAATTTTTGTTTCCGTAAAAGTAATCGGAGGGCTATGACCTCTCTTTTGTTCTGCTGCGCCTGGTTAGCTGCTTTGGCATTGTCTTCACCCAAGCGGTTGGTCAGAACATCCCAGCTTCGCATGGTCTCCATAGGCACGCGCCTTAAAAGACAATTGTAAAATATTTAGGTTTAAATTAGAAGTTGCACCAGAATCGCGACCCCGCGATAGTTTTGCATCACTCTTTTGCATAATGCGTCTTTGCTGGGGCAAAATTTGCAGATTCGCCGCCTCATGATGCCCTCTAGCGGTTGGCAACGATTGCCCCCCGCCGGGCGTTGCGCTATTGCGTTCACTGCCGCCCGTCGGATGTCACTTTTGGGCGATCAGCACCTCATACGAGTGAAGGACGACGCGTGATTGTGGCCGAGTGACGCAAAATGATAGACTCAGCAGGGAAAAAAATTTAATTATTGGACAAATATGAGGGATATCTCAGAATTTAATTGCTTAATATTTAATGCGATTTTTATATAATTAAAAATTCTATTTATTACATTTCCGCCCACCCATCGACGACCTGTTCAACGACATCGCACACCTACAAATAAGTGATGTACTCACATCACGTGGGGTAACTCCGCTCTTCCGATTTTGCCGCGATCGCCTTTGCATGTAGGAGGACCCTCATGGGTCAATTGTGACACCGCGCTGATTTGAGATAATTTGGGCAGTCTTGCGGAATGTCTTTCAAGTGAGGAAAATTTGTTCTTCTAAATTAAAGGTTTAAATCACTTTTAATTGAAATATATTTAATTAATGCTTAATTTATGGACCACAAAAAGAAAACCAAAAATACAGATCGGCACTATGGCAGGCAGTGGAACCATTCGAATTTTTGCCAAGTTTAATTGGACAAATTATAGAATTTTGCAGTCAAGAATTTTGGCTTATGAATGCATGGTTACTAACATAACAACTTTAGGTTTGTTTGTTCTGAGGAAAAGTTATGTGTCACCGAAACGGTTACAACAGTAACTAACTCGGCGCCAAGCCAAATATTCCGAAGAAAAAAAACAAACTTTTGTGAGAAGTTCTGTTTGATCAGCTTCTCCGCCGTCTCCTCCGTCCGGCTGATCGTGCGTCGCTCGGACAAGGTTGAAAATGCTCTGCGCGATATTTTTTTTGCGCTTTATTTATGTTGTTGTTACAATGAATTTTTATATTTTTCGATTTTCTTTGCGTATGTCTGTGGAGTCAAATAGAAATTCTATGTTTAACAGCAAATTGCAATAAACAAAAAATAGGAGATCATCGGAGCGTCTGGAATAATTTATAGCGATGAATTTCGGAATATTTGATAATAAAATAATTTTGGAAAAAAAAAGATCCCTTTTGCATAAAAAAACCCTTAACAAAGTGCGTGCTGTTATAAAAACTTATTAATTGGAGATTTTCAAATGAATTTTTCCTAATAGAATACTCTCTCTAATATTTACTGTTTAATGAAAATAATATAAAAAATATCAAGATCACCTAAAAATAATACAGGAATATCACCAATTTTGAATAATTAAAGCGTGCCAACTCTGCGCACTTCGTCCTGTCGCAACGAATTTCCTCAAAATGGTATTTAAGCAAAGAGAGGAGAGCCAATGCCACCCCCTACCATCATTCTTCATTTTATTCAAATCCAAGAATGTCTTCTTCGTCCCTCCTTTCTCGCTCTCCATCATCGCAATTGTCTGTTGTGCTGTGTAGATTGTCATTCGGCACCCCGTAAACCATCTGCATTTTTGAATATTGCTTTATTTGGGTCAAACTCTTAGACCCGGCTGTCCCGGCAGTCAGCACATAGTTTCGCTGAGCCCCGCACTCCGCCGCTTTCTCCGCCTCAATGGCCAAGGATCCTTGCTCAAGGCCCAAAGCAGGCATTGGCAATGGACGGCCAACTTAAGTCCATCGCGGGCTGCCCGAGCGGTGGCGGCAGTGCATTGGTAGCGAAATCACGCGGAGTCTTCCCAGAACTGATGGTAAGGATGGGAAAGGATATGATCAATTGATCAGTTGCGGAAGCGATGACTTATCATTGCCTTTAAGTGATTCTTGTTCCTGTTTTATTTTCATTATGTGTTTTCGTTCTTGTCAGCTCAATGCTTCGTAGCCTCGGCTTTGTCCGTGCTTGTCGGCGTCGACGCCTCCGCCGTTCCACGCCGGGCAAAAACACGAAGAATGGAGTGATTTGGAAGCAACGTTTAGGCAACCAAGTCAGTGATTGAGAAAACTGTGCCATCTCGCATATAGCATTGTCAAGTGGCATTCAACAGCCCAAGGGTAAAAAAGCATTGGAAATTAACAAAAAGGAATTAGTAATTATTGTAAGGAATTAACCAACTAATTGAATACTGTGAAAACAATTATATTAAGTGTTCATAATAAAGAATTAAATGATAATAAGTTTAAAATATTAAACTTTTCCAGGCAGGAAATAGGCTCAAGCGCCCACCACGGACCGTGTGATTGACAGTCTGCTTTAGCGGCTCACAACGGACCCTATGAGTGATGATCCGTGATGGACGAATACCATTCGTGCAGATACAATCTTTCCAGGACCTGCGAAAAGACACTCAAATATTAGATTTTGGACTTTCATAATGATTTTATATTTTAAATTAGAAAATAAATTGGGGTTTTGAAAGGCTTCTTGATATGCTGACGAAAAAAAATACAAAAACCAAATAATAAGGCTGGGAAAAATCAATATTTTATATGGCGATTTCAAATCTTTTTTAGGGGGAATAATTTAAAGTTTGGTCAGTAATTTTTTAGAATAAGCAATTGGGTCCACCCCGTTTCGATTTGGGCCGTTTCGATTCATAGTGGAAAAGGCCCCGCTTCGATTCCTCGTTTTGTTTTACACAATTTCAGTTTTGTTAAAAAAGATCTGCCTAATTACCAAATAGCAATAAAGGTTGTTTCGATTTTTTTACAGCTAAGTTTTTAATAAAGTTGTTTTTCTTTAAAATCCGCCCAACGGGGCAAAAATCGAAACCGGCTCTTTTTACACGGGAATCGAAAGTCATTCCCACTAAAAATCGAAACGGTATAGCCCTAGCAAATTTCGTGTACTTTTTATGACTCTCTATCCGGAATTCTCTTCAAAAGGGCATGCTTAGGCCACCTTTGGCCATATGCTTAAATCGGGTAGTCAATAGGAACCTTGTGAGCATATCCAAAGGACAAATTTTATAAAATCTTATTAATTTATAAACTGATTTATTTTTATTTCTTTAAAAAATTAAAACAAATTGCATATATAATAGCAAGTATTTAATTTTTCTACTTATAATTATTATTTTTAATAGAAAGGAAATGGTATTTTCTTATGTTTGACGTCTCGGGGCCGATTATCTTTTTTTTATTCCGAACATTAGGATTTATTTATTTTTTTGCAATTCGTTATTTATATTTTTCTTTTTTAAAACAAAAGGATTTTTTACGTCTTATAATTTAGTCAATTATCATTTTTATTATTAATTATTTAATTAAAAGTACGAATGCATTTTTTTTTTTAGTTGCGCATGAACAGACTTTTAAGTATTTAAACTTTTTTAATATTTTGTGCTGTTATCTTTAACATGTGCGATTGAAAAGTGATTGTCAGTAATGATATATAAAACATTTTATGATGATAATTTGGGGGTTTGTTTTTTTTCAAAAAATTTGGATTTTAATATGTCAGCTGGAAAAGGATATATAATAATTGATTTAAATAATTATAAATTTTGAATATTAAATATGTTTTTATAGATATTTGCGACTAGGTCTCTCTTGGAGCAGCACCAAAGTTGTATATGGCTGTGGTTTCGTTACATGATAGCAAAATAACACATGATAAATATTTAAAAATTTGCAGTTGTCATTGTTTTTTGTATAGTAAAAAAAATATTGTAAATCAAAAAGAGAAGAAAATAAATCGTGTAAGGTCACTGGCCGATGGGGAACTGGCCGACAGTGAATTCTCGAATTTTTTTAAAACTGTTTATAATTTAAAGAGCTGGTAAAGAGCAATAATTCGATTTTAATTTGATTTAAAGATATAAGAGCCAAAAAATTAGTTTTTGTTTCGGGATATTTTGTAGAGGCGCAGCAGCATTGCAGAACATCGAATCTAAGAAATGATTTTAAACTTGACAAAAGGTGTTCAGAAACTAAAAACTAAATTATTGCGCTTTGATATCGTTAAAATGAAATATCAAATAGATTAATTCGGGTTAACAGCTCTTTAAATTGTATTTAAACAGTTTAATAAAAAATTTGAATTCACTGTCGGAAAGTTGTCCCATCGGCCAGTTGACCCTAACGTCATTTTATGTACTTATAAACTGAATTATTCATTAATAGGGCTGTCGAAAATTATCTCAAAAAGTGCCAAAATATGCGTAATAATAAACATGCAAAAAAACCGTGGTAAGATCTGCCCTAAAATCGTAAAATATGCACAATTGGATTAAAAAAAAATTGAATTAGAATTTTAATCGTTGTTTTTTCTGTTTGCCAAACCAAAAATTCTCAAGAGCTAGATTTTCAAAAAAAAAAAATGGGTTCACCCGAAAAAAAATTAAAAAAAGCAGTTATTGAGGATTTGAATTTGAGGGCCACAACACTTAAAGACACGAGTTTCTGCGGCCGATTTTGGAGGACCCGACATTTGAGGATTTCAAAATTTCAAAGAAAAAACCAAATCTAATTTTATTCATATAATAAAGATAATATCTTTGCCAAATGCAAATGGATACAAAACCATAATTACTAATTTGGGAGCATCCCAATTTTCAAAATCATTTCGCCGGGGATCGTGATGATTTATGGACCCTTAAAGATTCCCAAGCATACCTGTTGTCGGATCACCCTAAAGCAAAAAATTACCGGAGGTTAAAGATGTAAATTGCCAGTGTCCATGACATATCAATAATCTTATTGTTTAATCATTTGTAATTTGAGGTTGGCAGAGTTATTACTAGGGAGACCGACTAAAAAGGCCACCAAAAATCCCGAAAAAGGCACTAGTACTAGGCACCAAAAACAACATTAAAAAAGGCATTAAAAGGCACGAAAATCTTTTGTTTATTTTTTGCCCCGTACCCCAGCAAAAACGCCGGCATGAAACCCACAAAGGCATTTAAAAATTTTAAACCGCACATTTTTTTCAAGGGTTTTTTAAAGCTAAAAAATTTTTTATATCAACGTTAATTCTTTAAAAACTGAACTCACTCTCACAATTGCAAACTCACATACATTTCCGAGGTTTTTCCGGGGTTAAAATTGGTTCTTTTTTCGTTTGCAACAAAAAGGCAGAAAAAGCACGAAAAAAAAATAACTTTTTTTATAGCGTAAATTTCTGAAATTTCAATTCTCGGGGCTTGTTTGTACTTTTTCAAAAATTTGATAAGGTCCCTTGTTAGGGGCTATTTTTCATTTTATGGGCATATTTTCTTAGGGACTTTCTCATGAAATTCTGAAAAAATGAGATCCATCCAAAAAACGACCAAAAAGGAACCAAAATGGGCAAATGCCCAAAAAGCTGTAGGCCACGAAAGTATCCCGAAAGTTAAAAAAGGAATATTAAAAGTCATCGTAGCAAGCTTCAAAAACCAAGATGGAAAATGTTTATTGATGGTTAATATATCGAAAACTTTGCCAAAAAAAAAGGCATCTGCCTCAAAAAGTCGAGCCTTAGTTATTAATGGATGAAGAGTGCTTACAACATCTCGGGTCTTTGCCAATACCGTCTAATGCGAAAATGATTTGAAAAAATCCCAAATGTCGGGTCCCCAAAGTCACCGTCCTCAGTGTTAGGGTACTCAACTGTTGCTTGGACCAATAAGTAGAGCTCGACTTTTGAGCCTATGCCTTTTTTTGCGCCACTAGTTTTCGATATATTAGCATAAATAACACATTGTCCATTGGTTTGACGCTTCTACGATGACTTGTATAATGCCTTTTTTACCTGTTTCGGGTTTTCGTGCCTTAAAAGCCTTTTGGCATTTTTGTGCCTTTTTGGCGTTTTTGGGTTGCATTTTTTTTCTAAATTTTTGAGAAATTCCCATAAAAAAATGTCATAAAAATGAAAAGTAAACCCTAAAAATTGACATTTGAAATTTTGAAAAGTACACCCCCTGAGAATGGAAAGTTTCCGAAATTTGCAAGAAAAAATTTATTTTTTTATCTATATTTTTATTTCAAAAAAATCTTAATTTTTTAATTTTAAATCTTTATAATTATTTCGCTTATTGTTCTGTGATGGGAAAAAAAGAGTTTTCTATATGAAAAAATTTGCTTTAAATTTTTGTGGCTTTAAAAACAACTTGAAAAAATGTGCGTGTAAAATTTTAAATGCTTTTTTCATGCCTTTTTCGGGATTTCGTGCCTTTAATGCCTTTTTTCAATTTTTTGGTTGCCTATTTATAGTGCCTTTTCGGGATTTTGGTGCCTTCTGTAGTTGTCTCTACAATAAGGTGATGCCCCGACTTTGCGGGGCCGACATTGCGGCGCCCTGGACCCAGAAAAAAATGTAGAGTGACAAACTAATAATTATCTTAGGGTCAGTAGGAGCATCGAAATAAGTTTACATTATACCAAAAAACAAAAGAAGGAATGAAGTTTTGAAACATTTGATAAAAAGATAACAAAAAAACAGCACATTCCAAATTTTCGAACATTTTGGGTCTAACTTTCCGAACGTAAAGCATAGTTAGGGGGGGTTACGGTGACATTAAGAATAATAGATTAGTTCACTCTACAATTTTTCTTGGTAACGGCCGCAAAATGTCGGCGCGCAATGCCGGCCAATCACCAAATAATTTGTTTCTATTTATAAAAAATCGGTACTTTCCTGTTAGGAGAATACAGGACAAAAATTTTAAAAAATCAACGAAGGCGCGCATAAAACCACATTGCGAGCGGGTGGATTTCAGGAGGCATAAATGCGACAATTGACGATAATCGTCAAAATCAAAAGGCTCAGATCCGCGAGGTTGCAATCTTCACGCCAAAGAAATTGCCATAATCTTTCGTGATTTTTTAAAATTTTGGCCGGTAGTATCATAACAGGAAAGTACAAAAAATCTGATTCGCCTAATGTGTTTTATGAACTTTGACCGTTTCCGGTTTTTAGAAAATTCAACTAGCGACTTGAACCCAGTTAATATATTGTGTACAGTTGAACCTCATTGAAACTGGGAACGGTTAAAGTGTTAAAGTTTGGTGACTGACTGAAACCCGGTTAATATATTTGTGTCCAGAAACCGATTAAACTTAGACGGTCCCGATTGTTAAACCTTGGACCAAACGACTTGAAACCAGCCACTTGACGGCACCAATTGTTGACTGGGTCCGGTTTAGAAAACGGTTAATCAACTTGATCCGTACCCAATGAAACTTTGACTCGGTAACGATTTAGAAAAAACTGCAAAAGCGACTTGACAACCGTTACTATACTTGTGTCCAGGTAACTATGAAACTTGGACCCGGTTTTAAATTGTTAAAGTTGGGTTACTGACTTAAACCAGTTTAATTAACAGGAGTTCGGTTTTTTTTTGGTTACCCCATTTAAACTTAGAAACTCGGTTCCCGGTTGTTAACCAACTTGGACCTGATCGGTGGTGTATTTTACAAATTTTAAAACTTTCGCCTAGCAGCACTTGCTTCACTCCCAAAACGAAATCTTTTTGAATAGCCCTCTCCCGAGTCGTTCAGTATAACACTAGTGCTATCTCAGTCCTGTAAGTCTCGACTCGAAAAGGGTCTCGGGTTTTGCAACCCCGGTCTTTAATTCGGGTAGGAGTTCGAGAAAAATTTGGTCGCACGCATCACTACAGTTTACCTGCCAGTCTTTTAAAATAACAAGAAATTAAGAACTCTACACACAAATGGTTTAAAGCTCGCTGCACGGAAATGTCACAAAACAGATTTTCCAAAAATCAAAATACCAAACGGATTAATATTTTGGTTTATGAAAAAGGGGCATCCGCATTTCATCTCCTTCTCGATTTGTTCATAGTCCAATGAACTCCAGCAGCTCACTTTTCTTGCGTACAAATGGCTCGCTCACTGAATATCATCGTTTTTGGCCACCAGAACTAATTTTTTTATATGAAATATTAATTAAATAAGGCTCTGCATGGTCAAAATTTCGGTGAAAAAAAGCGTCGCACGCGTTCGGTGTTTACGGCATTTTATGCCCAGAATGATAACATTTTAAAGATTAAGTAAAATCTATGCTAAATTAATTTTTCATTTTTACTAAACAAAAAAAAATTTAATGATGGCTATATTTGATGTTCGTATCACGGGTATCTTTAAGGATGTTATTGCCCAAAAATTTTTTCAATTTGCTAGACAATAACTTTTATTTTAAAATTACAGGGGGGGTCATAAAAAAGAAAAGAATCAATTATTTCTTTTGAAAATAATTTATTGTATATTTTTTATTATTTTTTTTTCTTTGATTAATATTAGGGAGCCCATTTTCTGTAATGCATTATTTTGGTGAATTATGTTGGCTTTTGTGAATTTGGTGATATTTATCTGTTTTTTATGCAAATACGATAAGTGGCCACTTTTTGAGCATATTTTTGGCTATCACTAGTAATTATAGAATCTAAAATTTTTTGGAATCTTGGGACCAAGTAACGATAAAGATCAAAGGGTTTTTGATCCATTTTGCGTAGACATTATTGATAGCGTCAGCATCAAGTATTTGCATTCCTAAAAAAAACGGGCCCTGAAATGGTGGAAATTCTTGTAGTGGCGCTCAAATGGGTGCGTTGAGAGGCTATCACGGCTCCGAAAATTTTTTTCTAGAATACGCCCATGACTAGGATATCATACTTTGGGCGTCCTTATTTCACCAGAAACAAAAAGAAATGGAAAATGGGCTCTCCCAAGAAATGTCACTTGCTTTCAAATGTTCTTCGTTCGCATTCTGCGGGTTGCTCCTGTTCCAATGGGGAAGCACCACATTTTTGCACATAATTAATATTTGATCTTTGGATTTCGCGGATCTTCTGCAACTTTAAGAGGGAAAGTGGTGTTATTTGTTAAGTAATTTAAGGAAAGAAGTGTTGCCAATGAAAGAGCTCAACAGATGGGTGGAGGCCGGGGGGTTCGGATTACCTCCGAGGCTAACAGTTGCCATTGTATTCATTTTAAGTACTGTACCTCTCAATAGACTTCGGTTAAGCGCGTTGTGAGGAGGAAATGATTAATTGAGTATCAGTATTAATCATTTATAATCCCGTTTCACCATTTATACCTTTTTTCATAAAATTTCTTCCGGTACTCCTGTATTTTTCATATTAATATGAAAAACCTAAATTAATTTTTAAATTGATTTATCCATTTAAAGCACTCCATTACTCCGAATTTCTTCCTATGTTATGCTGCTATTTGCCATTTTTCATATGCTTTCTTATTTTGCTCGAATTCTCTAAATTTTCCTCTGTTTCCATTTCATCATGTCTCATCCTTTTTTTCTTTTTTGTCTTCTCTCATTTCCTATGAAAGGTATTTCCCACTTTCTCCGTTTTGGCGCCATGTTTTCTCTATTTTCTTTTTTCATTTCATTATTTCTTTTTCACTTGAACTTATTTCTTTCTTCTTTACTGTTCCTTTAAAACTTGTGTTCTCTTACTCCAATTTTTTAAAATTCCTATCGCTGTGTCTTTTTCTTCTCCAATTTTTGGATATTTTTTCTTTTTTTAACA
>JBDPZO010000051.1:0-38078 GCA_039877585.1 Heterodera filipjevi | reverse complement strand
TTTACCATGGCACCGCACATATCATAGCTTAGCATCTATTATGGTGTCGCACATCTACCGTGGTGTCGCACCTACCATAGTTTTGCATCTATTATGGTTTCACGTCTATCATAGTGACACACCTACTATGGTCGCACCTACCATAGTGTTGCATCTATTATGGTGTCGCAACTATCATGGTGTCGCATTTTCCATGGTGTAGCACCTACCTTAGTGTTGCATCTATTATGGTGTCGCACATCTACAGTGGTGTCGCACCTACCTTAGTGTTGCATCTATTATGGTGTCGCACATACCATAGTGTTGCATCTATTATGGTTTCACGTCTATCATAGTGACGCACCTACTATGGTCGCACCTACCATAGTGTCGCATCTATTATGGTGTCTCTATGTGTTTAGAAGCTTTGTATGAAGTACTGCAAAGCCATTGATGAACTCACGAAAGAGTAGTAATAAAATGAAAACGCTAAAAAGTCAGTCAAAATTTATGTAAGTTTTGGTTTATATTTTTTCATATTATAAAGTATTTGTTTAATTTTTGTAAGGCTAATATAGTACTTTTGAAAAACAATCGAATGACACAAGATTTAAAACATAAGGTTGCCTAAAAAGTTATGACGTTTGAAAGTTGGCTGGCGCCGAAATGCGAGCGCCGAAACGCGGGTAGCCCCAAAGCGCTTAACATACTTGCATTCCTTTGTGTATCTTTAGCCTGATTTGTTTTAAAAGGACCATGTCGCCTGTGATCTTAAGAATAAAAAATTACTTTTTATTTTTTTAAATAATTATCTTTTCCCACTTGAATGTTGTCCATGAATTTATATGGGAGACGTTCAAACCAATTTTCGGGCCGAAAGTCAATGTCCACTCTTTTGCCGTTGATTGCGAACATGTACGAAAATCGCTTCAAATAAATCTTGATTGTGATCTTGGCATCTTTTCGTATGAACTTCAATTGCGTTAAGGTATCATATTTCCTGGTTCCCTTAAAATATGGTAAAAAAAATTATTGTTGTTATTATTTAAACACAATTTCAAGCTTAGCCAAATTTAGTTTTTTTTTTTTTTTATGTTACTCCAAATTAATTTAAATATACCCCCAATAATGAATTTTTTCTGCTTTTTTAAAAAACACCCTTGCCCTGCCTATATTGTGACAAAAATAAATTTTTATTGACTATAAGAAAAATTATTTAAATGAAAAAGTAATTTTAAATTTACCGCGCGAATCCTCGTGCCATTTTTTAAAAGTTTTATTTCAAAAAGAATGTTGTTCTCTAAAAAATTGTTTTAAACGTTTATTATTCTTTTATGTATAATTATAGCAAACCGTCATCAGTGAGAAAATCTTTTGACTTTTTTTTTATATTTTTCATTTTTTTTATTTAAAGACAAATTGAAAACATGAAAAAAATTTCAAAGAAATTCCTATTTTTTATCTTAACCCATCTTTCCATAACATTGGTGTATTGAGTAATTTGTTACTTCGATATTTATCCCATTCCGCCTCTTTTTTTCTCGCTTGCATTCCTTCTCTGATAATGGTATCAGCAACAATGTCAACTGAAAAGTCATTTTAAACTGAATAACTTTGAACATTTTCACACCAAGGTTTTGGTAAGTTCCAGTTTTAGCCGCTTTTTTGGTAATCTTTGACAAGTTCTTACTGTATTTTTTTTTGTTGCTTTCTTTATTGGTAATCTTGGCCAATTCTTACTGTATTTGTCCATGGTAAATCCTAGTTGTGGCTGCCTTATTTGATCTTTGGTCCATTCTGGGTATTCTTTATAAGTTCTTACTGTATTTTTGTTGCTAAATCTTAGTTTTGGTCCTTGTTTTAATCTCAACCAATTCATACTGTGTATGTCCATGCCATGCCAAGTCAAATTTTATGCCGCCTTATTAGTTTTTTTTTTCCAATTCTTACTGTATTTTCTCCATGCCAATTCGTCCCACTCCTTAGTGATTGCCACTCTAATGCTTTTTGGATTTTTACCAAGCCGGCCTTCCAACACAATTTCGCTTGTCTCATCCAATGACTTCAACGATTTAAGTGAGTATTTGTTGATCATATACGAGGACTCTTTGTCACATTTTTTATTGCCATGGTCCGTTTTGTCCCATTCAATGTTGCGTAGGTCGTCAGTTGGATTTGTGAACTCAAAAGATATAAACATTTTTATTTTGTTTTAGGAAAATTTATTAGAATAATTAATAAAAATTAACAAATAAATTTTTGTTTTCAAATAATCTTAAAATTTATTATTCAAAATTTTTGACGTCTTCCGTAGTAAATAAATATTATGGGTAATCAAAAATATATTTGTCTTGGAAGATGACCAGAAAAAAATTTCTTAATATTATTTTTATTTTAAAAATAATTTCAAAAACATATCACATTATCAATACGAAAAAAAAATAATAAAAATGAAGCGGTTTTTTCCTAAAAACTAATCAAACTAATTCATTTTGAATTTAATAATAAAATTGGAATTGTCCTTTTTTAATTGAATATTTATAATATTATGTTCTTTGTTCAAATGATTACCCAGGCTTTCAAGGTGCAACCGCAAGATCGGTAGGCGAACAATTCCAGCAAAATAATGCCACGTTCACTTGGCATTATGTCCAACCCAAGCAGCCACAAATTTTTGTACTCATACAAAAAGGCACCGGCCGAAATATGTTCATTAAATTCTTCTGCATAAATATTGTCATCGCTGATGTGATCAAGATCAACCATAAAATCTTCGTTTTTGTCAGAGATATCACCCGAATTGAAGCTGAAATTATAATTTTTTATTTTGGAGAAATTCATCAAGAGTAAGAAAACATTGATATTAATGTTGTTTATCGCTTATATAGAAAAACAAAATTATATGTAATTTTTCCATGAAAAGAGATAAATATTTATGGTTTCTATTTCAATTATTCTTTTTTTTCAATCATAATGAAACATAACCAATAATTTTACATATTTAAATATTTATTTCAGAATTTTATTTTATTGGGGATAGTCTTCGGACAAAGACTGATTAAATGCCCTTACAATGCCAAGCATAATTGGGGGGGGGGGAATAATTGAAAAATCAAACTCACGTTTGGCCTAAAAATGATGAATACAGAGTCAAATTTGTGCCCATTTCAGTTGCTCCTTCTGTTTTCAATAGAATGCCATGCCATGTTTTATGTGCTGATGTGCCGCAACTTTCGGTGCCACCAAATTCGGTACAATTTTTTCTGGCCTGCTCACACAAATCTTGAACCTTTGTTTGAAAAAGAAAGAAAAAAATACTAAAAAAATATTTTTTTTTTTAAATACGTCGCTGTATTTTGTGCCAAAACTCGGGTTAAATCGTCGGGAAACCTTCCTATTGTTTGTCTTGCTCAATTGGCTTGGGTAACAAATCAGCAATCTGTTGGGGAAAAAAGAAAAAATTCAAAAAAAATTTCAAATTTTTCAAATTTTTCAAATTTTTTTCTTACCCATCGCCCACACAGAATCCTTCAACAATTTTGAAGTGAAATTGGTGCCCAATAGGTTCAGATTCATCGAGATTTTGACCAGCATCAGCTGCACATTGCTTGGGAAAAATGTTGAACAAATGCAACCCATTCTGTCTATCCGTGATCAATGGCCTTTATAAAAGAAGAGTTTTCCAATTTTGATTTGGAATTTATTAAATAATTTAAAATAAATTAATTCCAAATTGGTAATATGGTAGTTTATTGTACCTTTAAGCTAAATCTAGTTTTTTATATTTAATATAAGATCGAATTAATTATAATTGAAAACTATTTAATAAAATTTTTTATTCAAATTTCTTTATTATTTTTAAAATATTTGAATTGCAAGTAAAATTAATTTTATAGTTTTCTATAAAAATTAATGTTTTTAATTCCCTACTTGTAAACTTTGCCAAATCCCTCAAAAATTGCTAGAAATAGAATAAGGCATACGAAGGAATTTTTTATTTCCTTAAAATCCTTTTAATTTTCATTATATAAATATTTTATTTGTTAGCTCAAAAATGAAAATGTATTTGATTCGGTTTTGGACGTGAATAGAATCCATTTGTATATAAAAAAGTGTTAATAGGAATGTGGTGGAAATAGATAAAATTATTTGATAATAATGCAAATGAACCAGAAAATGAGAAACCTATTTTTTATAAAAATAATAATAAAACCAATGAATAAATAATGAATTTTTTATTAAGTTTTTTTATGGGAATATTATTTAAATATTATAAAAATTATTTTAATTATTATAATGTTCGAGGATTTAACTGTTTTTAAATTTCTTCAAATTCTTAATTTAATAAATACCTTTTCAAAAACAAAATGTACCGAACCTTTTGGACGGTCGGTCTTTTATAAGATTGGCATTTTTTTTATAGAGGGATAAATAACTATGATTTTGCATTAATGGTGTAAATTTTGATCTTTTTTATGTCCTTATGAAATGACAACAAAAAAATATTTAATTAATTGAATTTTTTTTTTTTTACAATTATTTTCGAATCTTTGTCAATTTCATTGGTTTCCATTCTCATCATTTTCTTCATCAATTTCATCCACAACGATGGTTTCACGCTGTGAGACTTCCTCACCACGCTGGTGACGTTCCTGTGTCACCTTTGTTACATGTACATACTGTAAATGGGAATGAAACACTGTAAAGCAAATTGCGATGCATTATATTGTAATTAATCATTTTGAAAGTTTATCTTTTAAATATTGTTTTAATAATTGATCGTTCTTGCCTTATTGCCCGCAATTTGTTTTTGTGTCATAAATAAAAAGATTATTATAATTACAAAATATTTTTAAAAATTTAATGGATTAACGAAAAGCCTGAACGGAAAATTTAATTCAAATTGAGTGTGCCGATGGGACCATGTGGATAACCCAGTGTACCCCCCGGGGTCACCCTGACTCAGTGGTCCTCTCATGGTCGCACCCTGAGGTTAATACAAAATGCCACGTTGATTGTCTCGGAGGGAAGACCTTTTTTGAATTGAAGCGAATTTTGATGTTTCGCATCGTGACGGAAAAAGATTATTCCCCTATCAGTTCGGCCACGGGGGGAAAGGGGGTTTACACGGGGGGAGTAACCCCCCCCCCCCCCCGCAAATACAATTTGCGCTTTTTCAATCGGTGGGATCCCTTCCGCAGGCCTTAATAGCCATTGGAGTCTGCCTGGCATGGGTGCTCTTATTTCTGCTCGCCATTCGCTATTGCCCAATAACGAGCTTGATGGTGTGCTGTTGTCCCCAAGCAGCGGCTAGCGTTATTGTGGCCAGACCGGTTAGGGCGGTAAGAAGCCGGTCGCTGGGGGCGCCCAGCCCATACAGCCGTTCGCGCACAATGAAGACCCCATCTCGACCATTGCCATTATTTATTATTCCATTCGCTTTATTCATTTAACAGCAATTGGATGTGCTCTTTTATTTATTTATTAGTCAAAACATTTAGAAGTTTAAAATTTAGAAAAATAAATAAATAAATAAGAAATTACTAAATAATTTTATTTATTTAAGCGAAAAAATGAGATTTTCGATTGCCATTGCATTGATGGTCATCATATTTGTTGATCAGCAATCTTTCGGTCGGTATGCAATGGTGAAGGGATGCAGTCGATTTCGAGCTTAGAAATTGTGGATTTCAGGGAAAAGTGCTTTTGAAAGAAAATCATAAGTGTGTTCTCTTAAAGAAAATCAAAAAAAAAAAAATAGAAAATTTTCATAAAGACAATGATTTTAAGAATTTTCACTTTTTGGAAAATTTTATGGGACACGAAATTCAATGGTCAGGAGAGCAGAGCATGTATAAATATGAAAATTATTGGTTGTTTTTTGGCTTCTATTTTACTTTATGAGTCCAATAAGGGGTTTTCATTTTATTTTACTATGGGCGTTTCGTAAATGCGCAATTTTTTTTTACAGATTTTCCGAACATAATTCTATTGGCTCTATTAGCCACCCAAACTTTAAAAAAATATGATTAAATTTTAAGAAAAATATGACTAAAAATAATTCACTTTCACAGTCCCAATTTTCGTAATACTTTGTCTAATTTCTTGAAAATTGGAGGGCTAATAGGGCGGCCAATCAAAAGATATCGGGCTATCGGGCTATTCAAATTTGTTTATTTAATTGCTTTTGAGCAAAGCCCAGCACGGTATTTTCATAACGATTTAATGATTAATAAAAAAAACTTTCACTTTTTCGAAAGTTTTATGAAAAAACAGAATTTCAATGTTTAGAAAAATTAGCAGAGAAAAATATGAAAACTGTCAACAGACTACATCCGTTAGTGGTGTATTTTTGGCTTAAGTTGAATCAAATCATTTAATGCAGTGAATTCGTAAGTTAAATACGAAGATGGCAATCACCTTATTATATAGTGGATGCTGATAATGACTTTTTCTTTAAGAATATTTTGATAAATTTAATTTAAATGGATCGACCATACTTATTGGTATGGAGAAGTGGGGCAATTTTTAGAGTCCCGTGCAAGTGTCGCAAACCATTTTTAAGTGCTCTCTCTCAGGGGTGGATGCGCGCCAAAAATCCGACGGTCGCGGACCGCGAATCGCGGTTAAAAATTGCCGCGGTCGCCAATTGCGGAACAAACGCCACGAAACGCGCGTTGCGAATCGCCGTCGCGTTAAAAAGTGCAAAATTTTCTGGCGTAAAATAATGGGGAATAATTTTTTTTTAATAAATTTGCACCCCTAATTTTCAATATTTTTAGTGTATGCCGAATTTTCCTGACCCAGAAAAGCCTGGTCCGAGTGCGTGCTGGGTCGTTTCATAAAAACCGCCACTTTGGGCGTTTCATAAATTCCGCCATTTCGCAGATTTTTCGTCAAAAACTTGTCATAACTTTGCTCAAACTCAACCAAATTTAGCAATCTTGGTAAGAGTCAATAGCTATTTGTTAGCTCTATTAGCCTACCAAATTTCAAAAATTTTGATTAAGTTATGAGAAAATATAGAGTTTTTTGCAGTTTTTATGGCTACAACTTTCTTAAATCTGGATCAAATTATTTGAAATTTGTAGGCTAATAGAGTTAACCAATAGCTATCGAGCCATACCAAGAATGTACAATTTGGTTGAGTTTTCGCAAAGATATGACAAGTTTTTGACAAAAAATCTGCGAAATGGCGGTTTTTATGAAACACCCAAAGTGGCGGTTTTTATGAAACGACCTAGCACCTCCGAGTCCTTGCCAAAAGCCCCGGTCCCATACTATCTTGATGTAACTTTATTTTTATTTTAAAAGAGAACAAAATAATTTTTGCGACAGTTCAGTCTCGGAACTATAACTCCCCAGGGGGTGACCGGAGCCCCAAAAATCATCTTTGAGCATTTTTATAGAGGTCTTCAAGCGTTATCAATGGCTATACTAAAATTTAGTTTTTATTTGCTAGAAAATCACAAACTTTTAACATTTATGCCTCGAGCAAACACAAAATTTTTGTTTTTTATTTCGTTTATTACGATAAACACAATTCGTACGTTTTCCATTCTAAATATGTAAGTCACAAAAAAATGGCATTGGTAAATCCCAAATTGAGTGATTCATTAAAAAAAAAATATATATTTCTGATAAAAGCCAACTAAAAAATGGGAGGAATAAATTAATTTTCTAACCAAACCAAACCATTGCCATTATTTATTATTCCATTCGCTTTATTCATTTAACAGCAATTGGATGTGCTCTTTTATTTATTTATTTAGTCAAAACATTTAGAAGTTTAAAATTTAGAAAAATAAATAAATAAATAAGAAATTACTAAATAATTTTATTTATTTAAGCGAAAAAATGAGATTTTCGATTGCCATTGCATTGATGGTCATCATATTTGTTGATCAGCAATCTTTCGGTCGGTATGCAATGGTGAAGGGATGCAGTCGATTTCGAGCTTAGAAATTGTGGATTTCAGGGAAAAGTGCTTTTGAAAGAAAAATCATAAGTGTGTTCTCTTAAAGAAAATCAAAAAAAAAAAAATAGAAAATTTTCATAAAGACAATGATTTTAAGAATTTTCACTTTTTGGAAAATTTTATGGGACACGAAATTCAATGGTCAGGAGAGCAGAGCATGTATAAATATGAAAATTATTGGTTGTTTTTTGGCTTCTATTTTACTTTATGAGTCCAATAAGGGGTTTCATTTTATTTTACTATGGGCGTTTCGTAAATGCGCAATTTTTTTTTACAGATTTTCCGAACATAATTCTATTGGCTCTATTAGCCACCCAAACTTTAAAAAAATATGATTAAATTTTAAGAAAAATATGACTAAAAATAATTCACTTTCACAGTCCCAATTTTCGTAATACTTTGTCTAATTTCTTGAAAATTGGAGGGCTAATAGGGCGGCCAATCAAAAGATATCGGGCTATCGGGCTATTCAAATTTGTTTATTTAATTGCTTTTGAGCAAAGCCCAGCACGGTATTTTCATAACGATTAATGATTAATAAAAAAACTTTCACTTTTTCGAAAGTTTTATGAAAAAACAGAATTTCAATGTTTAGAAAAATTAGCAGAGAAAAATATGAAAACTGTCAACAGACTACATCCGTTAGTGGTGTATTTTTGGCTTAAGTTGAATCAAATCATTTAATGCAGTGAATTCGTAAGTTAAATACGAAGATGGCAATCACCTTATTATATAGTGGATGCTGATAATGACTTTTTCTTTAAGAATATTTTGATAAATTTAATTTAAATGGATCGACCATACTTATTGGTATGGAGAAGTGGGGCAATTTTTAGAGTCCCGTGCAAGTGTCGCAAACCATTTTTAAGTGCTCTCTCTCAGGGGTGGATGCGCGCCAAAAATCCGACGGTCGCGGACCGCGAATCGCGGTTAAAAATTGCCGCGGTCGCCAATTGCGGAACAAACGCCACGAAACGCGCGTTGCGAATCGCCGTCGCGTTGCACTCTTTGTGGTTATGCATATTGGATCGCTCTATTTGTACTTTTGGGTCATTCGGGTCCACGAAGTATTATTGAACACCGGTGCTAGGTCGAAGTGACAAAAGTGCAAAATATGCTGAATTTTTGAGTAAATCATGTCATAACTTTGCTCAGACGCAACCAAATTAAATAATCTTGGTATCATACGATAGCATTTGAATAGCTTTATTAGCTTACTAAATTTTAAAAAATTTTATTAAGTTTTTCGTAAGTTATAGCAATTTTTTTCACTTTTTTAGTCATAACTTTGGAAAAAATTAATAATACTTTCTGAAATTTAACAAGCTAATAGAAACAAGTAAGAGCTATCGTTTGATACCAAGATTATTTAATTTGGTTGCGTCTGAGAAAAGTTATGACATGATTTACTCGAAAATTCAGCATTTTTGCACTTTTGTCACTTCGCCGGCATCTGAACTTTTGTCACTTCGACTCACCACGTTGAACACCCCCGTTTTAACCTCCCCGGCCCCATACGCAGTCCACCCGTCGCTTTTTAAAATTTTTAATATGACATAAAATACCAATTGAACTCAGAAACATTGGTTGGACTCATAAAGTGCGACTTGACTCATAAACTGAACTATTGTATAATCATGTTTTTTACTGTAAGTTAGTTAGACTACTGTATTTTACAGTTAATTTGCTTTAAATTTTCTATAAATTGCCATTGTTTGTTTTTATGATCAACATATGAAATAAACTGCGTTCAAGTTCAATATGGGAAGGAATATGGGACGGACAGAGTTGATGAACATGCCTACACTTCCTTTTGTCAAACAGAAAATGAGATGGGATGCTTTGCATTGATCTGTGTTGTTGGTAAAATGGAACAATGCCGGGGCGTTTCATAAATTCCGCCATTTTCAAAATTCCGACCAAAACACTTCATAACTTTGCTAAAAATGCAACCAAAATGAACTATCTTGGTATGACCGATAGCATTGGTTAGCTCTATTAGCCATCCAAATTTAACTATTGATTAACTTTTAAAAAATGGACCAAAAGAATTTTTTTCACTTTGTTAGGTTACAAATTGCTTAAAACTTAATATAATTTTCTCGAATTTTGACAGATAATAGATAGATAAATAGATAACAAGGGAAGCAACTAATTTTTTTTAATATTTTTTGCTTTATGCGCCGAAGAAAAGGACTCAAAAAAAGCATTTCTGCGGTTAAATTTTTTCATTTGGACGCAAATATGCGTAACAAAATTAAATATTTTGGGTTTTTTTTTTAAATATTTATTTCATTATTTTGAGGTTTTGTCAATATTGTGTAAATATTTTGGAATTTTTGAAAAAATTCATAAGAAAAATGCAATAAAAATGAAAAATACACCCGCTAGGAATTAATTTTTGAAAAAGGTACCTTTAAAAATAAAAAAATTTTGAAAAGTAAATACAAAAATAATTTCTTGAATTCTTTATTTTTTTATATAAATTTAAAATTTTTTTTTGGTGGACAACTTATTGCTTATTTATTTATCCATAAAAAACGATTTTTTCAATTTTTACAATGCAAAATTGTATTGGAACAGATTGTGTCAAATATTTCTCGATAAATTTATAAAAATAGTTGATTTATGAACCCCCGATGGTGGCGGTTTTTATGAAACGTCTCAGAGCATGAATTGGAACTATAATTAAAAAATAAAATATTTTTTCCTTTTTTTTCAGATGGACAAAATTATGCGTACAAAAAAGGCTGTAGGAAAGCAGGACTACATAGCGGGGTTGAGCCGTTTTGCGTAAGTAAATTACACCCCCCCCCCGCCCCATTATTACCTTTTACACCTTTAAAGACATCCATTACTGACGAAGACGAAGACGACAAAGACGAAATGAAGTCCGATAGTTGCCATAATGATGGAGATACCTATGATGGAACCGTTTGCAATGCACAGTTGCTTTTTAATAGTCCGGTAAAGTTTATAATGAAAATTTAAAATTGCAAAATTTGCGAGGGTGACACCCGACAACTTTTTGGGCAGAGAAAGGATGGGCGTGGTATAACTGAGGACTAAAAATTGGGCAATCCTTTTTTTCTTATTTCTAAGAAATGTTCTTATTTTACTCTTCTATCTTATTTTGTTTTAAAATTCGTTTGCTGTGCCAAACTCCCCCCCCCCCCCCTCAAATTGTAGACCCAATAAGACTCAGTTTTATGTTTTAGGTGAGACAAAAGTAATGCAACAAAATGTAGAATCAGCCAAAACTCAGTTTTAACCAAAGAGAAAATGTGTTTAAAAATTGGGTATAAAACTGTGAATGCTTAGCAAAAAACTTAGCCCATTTTATCTAATCACTCCTTCACAGTGAATTGGAACCCCCAAAATACGTTGAAAATTGGGGTAAATTTAATGTAAAAAATAATTAGGCAAAAAAGTGAGTATTGCACTTGAATAGTCCACACAATTCTCTACCGAATTGATCTTGGAATGGTGGTCGGTCTGGCAATTGTCCCCATGGACTAACACTGACAAATGGGAAAAAATGTCTTTTTTGTTATGGAAAAACATTTTTGTGTACCAAAAAAAACTTTTTTGCCCTACATTTTTTAAAATTTGGTATGCTACTAGTAATATAGCTATTAGCTAACTAATAGCTACCGGACCACACCAAGATTGTTAAATTTGGTTGCGTTGGAGCAAAGTTATGAGGAGTTTTAGTCGAAAAATCTGTAAAATTGGCGGAATTTATGAAACGCCCAAAGTGGCGGTTGGTTTTTATGAAACGATCTAGCACCATTCTGTCCGTCAAATAAATTTTTTGGTAATTATTTTAACTCGAGTGGACTATCAGAAGTAATTGAACTGATGGAAAAATTCTTGAGTTTATAATTTTGGAATGGAGCATATGTATTATATACAAATATTTTATTTTTTTTTTTGATTGTATTGCCTCCCACCGAACCGCCCGACGACTACATCGACCAGCCCAGCCCAACTCCCAAAACATCGACTACTTCGACGACTCTCCCAACGACGACGACTACCACGGAGCCTCCCAAAACGAAGACTACCACGGACCCTCCCAAAACGAAGACTACCGCGGAACCTCCCAAAACGAAGACTACCACGGAACCTCCCAAGACGAAGACTACCACGGAACCTCCCAAGACGAAGACTACCACGTCGACTACAACGACGAGAGCGCACCGCATCGACATATCACATGAGACGGGGAAAAGCTGGCAACCGGTGAATCCACCCAAAACGGTACAGTTTATGGTAGTAATAAGGCTTCCCCCCCACGCCGGTGCTAGGTCGTTTCATAAATTCCGCCAGTTTTACAGATTTTTCGACAAAAATGAAACAATCATGGTATTATCCGATCGCTACGGGCCAGACTCGTTTCGGCCCACACGTTTCGGCCCCCGGTTTTCGGCCCCAAGATCGTTTCGGATCCGGGGTCGTTTCGGCCCCAAACAAAAAAAGCAAAGCTATTAATTTTTTTTTATAAACTAGGGGCCTCCTAAGCCTAGGCCTAAGCAAGCTTAAAGCCTTGGTTAGTTGCTTTTTCGAGGGATTTCTTAGGCTTAGTGTAATAGACAATTGGCCTACCAGTGCTTTAATTTTAGAAAAGCAACCCCTATTTTTTAAGTTTGGGTTAAGTTTTCCAAAGACAGAGGGTTAAGTTTTGAAAAACTATTCTATGAGCTAAGTTTTCAAAAAAACTAGGGGGTAAGTCTTCAAAAAAATTTTGGGCACGATTTTAGCGTTTTTGGCTTGGGGACGAAAAACTTGGGCCGAAACGACCCCTGGGCCGAAAAAGTGGGGCCGAAACAACCCCGACCCGATAGCTACATACTGGGGGCGCCGGACTTTTCGACAGCGGACTTTTCGACAGTGGACATTTCGACAGTAAAGGATTTTTCGACAGAATTTTTTTTAATTTAATGTTAGGACTTTTCGACAGTGGTCTTTTCGACAGTAAGAATTAGTTTTAAATAATGATAATGCTGTAGGTCGAGAAAAAGAGGGCAAGCTAATAATTTATTCCGTGTTATTGATAAGAAAATCCATTCATGGGTCATTGAAATGCTGAAAAACCAATATGCCTTTTAAAATCTGCTAAATAGTAGCGCTATTTTTAAGCCAGTGTTTTTATAAAATTATTATTGTTTAAACAAATTATTAATTAACAATAATAAAATTAAAAATTAATTTAATTGAAATAATTAAAAAAATTTTCTTTAAATATTCATTTATTTGAGGACTGTCGAAAAATCCTTCACTGTCGAAAAGTCCTTATGTCGAAGAGTCCGCTGTCGAAAAGTCCTAGCGCCCATATTGGATGGTTACATGACAGTTTGTCACTGAAATTCTTTTTTAGTCTTAAAAACGTGTTTTAGGGGGTTTCGGATCGCTGATCACGAATCTGACATCCATTTCGACTAATTCCTAACCCCGGACCAGAATTTGAACAAAAAGCTGAAATTCAAAAATTTTAAATTTCGATTTTTGGACAAAAAAGGATTTAAATACATGGAACACAGATAAAAAGCATAATGAGAATTTAGTATTGCACTTTAAACCTTTTGTGGCCAAAATCAAAATTTAAAATTTTTGGATTTTCGACTTTTTATGACGACAACTTTCTTAAATCTCTATCAAACTTTTTGAAATTTGGTAGACTAATGTAACTAACCAAGTGCTACCGGACCCGGACCATATCATGATTGTTTCATTTGGTTGCGTTCGAGCAATGTATGAAGAGTTTTTGTCGAAAAATCGGTGAAATTGGCGGATTTATGAAAGGCCCAAAGTGGCGGTTTTTATGCAACAACCCAGAACGGCTCCCGGACAATCGGACAGTGGACAATGGGACAGAAGTGGACAATTGGGCAGTGTACATTCGGACAGAAAATAAAGAAAAATGATAAGGAAAATGATAAGAAAAATGAATGATCTCTTTAGAACAAGTGATTGGATGCTTAATCGGGTTTAGAAAGCAAATTTTGTGGTTTCGGCATTCGGTAAGCTATGGCTCGTAAATAGGCGTGCTAGGATTAAGTTTTAAGAAAGTTGTAGCCAAATAACTGCAAACAAACTCATTTTAATTGTCAAAACTTTTTTAAAACTTATTAAGACATTCTTAATCGGTCATTTTCTTATCATTTTCCTTTTTTTAATTTTATTTTCTGTCCGAATGTCCACTGTCCCATTGTCTGGTCACGCCCAGAACGCCAGCACGTCCCCCGCTTAGGGAAAGCGGACAGCGGGTGAAACATAATAGGGGATGTCGCCCTTCCCATCATTTTTTAAAATAAATTTCTAAAAAAAAACATATTTTCGGGGAGGAGTAGGGTTATTGATAAGTAGGGTTGTCACTTTAATTACGAAAAATCCCAAAATATTTAAATAAATAATTACGAAAGCTCAACTCAAACAAAAAGTCGAAATATTTAAGACATTTTGGCTTTTTCAATTTGCGTTCGAGGTTTGGTATGGCCTGAATGAAAAAATGGGGAACGGGATAGGGGAGAGCTTATTCTTACTAGAGCCCGGAATTTTCGAAAATTCCGGATCCTCATCCGGACCCGGACTTGGGAATTAGACCGGACAAGATTCCGAGATCAAAAATACCGGTTTTCCGGACTCCTGGTCCGGTTCCCAAATTTTGGGCCGGGATCCCGCCCCGGATTCCGGATTTAAAAAAAAAGAAAAGAAAACCTATGAAAAAATAATAAAAATTTTAAAATGTTTAAGCTTAATTGGTGCGATAGTTAAACAATCAAAATTTGAAGTATTCTGTTTGAAAGAGTCAATTAAAAGAAAGGGTACTATTGAAAATTTACCGAAATAAAATTTCGCTGGTTAAAAATAAGATTTTGGCTAAAAAATGAGGCTTTTTAAAAAGAATTCCAAACAGGGACGCAAACGACGCCCAAAAAAAAACTTTCGGAAATTGAAAAAGGTTTTCTGACCTTCAGAAAATTTTAAAAATCGAATTCCGATCTCAAAAATGACAGAAACCCGAATTCGAATATTTTTTAAATTTTTTTTTAGCAATAAAATGAAGAAAAATTTGATAATTAAATTAACTCTAATTTATATTTCACTCTCCACGTTAACTCTAAGCTACTATTTATATCTTTCCTGCTTACTTTTTTATTTTAAAACCTCTAAAGTCAAAGGACCGTTTTTTGAAAATTCGTGTATTTTTGTAAAAGATTAGGCATAGAAAATGCCAATTTTGTTGATCTTGGCATATATTTTTACATAAAGGGTCAATTTTGAAAAGAAAAAATTAATCTATAAGGCGGTCCAGTGGTGCCGACGGCGCCGCCTGAGAAAAACTTTTAATTATTGATGTGATTTGTTAACAGATTTTATTAAAAATAAGGTATCTTGGGTATTTTTGAGATAAATTTCGAAAAAAATTCTGGAAATTTTTCCCAAATTTTGCCTAAAATATCGGAAATTTGAATTCTGACGGAAACTTAAAAAAATTATAACCCATTAGTTAACAGTTTTTCTCCAAAATTCGTCAATTTGGGAAAATAAGAACAATAGCTTCAACCGGCAGAGATGTAAAAATTATTCAAATAATGAAAAAAACAAAATCCGGTTTACCGTGGTCAAATTTGTCCGGATCCGGATTCCGGACCCGGATTCGAGAATTAGACCGGACAAGATTCCGAAATTAAAAATCCTGTTTTTCCGGATTCCGGGTCGGGGTCAATTTTTCTAAAAACACCCGGATCCGGATGAGGATCCCGGGAAAACCCGGTCGGGATCTGGTCCTGTTCCTGGCTCTTAATATACACAATTAAAACTTTGAATTAAATTTAAAATCTTTTTTTTATTATTTTACTGCATATTACTTTAAAATTGATAAAAAAAATTATGGTTTAATTACCGTAGTGCTTTTGGTCATTATGTTAAATCGCCATTACAACCAACAAAAAAAGAAGAGCATAAGTCTGCTAATTACTTTTTCAAAAATCTTCAGGGCTATTTGTAACTAATACAATACAATTTATGTATAATCGTTTGGTGCCTAGACATTTGCGCCCCCGACATTTGCGCCCCGGGACAAAGCATAAGTCTCAGAACCAACTAAACTTAGATTTTTTAGTATCTTTCAATAGTTCTCGATGTACTCTATTGGTATACCATAAATCCAAAAAAATTGGTTTTATTTTGAAAAAGTTATGATAAAAAGATTACAAAAATCTCGATTTTGCAGATTTTCGTGTTTTTCTGGTCATAATTTTTTTGTAAGTTTACTTATTTTTTTTATTTTTGGTATACAAATTGAACTCATTAAGGTCATTCGAATGATACTTAAAATCTTAAGTTTAGTTGGTTCTGAGATTTCCTCTGGGCATTGGGGCGCAAATGTCGGGGGCGCAAATGTCTGTTAACCAATCGTTTCACTGTTCTTTAATCTTTTCATTGTCCTTTTAAATCCCCACACTCCCCAGTTTGACCGGGACTTCCTCTCCCCTCTTCCAGCTGAAATTCTACTTGAAAATTCCCTTTTTCATTTCAGGGCCCTCCTCCTCCAGCTGCTAAGTTTCTTTTGCACTGTTTGGTCAAAAACATCTGTGTTAGGTTTGTTTTTGGGCCAAATTAAACTTTTTTTTTCAATTTTTAAATGCCAAATTTTAATTTTCAGAAAGGAAATGAAAGGGTCGTCGGCAAAACTTAAGCGACAATTCACTTTCCGTTCAAAGGAATTTGAATTAGATCAGAACAGTGAGAAAGTGATGGGCAAATTGAACGACAAATGGATGAAAAAACCGGAAAACGACCGCAAGAACATTGATGAAGAGCTGGTGAGAGGGTTCAAGTCTTATCAGCACAATGGCCGAATGCTAATGGAGGATTTCATCAAAATGATTGTCTGGCGGGAATAATCAGGGGTCGGATTATTTATCCTTATTTTGTGGTGTTTGCTAAAGAGTCGACAAATTTTTGAAAAAAAATATTTTTGGTTTTGAGTTTTTTTTTTAGTTAATTTTGGCAAAATCCTCAAAAATAGCCGATTTTTTGCTGAGTTAGAAAAATATGTAAGGTGATTAGCCCTAAAAGTCCCATCCCTAATATTTGATTTTTTACATCGTAATTTTTTCAGTAAAAAACTTTGCTTTTGCCTTAGAATTTTCACCAAAACGCTTATGTGAAAAGCCTGATGCTCTTTTGAAACATGACAGATACGGAATTTCTCTGTATTTATGAAGGCCTTTAGAAGATATTCTTTTTTAGTATTTTGGGGCCATATCCGATGAAAAAATTTTAAAAAAATTTGAGACCCGGAAGCCCGCAATAATTTTTAATAGTATTTTAAATTTCTTTGTCTTTTTACTTTGTTTTTTACTATTTAATCATGCTTGTACCCATTTATGCACGCCATTATTTTTGTAGCATAACATTTTTTTAATCATTTAACAATTTTACAAAGTTTTTTGCCTCGTCAATTGTAATAATAAGAGGCGTATTTCAGCGGAAGATTAATTAAAAAATTATTTTCCTTCCTCGGGGGAATGAATTTTGTTGTGTTATCCGAGTTAACACAACCGATAGTAAACACAAATATTTATAATAATAGTCAGAGAGGCACCAATGAACAAATGAGTGTCAAATGATAAATCAATAAGTGACAATGATGAGTGCAGTGAGTGACAAATGAATGAATAAGAGTAAAGTGACAAATGCCAAGGATGAGTGAAAAGGTCCGTCCTTATAAGAGCGGGTGACTGTAGCTGCGCGGAATATATTTTTGGCGTATATTTAAAATGGGTGATTTTCCCGTTTTTTCAAACCAAAAACAGTATTAGACTGTGCCTATAGTAGTAGGCTTCGGCACGGTAAAAATTTACCGCGGTAAAAATCGGTAAATTTTACCGAAAAAGCTTAACGGTTTACCGATTTCTAATTTTCCTTCGAAATCGACAAAAATCGGTAATTGGTAAAAGTCGGTAAATTCCGATTACCGATCGACTCAATTTACCGCGGTAAAAACAAGCACTTTTAAGAATGGGGTCAGAGGACAAAAATTAAGGGAGAAATTTGAGAGAAAAAGAAAAGTTTGACCTAATTTTGCTATTTTGAAATTTTATTTCAAAATTTCTTTTTTAAAATACTATTTTCTTACATTTTAATGTTTTTATTCTCGATTTTAATATATTTTTTTGAAATTTAATTTCATTGATGCATACTAAAAAACAATTTTAATACAATACTTTTTTACATATTTCTTTTTTTCAATGTTGCGGATTCAGTTTCGCCGATTCAAAGCTGCCGTTCAGTGCAGGAATGAAAAAGGTCAATTCAGTGTCAGAACAATCTATGTGATACCAGAAAGACAAGCAAATAATCTCCTTTTAAAAAAAATCATTATGGGTATGAATAAGTACAAAAATGACAAAATATGTAATGAATATCGAATCGGATCAGTTTATCGTGGCCGGTTTGATTGGCCGACATTTGTGGCGCCGACATTTGCAGCGCGGGACCCAGAAAACATTTTAGAGTGAACTACATCTATATCTTAGTGTCATTCGGACCCCCTAAATATGTTCTTGTAAGTGCATTTTCATTATAAAGCTTCAGCAAATAAGACTAAGTAATTGGTGAATATTATCATTAAAGACCCAAAAAAAGGCACCAAAAATCGCAAAAAAGGCACTAGAATAATAGGCACCAAAAAAGGCACGAAAATAGGCACTTAAAATTTTTAAATGCTCATTTCTTGCCGTTTTAAAGCCAAAAAAAATTTTAAAGCAAATCTTTTAGTCAAAAACATATATAAAAACTTTTTTTTTCCTATCATAGAATATAAGCGAAATAAATTGTTTCTATGGTATTTTTCTTAGGGATTTTATCGAAATTTTGAAAAACAGCACCCAAAATGCCAAAAAGCACCAAAATGGCAAAATGCCAAAAAGGCATTTAAGGCACGAAAATCCCGAAAAAGTAAAAAAAAAAAAACATTATAAAAGTCATCGTAGAAGCCTCAGACCAAGTAGTAAATGCGTTATTTATGCTTAATATATCGGAACTAGTGCGCAGAAAAAAAAGGTATTTGCCTCAAAATCCGGTCCCTAATTATCATTTACAAAAAAACTATGCAATTAATTTTTCATAATTTATTTTTTTAATGCTAAGAGATTATAAATATTCATTTTAATAGCAAAAAATTGTTCACCAATTTCCTTCAAAATGAGTGATTTAAGTACAATTGGAACAATCCTAATCGAAGCTGTGCTGTGCTTTGTTTTGCCAGTAATTCAATAATAATATTATTATTTTATTATTTTTAAAATAATTTTTTTTTAGCCCGTCGCAATTCTTATTCATTCAGGAGAGTGCAACAACCATGCACTTATTTCAATCATTCTATGGTAATTTTTGGCAATAAAAAAAAAAAAAACGAAATAACAAATCAATATTGATAATCTGTATAAGAAATTCTACCCTAAGAATTAAAGTATTTTTTTTTTATTAATATTTTTAGCTTTTTGCTGTGGCTCCCCGCAGTACTTCACGCACTATGGTACTGCTTTTTCCGATGAATGAGAAAGAAACACTGATGATCATCTGATGATTACAAAATGATTTATTCCACTGTCATGATAAAATTTTATAAAATAAAAATAACAAATTTTTTTGATCAAAAATTTTTTTTACAGGTATTTATGAATATGGAAGAATTTAAAATAATTAAATAATAACAAAAAAATTTGGGTTAAGATTTATTATTGTAAGAAATTAATTTGTCTTGTCATCATAAAGGCATTGTGCTGTTAAGGTCGACCACTTGATCTGCAAAAAAAAAAAAAAATTATTTAAATAAGGAAATTTGCAAATAAATTCCCCCCCCCCCCTCCCTTTTTTGGTTAACTCTGTAACTAATTTGGTCTTGTGACGAAGAACAAAAAAAAATATATTTAAGTTTTTAAGGGAAGATTTCAGCAAAATTATGAACAAATAATAATGATAAGCACTTACGATGTGCTAATAATTTTGTCAGTTGAATCTTTGACCGTAATGGTAATGTCGTATAGGTGGTTTCTGATCTAAAAAAAATTTTATTATTCATGAAAATTATATTATTGTTATTATTGTCCTAATAATTGTTTCAAAAAAGGAAGGAACAAAAAGTATTATTTAATAGGCTTGTAAATGAGTTAAAAAATAACAGTTTACTAATAAAAAAATATTTTCCTCTCAAATTCAATGAAATTTTTCTGCTAGGGTTAAAAAAGAAAAAAATGTTTATTTAACATTTTTATTTGTTGCCCAGCGCTTTTTTTTTAACTTTATGTCTACACGGTTGGGTCGAGACACACATTTTTGCAGAAAGTTCTAATTAGACCAGGCTTCGTACTAAAATTTTTTCCTTGTAATATTTTGCCCTTCAGAAAATTTATTTCTCGAGTCTCGTCCGCAAATGTCTGGGGACGCGGTTTTTTTCTCTTCATCTCTTGGCAAAAATAGAAAATAAAGGCGAGAATTTCTGGTGCACCACAAATCTCGCCGCTGAAATTTCAAAAAAAAAAAGGTCAACAGAAGAATCTGTTTATTCGCGCTTAGTTTGTTTTTTGAAAAATTCCGAAAAATTTAAAGGAATTTACAAAAGAAAATCCAAAAAAATTTTTAAATCATGAAATTTTTGATAAGTTTTTTGAAAATTCAAGAACTTTTCATTTTTTTTTTCGAAAATTTCCTTAAAAATTTTGGAGCTTTTCTAGAGGTTTTTTTTTTGACTATTTTTTGCGGCGAGATTTCGGCAATGAGAATTTGTCCGGTTCCAGAAATTTCCATCTACAATTAGAGAAATGATCAGATTTTAAAGGGGTGGCGCGAGGCATTGGTTCGCTTGATTTTTTCAGAAAAAATTTCAAAAGACTTGAAGAAATTAATAAAAAAAAAAACTTCAAAAATTTCTGAAGTAAGGAATTTACATAACTTTTTTGAAACTCAAAAATTTTTAATTTTTTCCCGTCTTAAAAAAATTATTTGGAGCTTTTTTTGATAAGCTGACATTTGCGACGCATGATCCAGCAAAAAGCGCAGAATGAACCAACCTTATTATTCTTGGTTTCATTTTAAAGGCCTTAATATACTCTATATATAGCAAAAAAAAAAAGAAAAGAAAAAAGAATTGATTAAGTTTAAGGAAAAACTTATGATAAAAGATAGGCAAAACGAAACATTATATTGGCATAACTTTTCAAAACTTAACCAATTCTTTTGGATTTTTGATATAATATAGAGCATATTTAGTGCTTTTTAATGACACCAAGAATATGATAAGTTTGATTCATTCTGCCAATTTTGCTGGTTCCGCGCCGCAAATGTTGCATCACCCTTTTTTTGGCATTTTTTCCCCGGTGAAATTTTTTGACGACGGCTTATTTCTGCCGGCAAATTATGACAACAAATTTTCCCGTTGTTCTGAAGTGTTAACGCCGTCGTCCCCCGTACTCAAAAAAGTAAAATTGAATCATCAATTTTACCTTTTTGTCTCTTAAAATATAAGTTTTTTTTTTTTTTTACCACAATGTAGTCAGCTGTCCATATCGGCATTGACCAATTGGTGTGCGCCTTGCCCAGTGAAAAGGGTGACAAACATTTTTCACAGCCCCCTTTATCATGGCCAAATTTGTACTTATGCGTAAGCAAAGGGTCTCGATTGTTGCTCATTTGAAAAATGTAAGCATTTTCTTCCCACAAGGTTATGTTCATGAAAAACTTGTCGTTCCCACTCGGAATATGGGACCATTGCTTCGATTCCTGCCACTGTTTGTAGAGGGTATTTTGCTAGAAAAAAAAATGGGACATCTTTCTATGGAAAATATATATATTTTTTAAAATTTATTGTTATATTATATTTACAATTTTTGAATTTCTAAGTATTTTGCAGTTTCGGAAACAACTTATTAGCAACAAAAACAACTAAGACAAATGAAAATTTGAGGAAACAAAATGGAATGCCAACAAAAAAAAATCAATGCGTTTTTTGAATCGTATAAAATGCAAAAATTGGAAAAAAATTTAGAATATTAAATGGCAACCGATCAAACAAGCTCTAGACGTTTAAATTTTTAGTATCCAATTCTTTTTGAACCGTGACTATATTTAGGGTTGATTGAGATTATTGTGAAAAAACAATTTATTTAAAAAAATTAACCCCTTTCCAAAAATCGGAATACATTTCCAGTTTATTCGGTTCGTAGTCAAATCTTATGTTGAATTGAATGGTCGAATCTGAAATTGGATGGCTTTATTAATTTTGAATTTATCCAACCTTCTTTTTCATAATTCCATCAATTATTTAATAGGTTGAGAAATCTCGTTCGGAGAAAGAGAAGAATGAATTTTAATTGGAAATTTTAGATTATTTATTTTTTTGAATAATCCATCTCCACAGAAATGTCAATCCCAATTTTTAGTCCAAAAATAATGGCGAGTCCAAATGTTCAAATTTTCCGAATGCTTGAGCCCAATTTCGAACCTCAATTATTCCCAAACAAAAAAAAATGTTCACATGGTCTGATGTAGCTCCAGCCCCGGGTGTAAAAGCCAAGCTCGAACATCTGATCACGTTTTCTGTCTCTCATTTGAGCGCTGATCTCCACCTTTTGGCCCACTTCAAGTGGCCTGGTCAATTTCATAACGTACGGAAGAGTTTGAAGCGATGGGTTTGACGTGATTTTTGGATAATCAGGATCAATTTCGAGAGCGCCAGAAACCTAAAAAAAGACCATAAATAATTGTTAGTATAATGAATTTCAATATTATTTAAAAAAAAAATAAATAAATTAAAATGATTAATTCTGCAAAAAGAATAGTTAATTACATGAATAAATTCAATGAGCCATGCGGGCAATGAGCTTTTTTTTTCAACTCCAACATTGATGTTTCCAATTAAAATGTTATTCAAACGTACTTTATATGCTAAAAATAAAAAATAAATTAAATTTAAATTATTGCAATTAATAATTAATTATATAATAAAAACATTCAATTTTTGAAGTAAACGGCTGGTCTATTAGTGATATATTGAAAATTTTATCTCGAGAAATCAAATAGCCCCTCAAAAAATTCCGAGGAACTAAAAAACGATTTGAAAAACGGCAGTTAATTCGGTGCTCCTAACAGAATTTTTATAAATTTTTTAACAAAGATTCGTCATAACTTTGCTAAAACCGCCAGTGGGCGTTTTATAAAAAACCGCCATTTTACAAATTTTTCGACAAAAACTCTTCATAACTTTGCTCGAATGCAATCAAATGAAACAATCTTGGTAAGATCCGTAGCTAATAAGTTGACTCTTTTAGCCTACAAAAATTCAAATAATTTGATTCTTTTATCACAATAAAAATGAATTTTTTGCACTTTTTATGGCTACATTCTTAAAACGAATCAAATTTTTTTTTAATTTGGTAGGCTAATATAGCTAACTAATAGCTACCGGGCCACACCAGGATTGTTAAATTTGGTTGCGTTTGAGCAAAGTTTTGTCAAAAAATCTGTAAAATTGGCGGATTTATCAGACGCCAAATTGGAGGTTTTTATGAAATGAACTAGCACCGTTTTGGAGCATTATGTTCGGAAAATCTATAAAAAATTGCGGATTTACGAAATGACCTAGCACCAATTTTTATAGTTAAATTTTGTCATATTGCCATTTTGTTGGAATGCCACAATTTTGTCATTTTTTCACGACTAACATTTATCATGTCAAAATTTGAATGGCATAAGTAGTCTCATGCCAACCAGGCAAACAAAAACATTTTGATATTTCAAAATTTTAATTGTTTGTCTAAATTAAAAGGCCCCAAAAATGTATGATGTACCAGCATATTCGACATCAATTTTTAAGTTGAACTCGCTAGGAAAACGTGTAAACTTTTGCAGTTCTCCTTTCGTAATATCAATCTGTTCAAGACCCGTATGCGCGGTAAATTCCACTTCCATTTTTCCACCTAATGCATTCGTGTCATACCAAGAAATTGTTATTTTCAATGGAATGCAACCTAAATTTATCAAAAGGAATTAAAGAATATATTTAATTTTCTACAAATTTTTTAAAGAAATTTGTTATAAAATATTTTATAAAGATTTGTCAAAAAATCTTTTTTTTTCTTTAAAAAATTTTTTGTCAATTTTTTTTTCTATTAATTTTATTCCAATGTTGGCCCTTTGTTTTAGCATCTTATTATTAAAAATAATTTTAATATAAAAATAAGAGGTTAACCTTTAAAACAGAAACGTCATAATTATAATTACAGTTTTGAATTGAAAAAAATTCTATTATTTTTATTATCATTTTAATTTCATTTATTCTATTAATTTTTTCCACAATTTTTTATTAAAAATCTAAAAATTTCATTGTAAACAAAATTTTACCCGGACATGGCATTCCCGTCATTTCTTTACATTGTCTCATTTTATCCACTTTCACAAAATCTGGATCATCTGTTCCGCTGAGAAATGTGATCGTAATAATCCTCCATTTTGGAATTTCCATAATTCTTGTTTGCCTCCCATTGATTTCAATGACATCGTTTGGAAGTATTTTCCTTTTCAGCCTTGTCACAAAATCGCTGGTGTCTCCGCGAGGTGACTACAAATATTATTGAATTATTTTACAATAGATTTCAGAAATGGGACTCAAATGGCGTGAAAATTTTTCATTGAAATTTGGTGGCAATAAAAATCAATTGAAAAATCATTAATAATTTAAAATTCTATGAATTTATTTAATAAAATTTGTTTTCTTCCTTTTTTTACTTCAATGTAGTAGGGGCCGGTGGTATTCGTGAATAAATTGTCCGTGGGTTTAACGAAAAGGTAGACATCGCCAGCCACCTTAAAATGCATTTGAAAATAAAATATTTTCTTTAAATTGATGAACATCGTATATTAAAAACTAGGCAAAGCAATTTTTGGCAAACCTTTTTTTTATCAAGGACACTATTGAAGTAATAAAAATAATTAAAAATCTTGTTATAAGTGTACCGAGGACTAATTTAAACCGCAAAAAAAGGACCGAGTTCTCTATAGAGACCGGACTTTTAAAAAAACCGGGACCGTGGACGGGGACCGACGATGACCGGGGAACGGGGCCCCGGGGAAAAAATTCCCGTTTTGCCGGGGTCCCCGTTCCCGGTAATTTTTCAAAAACCCCGGGGACGGGCCCCCGGAATTCCCCGACCGGGGCTCCGTCCCGGCCGGTCTCTAGTTCTCTATCAAAAAAAAAAAAAAACTGGCATCAGAATTCCCTGTTTTCTAAATTCTTACCGCAACATTTGTGACTTTCCACAATGGCCACAAAAGGGAGTGATTTTTTCGCGTGTAAATAATTTCTTTGAGGTTGATTATTGTTGTAATGACATCCTCGGCAAAAGTCACGGTCACTTCCATGCCGCCGCCTCTGGTCAACGGCATAAATTCGGCACGTTCATACTTCGGGATTTTCCACGATTGACCATTCAAAGTGCCGGTCAATTCGCTGTGCTCTTGGCTGGTGCGCACATTGACCCAGTCGTACTGGAATTATATTTGTTTCTTTAAGCTACTCGAAAGCTCGATACCGTTTACAGGATTTCTTAAAATGCCTGATACCGTGCTGGGTCGTTTCGTAAATCCGCCACTATGGGCGTTTCGTAAATTCCGCCAATTTGAAGGTTTTTCGTAAAAAACTGGGTATAACTCTGCTCAAACGCAACCAAATGAGACAATCTTGTTATGTTCCGATAGCTATTGGTTAGCTCAATTAGCGTACCAAATTTCAAAAAATTTGATAAAGTTTTAAGAAAAATATAGAGATTTTTGCAGTTTTATGGCTACAACTTTCTTAAATCTGAATCAAATTTTTTGAAATTTGGTATGCTAATTGGGCTAACCAGTAGCTATCGGGCCATACCAAGAATGTACAATTTGGTTGAGTTAAAGCAGAGTTATTCCCAGTTTTTGACGAAAAACCTGCAAATTGGCGGAATTTACGAAACGCCCATAGTGGCGGAATTTACGAAACGACATAGCACCGCCTGATACCTATCCCTAGCGTTCCAGGGCCGAGACCTGTTTGGCATTTAGCTTTTCGAGGAATTATATCTTCAAAATGAAAATTTCGAATATACCGCTCAGGTTCCGGCATTGATGCCGGTTTTCAAAACATGTCAAAATACGGTTAACGATTTGACCGCTTATCGTTTTTGAAATAATTAATTGTCGAAAAAACCTACAGAGAAAATCATAAAAATAAAGAATTTTGTTTTTATGCATTTTTAATATTTATAAATGTCGAATAATAAATTTTGTTTAAAATCAAACTTACAGCATAAGAACGAAATGACACAACGCCCACATGAAGGTTTGCACAAATTTCAAAAATTGTATCGCCAACTGGATTTATATTACATGAAAAAAAAAATTAAGCGGGAAAATAAATTACAGTATTACCGATGATACTCCGATCATATGCATTGTACAAAAATGCTATCCGAATCCATTGGGCATCGTGTCGCACTACGCCCGTAATATGAAATACCGTACCGGCGCGTACTGCTGCGTTGTTGCCCAGCTTCATGTTATACGGCCGCTTGAGTTCCAACGATTTCTGCAGATATATTTGAAATATTTTAAAGAAAAAAATACCAAATTTAATGATAATAATTTTATGTTACAAAATTAGTTTACGTTAATTTTTATTAAAAAAATTTTTCTTCAAATGGGAGCCAATATTCATTACCGTATTGCTCGACATTCTTAAATGATACTTATTCGAAGTTATATATTTTATCACAGTAAAATAAGCTTTTTTTATATATTCAAATGCTAGGCCCCAAGCATATTTGCCAAAACTCTAGGTGAAGGCGTTGCGGCGCCCTCGTTTCGGCGCCAGCCTCCTTTAGGATGTTGCAACTTTTTTTTCTGAATGAACCAAATTTGATGAATTCGGTATCATTCAACAGCTCTATGTGTTTAGAAGCTTTGTATGAAGTACTGCAAAGCCATTGATGAACTCACGAAAGAGTAGTAATAAAATGAAAACGCTAAAAAGTCAGTCAAAATTTATGTAAGTTTTGGTTTATATTTTTTCATATTATAAAGTATTTGTTTAATTTTTGTAAGGCTAATATAGTACTTTTGAAAAACAATCGAATGACACAAGATTTAAAACATAAGGTTGCCTAAAAAGTTATGACGTTTGAAAGTTGGCTGGCGCCGAAATGCGAGCGCCGAAACGCGGGTAGCCCCAAAGCGCTTAACATACTTGCATTCCTTTGGTATCTTTAGCCTGATTTGTTTTAAAAGGACCATGTCGCCTGTGATCTTAAGAATAAAAAATTACTTTTTATTTTTTTAATTATCTTTTCCCACTTGAATGTTGTCCATGAATTTATATGGGAGACGTTTCAAAACCATTTTCGGGCCGAAGTCAATGTCCAATCTTTTGCCGTGATTGCGAACATGTACGTAAAATCGCTTCAAATAAATCTTGATTGTGATCTTGGCATCTTTTCGTATGAACTTCAATTGCGTTTAAGGTATCATATTTCCTGGTTCCCTTAAATAGTAAAAAAATTATTGTTGTTATTTATTTAACACAATTTCCAAGCTTAGCCAAATTTAGTTTTTTTTTTTTTTTTATGTTACTATCAAATTAATTTAAATATACCCCCAATAATGAATTTTTTCTGCTTTTTTAAAAAACACCCTTGCCGCTGCCTATATTGTGACAAAAATAAATTTTTTATTGACTAATAAGGAAAAAATTATTTAAATGAAAAAGTATTTAGATTTACGCGCGAATCCTCGTGCCATTTTTTAAAAGTTTTATTTCAAAAAATGTGTTCTCAAAATGTTTTAAACGTTTATTATCTTTTATGTATAATTATAGCAAACCGTCATCAGTGATGAAAATCTTTTGACTTTTTTTTATATTTTTCATTTTTTTATTTAAAGACAAATTGAAAACATGAAAAAAATTTCAAAGAAATTCCTATTTTTATCTTAACCCATCTTTCCATAACATTGGTGTATTGAGTATTTTGTTACTTCGATATTTATCCCATTCCGCCTCTTTTTTCTCGCTTGCATTCCTTCTCTGATAATGGTATCAGCAACAAGTCAACTGCAAAAGTCATTTTAAACTGAATAACTTTGAACATTTTCACACCAAGTGTTTGGTAAGTTCCAGTTTATGGCCGCTTTTTTGTAATCTTTGACAAGTTCTTACTGTATTTTTTTTTGTTGCTTTCTTTATTGGTAATCTTGGCCAATTCTTACTGTATTTGTCCATGGTAAAATCTATGTTGTGGCTGCCTTAGTGATCTTTGGGTCCATTCTGGGTATTCTTTATAAGTTCTTACTGTATTTTTGTTGCTAAATCTTAGTTTTTGGTCTTGTTTTAAGCTCAAACCAATTCATACTGTGTAGTTCCATCCATGCCAAGTCAAATTTTATGCCGCCTTATTATTTTTTTTCCAAGTCTTTACGGTAGTTTGTCTCCGTGATGGGTCGTTTCTTAATATACCGCCACTATGGGCGTTTTCTTAAATCCGCCAGGGCGTTTATTAAACCCGGCCGCGGCGTTTCTTAAATCCGCCAAGTGGCGTTTCTTAAACCCGCCACAATGGGGCGTTCTTAAAACCGCCAGGGCGTTTCTTTAAACCCGCCACAATGAAATTAATGAAATTGGGGCATAATATTGTTAAAAATTTTATTACTACAAAAATACTCGCGATTATATAATATAGGATTTCAATTTCGGTTAAACTTTCTCCAAATATGAACTGACCAGCAAATAATTCTATAACAAAAAAATTTAAAAATATTTGAGGTCTCGGCGAACTTTGGTAGAATGCATCAGTTATTCATACAAACAAGTTCAAATATATAGTCACAGCATAGCGCTGTTTCCATCTGTTTATAGCATACGTCATGGTTTTTTTTAGGTTATAGCAACAACTGTCAACGATATATTTAAAATATGAGTAATCATGATCATTCGAAATTTATACTTGTTAATAATTTGCACAAAAACCATAAAACAGGGGCTAGTCAAGCAATGTAATCAATTAGCGAAGTGATCATCATATAGGCCACATATTTCTTTGCAACTTACACAGAGGGAAAATTGATTAAGATATGACATAAATAACAAAAAGTTTAAGTTTTCTTTTTGGGCTGTCTAATAGTCAAAATGGCCCATCATGATAGATATAAAAATATTGATGGAGTTGACTCCGTTTGTCAGCAGGTTCGAAAGCTGAAAAATTCCACTAATTTTCATAATCAAACAAAGTCTAACCGATGTTTGCAAAGTTTGGAGTATAAATTGGCCAACGATAAATGTCTTTCTTTAATCTCTTCGCATACTAAATGTTAATACAAACATTTTGCTAATTGATGCCATATCTTTTTATCTTCCGTGTGACAAATTCCTTTATCTCTAATTGTACAAGGTATTGATAATTTTCGTGGATGACTTACAAAAAGCATAATAGCAATTCTTTGCATCGAAACTTATCCACCTTTAAACAAGATTTATTTTTTTACCCATTTTGATAATAGGATATTACAGTGTCTTACAGAAGACAGTTTCTTTGTACGAAGAATTACTTTAATGCTCCCACGTTAGTTAACTGAGTTCTTACACAAATTTGGAAAAATACTTGTGTTAGCTTCAGCTATTTTCCATGTTCTCATTATTTTCCTCTATTGATTTTCGATTTTTTACTTTAGAATATGTCTTTCGAGCGTTCTAAAACTTATGTCGAATCCAATTTTGAAATTTTCCAAAAATCTCCTTTTTTTCGGCTTTTTTTTTATTCTCTTTTTAAGGTATGGTCAATCAGATTTGTTGCGTCGTCATTTGAGACCAATCTCAAAAAGTAATAAAATGTAATAGGTATACATGAATAATATTAAGAATAAAAGTGTTTCTTCATTTAATAACACTTAAGGTAAAATAAATAAAATGTTGGTAGCTATTTATTTAGTTTCATGTTGGAAAATAAAGACATAATATGACAAATAAGATGTAGTTCCGGCTAACCCTATTGGCCAAATCAAGTAAGAAAAATAATTTTGATTAATCTGCATAAAAAAATATTTAATGTAATTAGCATAATTTAATTTTGGCGGTTTAGAAACGCCCTGGCGGGTTTAGAAAGCCCATTGTGGCGGGTTTAAAAGGAAACTCCACTGGAGGATTTAAGAAACGCCTGGGCGGGTTTAAGAAACGCCCTGGAGGATTGAAGAAAAACGCCCATAGTGGCTGGGAATTTAAGAAACGAGCTAGCACCTATTTCTCCAGCCAATTCGTCCACCCTTGGTGATGGCACACTTCTAATGCTTTTTGTGGATTGTTAACCAAGCCGGCCTTCCAACACAATTCGCTGTTCTCATCAAGACTTCTAACGATTAATGTGAGATATTGTGTTGATCACTATACGAGGACTCTGTTGTCACATTTTTTATGGCCATGGTCCGTTTTGTCCCATTTCAATGGTCGATAGAGGTCGTCAGTGGATTGTGGAACACTCAAAAGATATAAACATTTTAGTTGGTTTTAGGAAATTTATTAGAATAATTAATTAAAAAATTAACACAAATAAATTTTTGTTTTCAAGATAACTTAAAATTTATTATCAAAATTTGTGACGTCTCCAGCTGTTAAATAAATTTAGGGTAATCAAAAATTATAGTTGTCTTGAAGATGGACCAGGAAAAAAATTCCTTGAATATTATTTTTATTTTAAAATAATTTCAAAAAAACATATACATTATCATACGAAAAAAAATAATAAAAATGAAGCGGTTTTTTCCTAAAAAACTAATCAACACGTAACTTCATTTTGAATTTAATAATAAAGGAATTGGGTTTTAATTTAATAATTTAATATTTATGTTCCTTTGTGCAAAAGATTACCCAGGCTTTCATGTGCAACGCAAGACGGTAGGCGAACAATTCCAGCAAAATAATGCCCCACGTTCCCCACTGGCAGATTTGCGCCCAACCCAAGCGAGCCACAAATTTTTGTCGCATACAAAAAGGCACCCCGGCCGAAATAGTTCATTAAATTCTTCTGGCATAAATATTGTCATCGCTGATGGATCAGACTCAACCATAAAATCTTCAGTTTTGTCGACGATAATCACACGAAATTGTGTTTCCACGTATCATCCTTTTCGTTCATAAATTTCATCACATCAACAATGGTCTTACGCGGTGAGACTCCTCACACGCATGGTGACGTCGCTGGGTCACATTTGTTGACATGTACTCCTGTAAATGGGAATGAAACACTGTGTTATAAGCAAATTGCCGATTGCAGTTATAAATTGTAATTAATCATTTGAAGTTTATCTTTAAATTTGTTTTTAATAATGATCGTTTGGCATTATTGCACGCAATTTTGTTTTGTGTCATAATAAAAAAGATTATATAATTACAAAAATATTTTAAATTTAATGGCATATAACGAAGAAAAACCGTGAAGGAAATTTAATTCAAATTGAGTGTGCCGATGGGACCATGTGGACACCAGTGTACCCCCCGGGGTCACCCGGACCAGTGGGTCCTCTTCATGTCGCACCCTTGAGGTATATACAAAGAATGCCACGTGATTATCGGAGGGAAGGAACTTGTTTGAATTGAAGCGAAATTTGAGTTCGCATCGTGACGGAAAAGTTATTCCCCTATCAGTTTCGGCCACGTGGGGAAAGGGGGTTTTACACGGGGGGAGTAACCCCCCCCCCCGCAAATACAATTTGCGCGTTTTCAATCGGTGGGATCCCTTCCGCAGGCCTTAATAAGCCATTGGAGTCTGCCTGGCATGGGTGCTCTATTTCTGCCCATTCGCTATTGCCCAATAACGAGCTTGATGGTGTGGGTTGTCTCCCAGCAGATGGCTAGCGTTATGTGGCCAGACCGGTTAGGGCGGTAAGAAGCCGGTCGCTGGGGGCGCCAGCCCATACAGCCGTTCGCGCACAATGAGACCCCATCTCGCCGGCCCCTTTTTTCCTTTTTTTTTGCCCCCTTTCTCTACCCCCCCTTACCCGAAGTAAGTCCATTTATTTATTTATTTTTGTTAAGTTAATCCATTTCGCAAAATGATTATGAATTCGAGTGACTGGTGCCCCCGGCATTATACTTATTCTCCGTATCCCAAATACGGTTTACGTCATGGCGGGGCATCCAAAAATGATCAGCTAGTGGGGGCCCAACAGATTCCCAATGGACATTTCCGGTGACACCAAGCAGTAATCCGGCCACACATCGGAGCAGCGCCACGAAATGGTGTCCACCAGCCCTCTTCGTACGCGGCCAGCAGTCGACGCCTGTTGTCTCTTCAGCACTGCCCGCTCAGCAAGGCCAACAGCAAAACCCCATGCCCACATCAACGACCACGAGTCTTCGGTGCGCTTTCGGAATTGGTGAAGGTTGCGCAGGCACAGCACCGGTTGTTGGAAAGTTGGGGCTGTCACACTACCGCAAACCGAATTGGGCAACAAATCGTGGGTTCCGGTAAAGGGCGGGGAGGGGGGAAACGTTTCCGTCGTCGCTTCCGCGGAGGAGCGGGAAACCCAGGGCGGCGGTAAACGCCCTTCCCTATCGAGCTCATCGAGGGGGGGCCAACGGGGCGGGTCCGTCCGTTTTGAGGCAACCCATCCCGCCGGTTGGACTTGTACAGATGCCATTTCTGGTCGTCCCAGCAGCTGTGTCGCAGATTCCGCCAGAACATCGGCTCGTCGGCCTGAAACTCCCGCGGGGGAGGCTGTCTGGCGACATAATTAGTTATTTTTGGCCAATAAACAATTTTTCGCCTTCCCTCCACACTAATCTCACAGAAAGCACTGATCCCATCGGACGACATTTGGCCCAACGAAGTGATATCTGTTGCCGGCCCTGCCGCTCACGCTTGCCCTCCTGGCACTGTGCATCGTCCGCCACGGCGTTCACTCATTGGCTGTTCGCCCTTCCCCAGCCGAGAGCGATATAAAAGAGGATGAGATGTGCTCTTGTCTTCTCTCCTACCCCAATTCTATTGTATCCCTCCTGCTTGTTGCTCTCGACAATTCTCTCACCTGTCCAATTTTCTTTGCTTAAAATAAAAACCACAAAAAAACACACAAAAAAACTCTTCTATTTCGCCTTGGTGTCTCACCAGTTTTGACTTGCATTTGTTATCCCCCCTGGTGCCTTGCCACCTTAGCCTTTTCGGCTTTTGACGACCCATTGGGTCGGCCTTTTCGCCCTTCGGTCACCGTTTTGTTCCCCATTTTGCCCTTGTCCTAGGCCGGCCATCCCGTCGCCTCGGACACGTTGCTCCTTGCCTTTGGCCAGTATTCACTGACTTAGGCTCCCCTTTTGGCGTTCCGTTTTTTCCCCTGCTTTTACCTGTGTGTCCCACGAAAAAATATTTCACAAATCCGGCCCTGTCTTCTCAACCACCAAAAAGTCCGGCCAGCCCTCGGTCCAAAAGAGACATATTGTCACCTCTCACCTAACGGCTCACTGTTTGGATCATTCAATGCGGGGTTTAGGGGTGCCTAAATTAGGGTTGAGGGATTTGTAACTTTTTAAGTGCTTTAAAAAAAGAATTCAAATGTTTGTATCAATGGGATTCTTTAAAAAGTCGAATCGAGCTGCTCAAGGGTGGCGCAAGTCGCTCATGTTGTCCTCAACATGATCACAATGTTCTGGTCAGATGGTCACGGAGTTATACAAATTAATATGGTTTTTTTGAAAAATACAAAGACAAAAGCGAAAGAGCCGGGATTTCAACAAATTAAAAACCTAAATTGTTCACACAGAGGATTGAAAAAGAGACGCAAAAAATGTTTCAGCCTGACCCTTGAGATTCTTTCATAAAATTTCTTATATTTTGTTGGGAAATACAATGTTCTTTTTTTTTCAAGATATCTTTAAATTTGTTTTTTGAGATTTTTTTTAGAGAAACCATTTAATTAAATATTCATTAAAAACCTTTTAACCAATAGGTCCACATTTTCGTACGTCAAGTGCTGGCAATGTCGTAGACGAGCAGTGGAGCCGACCGCAAATTGATAATTATGCCCGATGTGATGGCCCTGGTAGCGCTCTTGCGGACGTGCACCCCAAATTTGGGCCTTCATTTTGCCGCCCACCTGTGGTGATTTTAAAATCATAGTCGAACATTGACTCTTGTGTTACCCATAAACCCGATTTAACATTAACAATATGTGGAAGAAATTTTCAAGGATTTTCTGGGAAAATGTTTTTTTTATTAGTTGATTTTTCTCTCTTTTATGTTCATATTCCTTTTGTCAAGATTGAGATGTTGGGGTGATATTTAGAAAGCACTTATTTCTGAATTATTATTTAAAGAATATAAGTTCTAATAGAATTAAAGTAAACGGATTAAAAGAATTAGGTTTTATATAGTGTTTTCTTCTTTTAAATGTCAAATTCATTAGAAAAAATTAACATCAAACATCGCGAACTTTTTCAGCCTTTTTCAAGTTATTATCAGCGAAGTTGGCAAACGCAACGGAAAAAAATGGACATCTGGTCTTTTCTCAAGAACATCTTTAAATTTTTTATTTATGATTGTGTAAAAAGCTTATTTCCAATAAACATGTCTTATAAAGTGTGAAATAGACTGTAAATTTATGGACGGTGAATGAATTTGGGGTAAATTGGCCTTTTTAGTAAGCCGGAAAAACAAATGGTACAAATTGATTTTTTTTAATGCCCAAAGAAATGAAAAAAATGTGTGTAGTAAGAATTTTTTTTAAAGAAAAAAATATTCTGTTCAAAAAATTCAACTCAAAAATAGGCCTACATCTGAATAATGAAATTTTTTAGTAGTTTTTTTTGAACCGCCAATAGTGAGCTTCAAAAATTACATACTCTGCTGATCAAGCGGGACCAAACTTATATTGATTAAAAAAAACGCGTAAAAAGTTGTAAAGTACCTTGTTTTGGTCTGTAACCTTTCTGGCTTTTGTGAATTAAAAGCCTAATAAATTTCACAAAATTGTTCCCGATTTTCTGCCATGTTTATGTGGTATGGTTTTTTTCTGGTAAAAAGTGGATTGAATAAAAAATGAGAGTATTAATTTTTGGAATTTGCCTCTAAATTCCCACAGACCGAATCTGTGAACGGAAATAAATTTTTTTTGAAAAGGTTATTAATGTTTTTTAACTATATCGATAGACCTAACGAGTTAATAAATTTCCAGTGCCAAAGCCAGTGCTCTACAATCCATTCCGGCGAGTTATTGTATAGGAAAAAATAATTCTTAATAAACAAATATGGCCCCCCCTATGGTTTTTCAAGTTGACAAAAAAGAAAATTCCTAACATTATTCAAATGGCCATTTCCATGAAAATATTCTTTGTATGTTAAAATGATTTTTAAATTTCTCAAAAAAATGTTACCGAAGTGGGTCGTAAAATTTATGAAAACCAATTGTCCATAGGTACCTAACCCTCCTATTGATGCGAACAAAACCTTTTTTTCGCAAAAAACTTTTTCACATTGTAGAGATAGAAAGTACGCTGTCAAGAAATATTAAATAGAGAAAAAAATAGCTATTTTTTGAATAATACAAACTACGTTAAATTCTGTTTCTGAAAAAAGATATGAATTTTTGTTTGATTATTCAAATTTCACTGTTTGGTCGTGAAACTTTTTTGGCTTTTTTGTTTAGATTCAAACCAATGAAATATCATAAATTTCTCCGGTTTTCTGCATTTTATAGTTTTTATTGAAGTGGAATTGAATACTTACAAAGAAAGATTAGGAATTTCATAATTTACCACTAATATGCCCCCTGACCAAATTTTCGATTCAAAATGCATGTTGTCAAAAACAATAGAGTCCACCCTATGGTTGAGAGTTGCAATTTGCAAATAAATAAAAAATATAACTTTGTTCAAATCGTCTAATTAGATCACTTGTCTTTTATTATATTAATTATTGATTGATTAAAAAAATTTAAAAAAAAATAGTAATTTAACGCAATTGGCATCTAAAATTCCTTGTTCAGTTTTCATAGGGTACTCCCCCCCTCTATAGTTGTGAAACCCAAACCCTACTTTTCGGCAATCTGCTGGCAACGTTGTCAGGCATAGTTCTCCACTTGATTCTACCAGCAGAATTTTCCGCGGGCAAAAGGAAAAAATTTCGTAGAGCTGGAACGCAAAGTGCACCCGCAACTCAGGTCGCTGGGACTCAGTGTGGCCGCTCAGGCTATTTTCCGTATTTTTACCAGATGCAGATGCGCCCTCAAAAGTTGTAAGATACATCCCAATCCCAGAACCCCTCCGGCCTTCTGGCCGGGATTTCTCTTGTTAAGACGAGTTAGGACTTTCTTTAGTATATAGGAAAACTTTTTGGGGCATATTTGGGAAAAATACGGAAAAAATAGGCACTGAGCAAGCCAAACTGAGTCCGCGGGAAGCGACGTTGCGGGTGCACTTTGCAGTCTTTGTTGTACGAAAACTTTTTCTTTTTGCCCGGAGAGGAATATTTCTACTGGTAGGGTATTCAAGTTGGACTATTGCATACAAACATTGTAACAGCAGATATTTGATCGGGAGTTTGTTGAACATACCGTTATGCTCTCCAGACTTTGTATTTTAAGGCCAAAAACGCGTTTTTTGTGAATAACCGGTGGCTTTTGTAGATCGGAAAAACACGGTCAAATAGTAAACTTGTGCAGTTTTTGAAGCTCTATCTTTGTTTTGGAAAAAAATTAAAAAATTTTCAGAAAATTTGCGTAGGCCCCCCTGTAGGTTTGCATGTTTTGACCTGGATAGAATTTAAACGATTTTTCCAAAATATATGTTAAACTCACTTTGGTGCAGCCATTTTGCATGGCTTCAGAAAAAGGCTCGTAAAATTGGACCAAATGTCAAAAACCCGCAAAAAATCGGACTCTTGGGAAGAAGAAAATGGTTTTTTTACAATGTTTTCGCAAGAATATTCTGAGATGCTTTTTCTAGAGAGAAAAAGAGCAGAATATTTTGTTAGCGAATTTGAAGCGCTATTGGAATGGTATATCATGTTTGGGTCATTAAAAAAAAACTCCGCGATAGGCCCCTTAAAAATTATTTATTATTCAACTTTGAAGTGAAAAAAACCCGTTTGGTACTTTTCACAAAAATTAAGGCTCACGGCTGAAGGCTGGGAGGTGTCCGGATTGGAGGGTTCTATAAATTTTCGGGGCATTCGGAAACCTGATTGATTTTTCGACAGTACGAGACAGGTGATTTACCGGGAACGATTTGCTGGGATTACGGTATTCAGTCTCACTGATTTTTTCTTTTGAACTTGAGCAATAAAATTGCAAAACCGTAGGAAGGGGCCCATTGTTTGTAAAAACTTTTTGAACCAATTAATATCTCACTCGGATGGAATGCAATAAGAATGCCATGCAAAAAAAATGAAACGGAGCTTCGTCAAAAATCTTCAATATAGATAGATATTATTTAGAATAACGGAGTATAAAAATATCATTTTTTTGCAGAAAGTTGTTCTTGGGCATTTCCAAAAAGTGCTCCATAGAAATAAAATTTAAATTCCTGGCAAATGAAATAATCCGAGAAATTTGGACAAATTTTTTGCGCTCATATGGAAAAGGTTATGTCATATTTTTTAAGTTTTTCCATTTTTAGATTTGTATATTTTCTGGTTTTTTTGTCATAAATCAATCCTTATAAATAAATTATCAAATTGCAATAATCTATACCTCAATCAAAAGCATTCAAAGTAATAAAAGTGTATTTTTGGAAAACAAAATTCAGCGAAATCAATAAAATCTCTTTCCTTCATTGATACTTATTCGCGAAAACACAAAATAACATTATATTCGGAGTTCTTATTTATTTTTAAAAACTAGACGTTAGTTAGCTTCCATTTAAAAGTAAAGCCTAAAAATTGTTCTATTATTCTTGATAGGAAAAAAGTATTAAAATTAACTTTGTCTATTTTGTCTGTCATTTCAATGCTTTTAGAAAATGTTTTTTGTTTCGGTTTTTATTTTTTTCAAAAATCCTTTTCTTTTTTTCTTTTTTTTTGTTTTTTTTTTTTTATCAAAAAAAAAAAATTGC
>JBDPZO010000006.1:14051403-14235210 GCA_039877585.1 Heterodera filipjevi | reverse complement strand
AGGGAGAAAAACGGCATTTAGAGGGAAGGGAGGGAAAACGGCATTTAGAGGGAAGGTAGAAAACGGCATTTTGAGGGAAGGGAGGAAAACGGCATTTGAGGGAAGGGAGGGGGAAAGGAGGGGAAAACGGCATTTGAAGTAAAAGGGCGAGGCGTTTTTGCAGAATGAACAATATGATAAAGCGGTGGAAGACTTCCAAAAGGCGGTGAACGCACACGAGGGATCAAGACGGGCCAAGGAGCAGCTGAATAGGGCACACAAATTACTCAAACTGTCCAAGAAGAAGGATTACTACAAAATTCTCGGCGTTCGAAGGTCTTCTATTCTTTTTTATAGTACATGTTGCATTATTTTTTTTAGAAATGCGGACAAACGCCAGATAATGAAGGCTTACAGAAAACTTGCACAAAAATGGCATCCGGACAATTTCCAGGACGATGAGGAAAAACAACGTGCTCAAGATAAATTTATTGACATTGCAAATGCGAAAGATGTGCTCACCGATCCAGAGAAGAAAAGGAGGTAATGAATATTCTTTTCTGGTCGAGTGAGCAGAATGGGTTTTTAGCTCCCATTCCCTTTCTCGGAACAGGACAAAACACCGCCGCCCGAAACACCGCCGGAACGAGTTTTTTGGTCGTAACTTTTTTCTTCATCTACCAATTTTTATAAACTTGAAATTATTCGAAAGCTCTAATTCTTTGGAAACTATCATCAAGCAGATGTTAAGCGATTAAAAAATTCTCCAAAAAGATATAATTTTTACTATGCAAAAAATCGAAAAAAATCGGGAATTTAATGAAATTTATTTTCTAACTTTTTTGAAAATTTTTTTGTCACTTAACATCTGCTTAATGGTAGTTTTCAAACACTTAGAGCTTTCGAATATCAAGTTTATAAAAATTGGTGGATCAAGAAAAAAGTTACGACGAAAAAACTCGTTCCGACGGTGTTTCGGCACGGGTTTGGGGTGCACCGTCCTTTTCTTTATAAGGAACGGCAACCATTGCTTATTGTCCCAAACTATTATGCATTAAGGTATGATGGTGGTGAGGATCCACTTGATCCGCAAGGTGGTCATGGAGGTGGTGGTCATCAATGGCACTGGTCTGGTGGGCAGGGCTTCAACCCGTTCGGTGAAGGTTTCAACCCATTTGGCGAAAATGATGGAGGGTTCAACTTTAAATTCAATTTCTGAAACAAACCTTTTTCTACCAGTGCTTGTACTATTGGGTCTTTTTAACAAAAAATTTTCAAATTATTTTCTTGTACTTAGCGGGAGATAAGCAATTGGTAGAATTAATTATTTTCTTTCACTTGGATATTTTGTCTTTTATTTTCGTCAAGTGTATGGATGAGTTGAAAAATTTAGATTACATTTTTCTGTAGTCCAGTCACACTGCTTGATATATCTTATCAATTCAACACAACTCATCCATTTACTGTAAATTCATTGTACTTTTTGTTGCAATTGTTGGAAAAGTTGACAGACATTTATTTATTTTCCAAAGTGTAAATTCATGGTTTTTGTGTGTTACAGCAATTCTTTGATTTAAGTTATCTGTTTACCTACCTTTCTACATATCTTTTTAGTAATTATCATAAGCCGCCGATTTGTTTGGTTTTTCCTTTCTGATTGCTGCTGCTGCTTATTATCATGTCTGAAAATGAGCTTGGCCGCACGCTGGATCAGTGCTTAGCGGACAGTGCACTCAAAATATTGGCGGGCGGTTCCATTGGAGTTGTCGCGTCGCTTGCACTTTTTAAGGGGAAGAGATCTTGGCCGGTATGCAATGACAAATGTAGTATTAGCAAAAACGATGGTATCAATCGAGAGCTTCACAAGCTATTAAAATTATAAACGACTGAGTCCTGGAGAAGAAGGGCTACTGTCCCAGGGAGTGGGTTCAGAATTTTGTAAAAGTCCAATAAATCAAAACCTCCTACTATAAAAAGAAAACCCAAAATTCAAAAAATGAAAATTTCATTTAAATATTTTTGAAATCTAATTGTTTTTTCTTTGAAATTTTTTTGGTATTATAAAAAAAATTTTTGTTTTGTGGTTTGAAAATAAGTAGTTTTAAAAAAAAAAAAAAAAAAAAGAAACATTAATTCTCACCCCTTGTTCATTGTTTCGTAAATGCTACGGATTGATATTATCCGAATCTACCAACAAACAAAAAAAAGTATACACAAGCCAACTTTTTAGGTTTGGCTTGGGACGGGAATTGGTAAGTTTTTATTCCCACTTTTCTGTTTTTTTGCACGTTGACAATAAGGATTTTGAGGCATCGGTATGGGTTTCAACAATTGCCAGCATCAATTGAAGAGGGACGGTGGAAAATCGATGGCTAAAAATGCAACAACGAATGTCAGAAACATTGCACCTCAATCATAAACAAACACAACTTTTTTATTATTAAGGAACAAATTCGATGAGTAAGCTCACTCTGATTTGGGATGGGATGTATTATCAATATCGCATGATAAGGATTAAAAGGAAATATATCCCATTTTAACATTGTGAGATTAAATCACATTCTCTAGGCCTTTTATAGGTTTTATTCTGTTTGCTTGTTATGTTGCTGATAAACACATACTCATACAATACATTCTCCATATTATTGTCTTTTAACTATTATGTATTAACCATTTGTGCATTATTTGGTAATTACGTACTATGGCATATCCCCGCTAAATTTTTCAGGTGGAGTATGAATTCCTGATTTTCATCTGGGGGAATTGCAACTACAAATTGACGACATTATGGCATGTTCTGCACTTTTTTTCCTGGACATGAAGGGAAAGGTGAGGTTGCATTTAAAAGAATTGCGGAATTAATCTCTTTAAGTTCCGTAGGTCAATGGGTGAATTGAACATTTTTCCGTTCTGAGTCTCCCCATGCAAAAATTCTGTATTACAGTATATGGATTTTTCCTAAATGTACGCCATTTTTGTGTGAGGGCATTTGTCTTTTTTTGGCATTGATTGTGGTGACCTCTGCTGCTTGCTGTTGGTACCTCTGTTTGGCTGAGTTGAGTGTGTGGATGGATGAGTTTGTTGCCTTTTCTGAGTCTCTCCCTCAGTCAGTGCCAACAAAAGAGAGAGAGAGGTGCAGTAAACGCATTCGTTGTTTGTGCGCTCCCCACTTCTCTACTGTTTTATTATTGTATTTCGCACTTTTCTTTTTGTGTTTCTTTTCTATCTTTTGCCATTTCCCCATAATCAGCCTTTTTTCGTCCTTTTACGGTATTCGATTGTTCTCATTTTTACACTTTTTATCAAGCGAAAATGAGTGAACAAAATTCATTAAATATAAGTGACACGCTTTTTTCAACGCAACTTTCGTCGCATTCCTCCCCTACTTATTTCGGCACTTCTCAATTTCAACCGTTCTCCAGAGAATTGATGGCATCTTATTCAAGCGCCTTCAATTACCATTCCATTGAGCAACAACGGGTAAATGACTCCCTCAACTTAACGGCATTTTCGTCGTCCTGCTGGGAACATCACCGTCCATTACCAGCCTCAAATTCTATGGCGATCAGTGTCCTTGAACAACGTGCAACTCCACATAATTGCAGCGATGAGAATGACTATAAAATTGGCTGCGGTGATCTTCGTGTGCTTTCTGGCAGTTACGATGGGAAAGAGAATCACCTTTTCAACGGCGGTGCATCTACGGACAGTTTGAGTCCACTAGGGAGTGGCGGCGATTGTCGGTGTCCCTTTGACAACATTTCAAATTCGAATAGCGCACTTCCCTTGAATTCAATCGTCAGCAGAGAGTTTCGCACAGAATTGGAAAGGCAACGTTATTTGGAGCGACGCAGCAAAAACAACAAAGCAGCCAAGCACTCGAGGAATAAGCGTCGTGAACGAGAGAAATACTTGGAAGAGCGTGTCAAATTACTGGAGGAAGAGAACAAACATCTGAAGGAAGCCCTTGCAAGCAAACAAAAGAAACAAAATGTGACCACGCAACAGCAGCGAGGAGGCAATTGCTGGTGATCTGTGTTTTGCGTGGAATTGTGTATGCATAGTGTGTTTTTGGTTGTTGTAATATTATCCAGAAGGAATGTATGCGTAAAACCAAATAGGATCCACAGGAATTTTATTCCGGAAGACACCTGCAGGGGCCGGAAATTTTTCTTGAAACTTAAGCTTTTTTTGGAAACCAACAAATTGCCAGTGTTCTTCGGGAGAAGAGTCCACGCGTTTTCGTTTTTGAGTTACGCACGCAGTTTTGTTCATATCATTTTTTCGCCATTGCAGAAAAATATCGCAGGAGTATATGAATTGTCAAAATCATTGTATTTACCCGTATGGACTAGTTTTTTAAACTTCTTTTCAATAAAATACTGTTATTTATAAACTTCTTAAAAACGAAACTGTATTAGTCAATTAATAGAATAGGCATGACGGGTAAATAACTTTTTTTTTTCTCCATTTGAACGTTATCTCCATTTTTTTTACTTTATTTGCTGAATGAACGTTTTACTCGATACGTACAACTCTTAATGTGTTTCCGGTATTACCGATGGGCAGTGCCTGGAGAAATGTGGTTTTTTACACCTCGTTTCCACCATGGTCTTCGTTTCCACCATGTTTGTTTCCACGGTTATGCGATATTTGCGGCCAAGACATTTGCGCCATGGTCTATAATCGGTTCCACATTGCATTGCCTTAATCCCAAATGCCCTAAAAGGTTTAATAATTGAGAAAACATAATTTTTGGCTCTTTAGGTAATTCATTGGGGTGTTTTTAAAATGTATGATTTATTTTTTTTCTTCAAAAATCCAAGAACGCGATTCTCGGACAATTTTCATGTGTTAGCCTCTATTGTACTTTTTAAGGAATATAGGATTAATGCAACATAAATTTGAAACCAATTTTCATTCCTCATTTCCACCCATAGCTAAAATGTGTCACTTCTGCCAACAATAACAATGCGAAGATAATAAAATATTAATATTTCTGGGATTTTCTGAGAGAAATTGATAACAAAACCAAACATTCCATCCTTCCTCTTCACTTTGATTATCCTCATTCCTATTGCTTTCATTTTCGTCTCCATGTGCCGGAATTGCTTGAGAATTTTTGCTTTTGGAGTGTCAATGTTCTTATTGTTTGGTTCCCCCGGTGCCCAGTAAACCAAATTTCTAACGCCCCGAGAAGGTCTTCTCCTTCAATGTGTGCTGGCCCGACTAGCTTCGATTGGGACGGAAGTGACACATTTTAGCTAATGGGTGGAAATGAGGAATGGTGGAAATGACGTATTTTAGGTGGCTAACCAAAAGTCCTTAATTATTGCTCTTGGAAATAAGGCTAAAATTTCAAGAATTATGTTATTTGTTTATTCAGGTGCTCATTTCACGCAATTATCGGTTAGCGGATTATCACTCACTCGTACTTTTTACTCCCGTTTTTGCAGTGGCGATGTCGACACAGTAATCATCGAGAAATTCATTCCACTTTTGGTTGATTTGGAAGAGGAGGGTCAACTTGCACCCGTCGTCGATGTTGAGAGTGGCACTCATATGATTTGGATTCGTTTTAACAACATTTACGGTAGTAGTGACAGTGAAATCTTTTTTATGATCACCTAATTTTCATCAGTTGTCGCTGTATCCCGATTCAATACGAATGTATCGTTGGTCCAAACATTTCTATACAAATTGGTTGCAGTTTTTGCGGAATATTTTAAAGATGTTGAGGAGGAATCAATTCGAGACAATTTTGTGATAATTTATGAACTCCTGGATGGTATATTAACTTTTTCCACCCAAAATTATGAATATTTTAATGTTTTCCCGTTCTTAAAGAAATGATGGATTTTGGGTATCCGCAAATCACTGAAGGGCGAATACTGCGCGAGTAGTTTTTTAATTTTCCGCTTCAATTTTTACTCTCTTCACAGATACATCACTCAGGTGGGACAAAAATTGGAGGCCGCGCAACAGCCGCGTCCTCCGATGGCGGTGACCAATGCCGTCTCGTGGAGGTTGTTAAAGGCATAATCAACATAACTAAAAAGCTTGATATCTTTAAAAATGAAAATTGCAATCTTGAATCGTTTGCTTGTTCATTTTTTATTACTAATTGAGTTTTTAAGGTCTGAGGGAATAAGGCACAGGAAGAATGAGGTTTTTCTTGATGTCATCGAGTCGTTGAATCTTTTGGTATCATCCAATCTAACATAATTTTACTTTTTTGTTTTAATTAAAAAGATATTCTCTATATTATTATTCGGTGAAATGTTTTTCCACATTTGCAGGCAAGTGGGGCCGGCTCAGTGCTGCAAAGTGAAATTGTTGGTTCCGTCAAAATGCGAGTGTTTTTGAGTGGAATGCCTGAATTGCGGTTGGGTTTGAATGATAAAGTAATTCTTTACTTATTATTTAATTAATAATTTTTAATTTTAAGGTTCAATTTGACGCGACTGGCAGTAAGAAAATGTTATTAATTCACATTTTCGTTTCATATTTCAGGGGGAAGAAGCAAAGCCGTTGAATTGGAAGATATCAAGTTCCATCAATGTGTGAGACTTTCACGTTTTGGTAATTTTTAAAATACTGGTTAAACCCTTTTTTATTTTAAGAAAATGACCGGACTATAAGTTTTATTCCACCCGATGGGGAATTCGAACTGATGAGTTACAGGTCCATTTTGCTTTAATTTATGGTTTCATTCATTTATTGTATTATTTCTATCTATTTAAAGGTTAAGCACTGTCGTAAAACCTCTCATTTGGGTTGAAGCGGTAACTTAAAACTATTGGCATTTTATGCAATATTCTATTAGGTTATCGAGAAATTTTCGCACAGTCGTGTAGAATACATGGTCAAGGTAGGAAAACAAATAAATGAGTCCATGTAAAAAATGGATCTTTTTCCTTTGAAAGGCCAAAAGTCAGTTTAAACGACGTTCAACCGCAAACAATGTCGAGATTATTGTACCGGCCCCAAGTTATTCGGACAGTCCGCGCTTCAAATCGGCCATCGGAAATTGCCGCTACCAACCGGAGGTGAGACAGCATAAATCATTACTGTATTATAGTAAACTTTTGTTTTTCTCAGGACAATTCGTTTGTATGGAATATCAAAAACTTCCCCGGAGGGAAGGAATATTTGATGCGCGCTCATTTTAAACTTCCGTCTGTAATAAGCGAAGAAGGAGAAGCGAAGCGTCCCATCAAAGTGCGCTTCGAAATCCCGTACTTTACAACTTCGGGTGAGCGTTTCAAAGGAGAAGAAAATAATATTTTTGACAATTAAATCATAAATCCACCAAAACTCAGGCATTCAAGTGCGTTACCTCAAGATCATCGAGAAGAGCGGCTACCAGGCACTGCCGTGGGTGCGATATATCACACAGAGTGGAGATTATTCCCTACGGCTGAATTCGGTGACCTGAACTGCTTGAGCATGTTGACTGTAGAAGTTTGGGATTACTTCATTTGACAATTCCAACTCGTTGCACTGTCTTCCTATATTTTTCTTGAACGGCTAAACATTTTCAGATTGATACTCATTTTTTTGTGTTCTGAATCTCCTTTCTCTTAATGCATAATTTGAGCTTATTTTAAATAAAATATTGTCGGTTTTTCAATTAATTTATTGTTTTGATAAAACGAATTTATTTTTGTATTTGATTTTTCGTTTTGAATAAGTGTTAATCGTCGTAATCACTTGCAGGTTTTTATTTTTTGTTCGTTATAATCTGATTCGGGCCATAAAATGCTCTCAAAGAGGTCTCTCCTTCCCATTTTCTGCTTTCGGAATCATTTCTTTCGTTCGACAATACCGCTCTTTTGCTATTCTACGGAAAATAGTGCAAATATATTGGATGCGAATGATTTGGATAGCGACCATCTCCAAATGTTACGTGCCATCGTCGACTCTCACTCGGCTAAAGGACAGACATTTTTTGTGCCGTGGTCCGATGATCGTGCGTTACGGTTGATGCTCTTCCCATTCAAAGAGCTAACTAATGAAGGTGAATATTTAGAGGCAGGTAATAGATAAATTGGCTATACTATGGCATGTTTTGGTCGAAGTTGTCTAAAAGATCAGTTTTTCTTTTCTCACGGCGCATTCTTTTCTTAGGTGTAACTTCAGACTTTCTCGTCGATGCATGTACAAAAAGCATAAACCTTTTTATGGCGTTGACAAAGACAGGGCGAGAAACGACCAAGAAACTTGGAATATTTGTCGAATGTTTGGAAATGACTTATGAAGATGCCATGCGATTTTATTCAAAGTATATAATTTTGAACGATGGAGGGGTACACTAATTGTTAACCGTTTCACTCCATTTACTTTTGTTCAGATGGGCGGATGGACTCGACGGTGTTTCGGCAGATTGTCTTCAACAACGGTTGAGTATTTTCCTCGGCCGTGGCGTTTGGGCGGGTGCCCAAATGCGAAGTGCGGTGATGCGATGTCCAGAAATACTTTTCTTAGGAAACCCTCAGCAAATGGATACATTTTGGGAGAATATTTTGTCTTTTTTCACATCGAATAATGTTGGTTTTTAATTGTTTCAACAAAATTGCAAAACAAATTCTTTCAGTTAAAGAAACTGATGGTCAACACTCCTCAAATTTGCCTGATGGATTTTGAAGAAATTGAGGAAATTTACGAAGTGAGAACAATAACATCAAAATTTTTTACACTTTTCTACCTAAAGTTTTCGCTCGTTACTCCGTCCTAATCATTAACAAACAAATCCGAATTTAATTTGCTTTTCTTTTGCAGTACATTTATTATCATATGGGAATTGAGCCGGAAGAGTTGGTAGAAAGCAAATATTGGCATACGCTTCAGTTAGAACAAATCATGTCACGCCATGAATTCCTGTCAAAAACGGGTAAATATTCTTTTCCCGACCCAAAGAAGCCGCAATTGAAAAAGGTATTAAACATGTCAATGTATGCAACTGCTTTTCATGGATATTGTTTCCCTTTTAAGGAAAACCCAACGGCTTGTCTAATTTTTGACGTCGACGATTTGGAATTTGCAACAGAGGTTGGCTGCGTTTCGCATGAAGAATGGGTGGTCTTCCAAGACCTGAGAAAGCAGGAAGAGATTTTGAGCGAAAAGGAGCGCCCATATGAAAAGTTGGTTTATTGCAAATTATACATTGGCATTTTTTAACTTATTATTGTCTTTCACTTTTGGCATTCTTCTACAGAAATCCTTCCACATTGAAAAATTTGCCTTATTTCTAACAATAAATATTTTTCAGAATAAAGCCATCAATGCGAAAACGATTTGATAGGAAGTTGAAGGAAGCAGCCGAAAAGGAAGAGGGCGAAATGCTCGAATAAAACAAAAAGAATGATTTGTTTGTCCTTTTTTCATCAAAATTATTTTTTCTTATTTCAATTTGTTCAAAACTTAAAATAAAAGATATCTGGCGGAAGAGAAAACTAGCAATGCAAATATAACTATGAACCGACTGGAAGGGGGAGCGGGAGGGGCCTCGGCGGTGATTTACCGTGGCGCCTATTAGGGGATAAATTTTTAACTAGTAGAAAAGACTATTTCTTATCTGAACTTTGAAATTTTCCAACCACGTGTTTTTTTGAAATTTAACAAGGTATCTCGGTCACCATTAAGGACGTTACTTATTAGTTTTCAGGTTTTAAAGGCATTGTTTTCATCTTTGGTAGCATTAATGTACCAGACTTAGTCCTCCAGTGTAAGAAATGTCACGAATTCGAGTTTCGTTTTTAGGTTTAGTCACTTGTTAACAATTTAAATTGTTAAATTCTTTGGCAAAATATATTTTAATAAACAATATCGATGTTCTTGTTCACAGACATTGACTTTGCCTTTGGTGCTGACGTGGAATGGAGAAAAATGGGGTGGGGGGGAGGTGAAATGGGAGAAGAAAAGGGATATCCACTGTTTTTGCAAAGAATATTCTATTGTACCTGCGGTGAAAACATTTGTTATTTATGATAAAGCAAATTCTTTCCATAAATCCGAAAATGTTATGTTGATTTCCTTTTAATACTTTAGCTAAAAAAATGAACGTATTTCGACTTTCAGCTGATTTAGCCCATCTCGTTGCCATTTTTATCCTTCTATGGAAAATATGGAAGACTCGCAGTGTCGCGGGTACGTTGCAAGATGAACACATTAGAAATTTCCCATTGTTTTTCTTAACATTTAGGGATCTCGGGCCGATCTCAAGTCGTTTTCCTTTTCGTTTTCTTTTGTCGTTATCTTGACTTGGTAACTGTTAAATTATGCCAGGCATTTTACCAATAGATTTATTTTCAGTTCACAAATTTTGTGTCCGTTTACAACAGTGTAATGAAGGTTGGTTTAATTTAGCGATAATTTGAACAAATTAAATTTGAAATAAAAATTAAGGTGTTTTTCATCGGTTCTTCCATCGCGACGGTCTTTTTTATTTACTTCAAGTTCAAGGCAACTTATGATAGGTTTTTTGTCATTGTTGTCGAAATTATTTTATTCTTTTAAAGAAATCACGACACTCTCCGAATTGAATTCCTCATTTTGCCATGTGTTTGTCTGGCCCTCCTCATCAACCACGAGTTCTCAGTGTTTGAAGTACTAATTATTGAGAAGTGACCATCATTAGTTTGTTTTTTAATTAAGGTCCTTTGGACATTCAGTATTTATTTGGAGTCTGTCGCCATAATGCCGCAATTGGTATCACAAACAGAGACTGACCGATTGGACAACTTTTATTTTCCTCCCGTTCAGTTTATGCTTTCAAAGACTGGTTCCGCTGAGACAATCACTGCTCATTATTTATTTGCACTCGGCTCTTACCGTGGACTTTACATTTTGAATTGGATTTACCGCTATTATATGGGTATTTTCTTAAATTTAAACAAAGAATAGAGCTCAAAAGGGATAAAAGACTCAAAGGGATCTTTACGATAAATAGTTAATAAAAAAAAAAAAAGAAGAGAAAATCACATTTTTTTTTAATTATTTTCAGATATAAATATTGAATTATGCTTTTTTAATTAAAACCCATGAAAAACAAATTTTTTTTATGCATCAAAATTATGCGTATCGAAGTATGGGAAGATTACGTTAATGCCAGTGGTCATTTTTGTTTTTTTTAAATGTGCATTATTTATTTATCGAACAAACCAAAAGGTGCTATTTGCACTCTAACAGTGGTGTAAAAAAATCAAAGTAAAACTAGTCATAAAACAAAAATACTCATAAATACACGTACAATAAATGTCAAAAATAACCTACCCTCTCAGCAGCGAAAATATGCAATTTATTGATCAATTATTCCTTAGGCAATTTCTCGGAAATTTTTGGGGTCATTTATATAATATTTTTTGGCACTAAATTCCATAAATTAATAACCCTGTTAAAAAGGTTTTTTGAATAGCCCGTTTACTTTTAAATTAAGAAAATAATAATAATGAATAAGAGATTTTTGAAAATTTCCTAAAATCTCCACTGGCACTAGCGCCGTATTCTTTTCTGAAAATAAAAACGAACGGACAGTTCGTCAAGTAAAAAAAGATACGGAAAACGTGTTGGGAATGAATGTTAAATTTTTATTTTCAGAGGACTTTTTGGACATAATTGCTGTTGTCGCTGGCATTGTTCAAACGGTCTTCAAAACATTCATTTGAATATTTATTTATAATTGTTTTTCAGGTTTTGTACGCAGACTTTTTCTACCTTTACGTTACAAAAGTAAAGTTGCTTTTGAAATTGTTGATAAGAATATGATATTATCTTTTTCAGGTTGTGCAGCAAAGGTCAGAAAGGATTTCCGGCAATCCTAATGAATGGGGGTTTCTAATTTCACTTTAATTTTGAGTTCTAAATTGGTATATGGGGGGGGGGGGGTTCAGGGGTGCTGACCACGAATTTCGACTTTTTGTTCGAATTCGGGTCCGGGGTTCTAAATTTAGACAAAATGGATGTCAGTGAAATCATATGGCAAATCTGAGGTTATATTCGTGATCAGCACCCCCTGAAAACCCCATATACCTATTTAAAACTCAAAATAAAAAAGTTTAATTAGAAACCCCCATTCTTTAGAATTGCCTTTTTTCCTTTAATTACCTATTAAATTTTTAGACGGAACATTCAATTGCCTGCTTAACTGTGTGATCGATCTTTCTCTGATGATCAGTAGAAGCATTCTTCGCCTTGTTATAATTGGATTATTTATTTGTTTTTACCAATTGTTCTGTATTCCATTGGCCCCATTTTCCATAAAAATCACTTGGTATTCTTTTCTTATCATTTTTATTCGGTAATATTTTACCAATCGTTTTAAATTATTATTTGTTAGCCGTATTATAGTAATTTTAGTGAATCTCTTTGGTGAAAATGACTGATGCAAAATATTTTACTACTACAAAAAAAGGTTAAAATTTGCATTCGAAAATAAATTAAAAGAACAAATCTTATTGCAGGCGAAATATTTGAACTGAAAAATGAGTTGAATTCTGACAAAAAGGAGAAGAAACGGGAGGCTGTAAAGAAAGTGATTGCGAGTATGACAGTGGGAAAGGACGTCAGGTGAAGGGAATAAGTCGGCGTGACAAAGAAAAAGAGTGAAAAAGGGACATATCTGTTGAGGAGGGGGGGGGGGCGCCCCTCTGGGGTTCACTTTGACCCCCCCCCCCCCCCCCGCATCGTTACTCAACCGCAGATGAACCCCTCGCTTAAACTTTTTTAAAAATGGTTGTGAATGGTTTAAGCGCTCTTTTTCCGGATGTTGTGAACTGTATGCAGACAGACAATGTTGAGTTAAAGAAGCTTGTTTACCTGTACCTGATGAATTACGCCAAAAGTCAACCCGAGTTGGCCGTTATGGCCGTCAACACTTTTGTCAAGGCATTTTCTTTTTTTTCGGTTTACTTGAAACAATTAGGGTATTAGGACTGTGAGGACCCAAATCCGCTTATCCGTGCATTGGCTGTTCGTACGATGGGATGCATTCGAGTGGATAAAATTACGGAATATTTGTGCGAGCCGTTGCGCAAGTGTATGAAGGACGAAGATCCTTATGTCAGAAAAACGGCCGCCATTTGTGTAGCCAAATTGGTAAATTACGATTTTTATGTGCGCGTTTTTCCTCTCGAAATTCTCCTTTTTTCTCAGCACGACATAAACGCCCAAATGGTGGAGGACCAAGGATTTGTGGAATTGTTGAGCGATTTGCTCAGTGACTCAAATCCGATGGTTTGCCTTTGTTCTTTTTCTTTTATTTATTTGTTTAGGTTGTTGCAAATGCCGTCGCTGCAATTACAGAAATAAACGAGTCGCGCACACTCATCGAAATAAATGCCCAAACGGTGAACAAACTGCTCACCGCATTGAGTATGGCCAAAATTAAAAATCTTCCCTTATTTCTCTTTCTCAACGCAGATGAATGCACCGAATGGGGCCAAGTCTTCATTTTGGACGCATTGGCCAATTACCAACCGAAGGATGAACGGGAAGCGCAGAAGTGAACCCGACTAACTCATTTAAAATTTTAAATTGCTTTAAATAGGGCACTTGATTGCTCTCTAACACCGTGCTTCTTTTGTTTAGCATTTGCGAACGGATCAGTCCCCGTCTGGCACATGCGAATGCCGCTGTCGTTCTTTCCACAGTCAAAGTGCTGATGAAGCTGATTAACATGCTCCCAGATGGCTCCGATTTTGTGACTCAACTGATCAGAAAACTTGCTCCTCCTATGGTCACTCTTTTATCTGCTGAGCCCGAAATTCAATACGTCGCTTTGCGAAATATCAATTTGATAGTGCAGAAACGGTTAGCTAATACATTAGAATTTATGGTTTTAATATAGATTTTCGCTTATTTTTAAGTCCTGACATTCTGAAGCAAGAGATGAAAGTGTTCTTTGTCAAGTACAACGACCCGGTTCTCAAACTCACATTTTAATAAAAAAAACATAACTGATTTTTTAGATATATGTCAAAATGGAAAAATTGGACATTATGATTCGCCTTGCCCAGCAGAACAACATCGCCCAAGTGCTTTCCGAGCTCAAAGAGTACACGCCGCTACAAAACATCCTGCATTTTTTTTTGTATATTCATAGGTATGCCACCGAAGTTGACGTTGACTTCGTTCGAAAAGCAGTACGTGCGATTGGACGATGTGCCATTAAAGTGGAGCAAAGTGCGGAACGATGTGTCAACACTCTTTTGGAGCTGATCCAGACCAAAGTGAATTATGTGGTGCAAGAAGCAGTAGTAGTCATTAAAGTGAGTTGGTCGACCCAGCCAAAGAGGCGCTGAAAACAAATTGTGAGTTTTTACATCAGAGCTTTAGGACATTTTCCGAAAATACCCGAATCGTTATGAGGGAATCATTTCCACACTTTGCGAAAACCTTGACACATTGGACGAACCCGAAGCGCGAGCATCGATGATTTGGGTGAACAAATTATATCATACAAATAGTTAATGCCTTTATTTTCAACAGATTATTGGTGAGTATGCTGAACGTATTGACAATGCGGACGAATTGTTGGAGTCATTCGTTGAAGGATTCCATGACGAAAACACTCAAGTTCAACTGCAACTCCTAACGGCGGTGTTTAATTAATAATATTTTACTTTTTAATTCTTTGCGTTAGGTGGTCAAATTGTTTTTAAAACGTCCCACTGACACGCAACAATTGGTGCAACGTGTGCTCACATTAGCAACACAAGTGGGAACTGGGGAGCGGGGATTCGAATTTGTATTAAATATATGTCATACATTCACAGGATTCTGACAACCCTGACCTTCGAGACCGGGGCTATATTTATTGGCGTCTTTTGAGTGCCGATCCACAAGCGGCAAAAGAAGTTGTGCTGGCGGAGAAGCCGCTGATTTCGGAGGAGACCGATCTTTTGGAACCGTCGCTCCTTAACCAATTGGTGACAATTCAAAAAGATTCATTGTCAGTCTCTTCCGTTTTCTTAGGTCTGTCATATTGGCTCGTTGGCTTCGGTTTACCATAAGCCGCCCAACTCTTTCGTTGACTCCACCCATTATCCCGTCCGCACTGCTGTCATGCCAAGTGGCTCTGCTGTCGAGTCTGCCACCGTGTTGCCCACTGTGGTTCTTCCGCAGCCAACAGTCATTCAACCTCAGCAAGATTCTATAATCGCGGACCTTCTCAATTTGGACATTTCTGGGCCATCCATCGCGGGTAAGCCCCTTTTTTGTTAATTCGTTTTTCATTTTCCTTTATGTCTTGTTTTTGTGCCAATTACTCTGTTGAGATTTTTCAGCTTCGTCTTCCCACGCCGCGCCAATGGTTGACATTTTTGGCAATGTCGGAATGTCTTCTGCCCCTTCTGCTGACGCAGGCACTGCCGCTGTTGTTGCACCATCTTTGAATATTTTCGATGCACCTTCTTCGTCGTCCCTCTTCGACACTGTTGTCCAACCATCAATTCAACATGCTTTGCCCACCTTACACGGTGCTTCGTCATCGAATGCCACCAACACATTGGACCAAATTTTTGGCTCTCCCGTTGCTCCGTCATCAGTTGCAACAGTCGGACAATCTTCTGACCAACAACTCGCCAATTTGTTCGGCAGTTTGGGGGGCGAAGTTGGTGTTGTTTCTTCATTGCAAACAATCGGGCCATTTGTTCCACCATATGAAGTGGGGCCAAGTTTTGTTATAATTTTGGCTATTTTCTTCGTTGCATTAAGACATGGCTCGAGGCTTCCAAGGGCAAAGGATTGCAAATTGAGGGCCGTTGGGTCCGTCGAGGAGGACGAATAATCATGGAAATGAATTTAACCAACAAGGCACTGCAACCAATGAACTCTTTTGCCATTCAGTTCAACGGAAACAGGCTCGTATAGCAACATCCAATTCATTTGGCAAATGCTTTCTTTCAGTTTCGGACTCATTCCTTCCGAACCGCTGAGTGTGGCCACTATTTTCCCTAATCAAAATGCATCCGTTTCCCTTTCCTGCAATACCAACGGGCCCGTTCAGCGGATGGAACCGCTCACCAATTTGCAAGTCTGCTTTAGACATTTTTACCCTGTTTTTAGTCAATTATTTTCTCGAGGTGGCGGTCAAAAATAATGTCGATGTGTTTTATTTTGCGGTTGTCGTGCCACTCAATGTGTACTTCGACGAGAGCGGTCAAATGGACAAACGCGACTTTCTGCAATTGTGGAAGGAAATACCGGAACAAAATGAGATTCAATTCACCGTGCAGAACAACAAGAATTTAACTGCTGGTAACTCATTACCACCTGTTTATCTGATAGGAAATTCCTTTTCAGATGAAATTTGTGCAGTCCTCCAACAAAACAATGTGTTTACTGTCGCGCGTCGTACAGTCGATGGGCAAGAACTTCTCTACCACAGGCAAATATAATTAATATTCATTCATTTTTTACATTTTTGTATGCTTATTCAGCATCAAATACTCCAACCAAGTATTCATTTTGTCGGAACTGAAAATGCTGCAAAACACCGCAACACTTACAGTAACCCCTATATTCTTTTTCAACAAAAAGCAAATTGTCTTTATTCCTTTTAGCTATCCCTCAAATCTCGGCACCTCAGTGCAATTGCAAATCTTTCCGAGCGTTACCAACTCCTCTTGAATTCGGTACCTCCTTCTTCTGCCACTGTCGGCTTGCTCTAAATTTCTTGACAAATTGCAATACCTGCGAATAGATGAAATTGATCATTTGAAAAGTGAATCGGATTTTGTATCTTATTTGTTAATTAATTTACAAATAAAAAATTCAAAGGCAGAATAAAATCCATAATATTTTCGTAATTTTAATTAATCGTCTTTAATTGTACTGCTGTTTATCCATCGCCAAATAAATCTCTGGATGTATGCCTGTTTTAGTTTTTTTTGAACAATTCTCCTTTACATTTTGGTGCATGGTTTTGCTTTCAAATTAGGCGAAGGATACTTTCCATACGAGTTGCCGTAAGTGCGTAGTAAGCGGAACATCGGAAGTTTCATAATTGCGAATGATAACTAAAAAATCATGCAAACCGGAGAACATGGGAAATATTTTGTAGTTAGTCACTGTACTTTTTGACTTGCTCCCTCTTTATGTGGGATTGGATTGAGGATTAATGCCAACTTTTAGTGGGAATAATTAATACATTAGGTGAAATTCACATTCAATTTAGGTATTGAAATTTCGCTTTATTCGTGAACAAATAATTAATTGGGTCGTTCTGAGGGTTTGTCATTCTGTGAACAAAATTATGAGCTCATTTTGCTTTATTCTCATATTAATACTTTATTATTAAATTAACATTTATTCTATCTAAAATAGAATCAAATTTTGATACTTCTTTTAACAGAAAAAAGTTTAATTAATTTGAAAATGGCTACAGGAAAAAATGGGAAAAAATCGTCTAAAAATAAGAAAGAATTGGATGAAATTGAGGAGATGGTTGAATTGTACAAAAAATTCGACATGGTAAATTTATTAAAACTTGGTTATTTGTTCTCATCAAAAAAAGTTAAGGACGCCATTTCCCTGGATGATTCGTTTGCTGCTTTTCCTATTTCCCTCAAAACTTTGAAAGGCCTTGAGGATGCCAATTTCACAAAACCCACCGACATTCAAAGGCTCAGTCTTGGGTAAATATCTGAGTGAATCTGCCAAACAAATTCGATTTTTTTAAGTCATTCGATTTTGGGAAAGGACGTCGTCGGTGATGCAAAAACAGGCAGTGGGAAAACACTCGCACTTATCCTACCAGTTCGTACTGCAAATAAAAGTTTTTCAGATTGCTAATCCGCATTTTTAGCTTCTCGAAAACCTCTGGCGAAATCGTTGGACAAAAATGGACGGACTTGGTGCTCTTGTCATAACGCCCACCAGAGAATTGGCCTACCAAATATACCAAGTGCTAAACAAAGTTGGAAAACACCACGAATTTTCGGTTGCACTTCTAATTGGCGGTATTTCAACATCAAAAACGAATTGAAATGAGAAAAACTCACCTTTTTTTATCTCCAATTTACCCCCCCCCCCCTTTTTTTTGAAAGTCACAAAACTTCCCATCTTAGGCACTGATGTCGACTTTGAAAAGCAGCGGTTGTCTTGCGTTAACATTATTATCTGTACGCCCGGCCGTCTTTTGCAACACATGGATGAAAATGAATTTTTCAGCTACGATCAGTTGCAAATGTTGGTGATTGATGAAGCCGACCGCATTTTGGATATGGGATTTCGGCATCAGGTGATTAATTGACGGCCAATTTCCATTAATTATAGTAAAATGCGAAAATTAACTTTTCGATTGACGCAATCATTGAAAATTTGCCCAAAGAGCGACAAACGCTTTTGTTCTCCGCCACCCAAACACGACGGACGGAGGATTTAGTTAGAGTTTCGCTCCGCGACCCCGTCTTTGTGGCGGCCCACGAACATTCAGACAGTGCGACGCCCGACCAATTGGTGCAGGTGAATTGGTGGCATTTTATGAATTTCAATTCAATTTAAATAACATTCTCTTTTCAGAGTTATTTTGTCTGCAGAGAAGAGGACAAAGTGAACATGCTTTGGTAAGTTATCATCCATCAATGAATTATTTCGTCCCAAAAACTTATGTTTCTTTCTGTTCCTTTCAGGTCATTTCTAAAAAACAATTTGAAGAAGAAGACCCTCGTTTTTGTCACTTGTTGTAAGCAGGTCACAGTTTAACTGTTACTATTTTATACATTTGCCGAATATTGTACATGGTCAGTCGACTTACAGCTATTTCCAAAATCGGTTTCTTCAAGACCGTGTTTCGACATTTGCGGTCCTGACATTTCCGTCTATTTCCAAAATCGTTTTCAAATTGCATTGCTTTAGTCCCCTAATGCCCTAAAAGGATTAATAATGGAGAAACAGCATTTTTGGGTTTTTAGTTGAACCCAATTTTGGACATTACCGCAAAAGTCGGGCTGCAAATATCGGTGCACCGTTTAAATGGGAAAAAATGAATGGGGCGTTTCATAGTTATGTAAAAATTTCGCCCAATTATGTTGATCACCCAAAACACCTTAAAATTGGTAAACTTGGAAAAAATCACAATGTAATTACTTTTTTATCAGTATAAAAAACATACTAATTCTTGTGAATTTTTTTCGATCATCAACAATTACTGGTAAAATTTAAACAAACTGGAACATGGGAAGCTAGCTGAACACTAAAATAGGATGTTTTATAACCTCGAAGCTGACTATCCGTACCGCAAATGTCATTACATCGCCAAACATCGCTCTTTTAAAGGCACGTTTCATCGCCGCGGCATTCGCTCATTTGCGTCCCGGCCTCCTCTTCACCGGCCTTTGGGGTGACCTGAAACAGGGCAAACGCATGGACTGCTTCAATATGTTTGATGCTGCCGACGGTGGGGCGGCAATGGTGTGCACAGACGTGGCCAGCCGCGGCTTGGATTTTCAACGCCTCGATTGGGTTCTGCAGATGGACTGTCCGCCTACGGTCGATGATTACATCCACAGGTCAACCGATTTTACAGTTTTTCGGTTACTGTAATTAGCGGATTTTCAAAACAAATTTTCAGGGTCGGCAGAACGGCGCGGATAAACAGAAAAGGCGAAGCGATGCTAATGCTAACGCCCTCACAAGAACATTTTGTGACTTTGCTCAGAGAACGGAATGTGCCCATCAGCAAAGTGACGTCAGTTCAATTAAATGTTATTTTCATTACCCTTTCACTTTTTCCCCGTTTCTTTCAGTATCGATCCTAAAAAAGTATTCGACATTCACAATAAAATCACAAATTTGATGATTCCTTTTCCATCGGTGAAGCAATTTGCCCAACAAGTAAACGATACGAATTTATGATAAAATCAAACAAGTTATTTTAGAGTTTAATTTCTTACGCAAAAGCAATTTATTTTGCGGAAATGAAGGTGGGCTGTCGCTCTCGAGGGATTTTGTCCCGATAAACCCTTTTTGGAATTTCTGTTTTTTCTTCTTCTAATCCCGAAAGTAAAACTCCAGCTTTGTCATTTAACAAATGTTTAAGGAGGTCTTTGATGTGCAAAGCATTGATTTTGATGCGCTCTCCAGGTCATTGTTAAATTAAAAAAGGAGGCATTTATTGGGAAGGAAACACTTAATCGACTGAGGCACAAGAGCTGTTTCAGGTCTTATGGATTGGTTGTTACGCCTCGGATCAGATTTCTTAGAAAAAGAGGCATTGCGACGGCAAAATCTGTCATTATTGATAAGGAAACATCGCCAAAAACGAAAACGGAAGAGATTGTGCTGGGCAATCCGAGCGGAAGCGGCAGTAAAAATCCATTTGAAATTGAATGCCAAAACGAAGAAGGGGGAGAAGAGGACGGAGACGAACCATTTCTGAAGGTGTCACGAAGGGACGTGTTCAAATCCATCACTGAAGTTGATGTGAAGGTAAACATTACATAATTAAAGAGAAATGGCAAATTTTAAATACATTTTCAGGAAGAAATTTTGGCGAGAATTTCTTCAAAGAAACCGATTTCGAAGACGATGATGGCCAGAAAGATGATCAAACGATTGGGGGTTATTGGAAAACGGAAGCATTTTGAAAATGAGGGGGAAAGCGATGGAGAAGACGAACAACAGCAGAGCAGGGATGGAAATTGTTGATCATATTTTACCAAAAAATAAAAACGGTTTTCCAAATTAATTATTGTTTGTTAAATTGACCAAATATTGCATCATGTTTGTTCTTCTTTTAACTCCAAAACATTGAAAAAGTTTAACTCTGAAGCAATGAGTTCTTCGAAGAGAATTCGCACCCATTATAAACCGATTGTGCCGATAGAGGACGATGAGTCGACTCAAATTGGATGTTCGGAGGCCGAACGCTATTGGATGGATATGGCGGTGAGTCAAAAAGTTAATGGAAAGTAGAGACCGGACAATGCCGGGTTCTGCAAGGCCTGGCAGCCCTGTCTTGCGATTTTTGGGAAATAGAAGGTTGACAAGATTTTGAGCGTCAAGGCCCGGAACCTTGTGTTTTTGAAAAAGCCAGCCCGGCCCGGCGCTTTTGAAAATCCGGTCTCTAATGGAAAGACAAACAAATGGCATAATTTTCGTTTTCTTTGATGATAATTGTCGCTCGTTAATTGTTCAGTGCGTTATTTAGGAGTCTGCTGTGTTTGAGCTGCAGGGGAATGTGACCAGTTGCGATTTCTCTCCTCTGTCGCCTCCTCTGTTGGCCTCGACGAGTGGCAAAGAAGTGAAACATTTTTAAAATTGGCCTGATCAGAAGCAATAAAGCGGATTACATTTCTGTCTCCCTTTCCAGATGACAACTTTCGACCCTTTGAAGTGTGAACCCAAAGCAATTTACTCACGGTTCAAAGAACGGACAAATTCTGCTAAATTTCGCGCGGATGGTTCACTGCTTGGTAATGCTTCAATTACATAATGTTAAGCTTTGCTCCCACATTCTTCAAAAATTTTTTCATTCTTCCAAAGGTATGACAACCCATGCGGGTGAATTGATGTTTTTCGACACACAATCCGAGTCACAGAAAAGGCATTGGGCACGGAATGCCATCCGCACTTTTCGGGCCCATCGCTGTGCTGTTAACGCGTTCAGTTATGATGCGAATGGTCGCAAAGTGTTTTCGATGGCGGACGACGGATGGACGAAACTGTTCGACCTCGCTTCATCCACGGATAATGCCGTTCCGTTGTGGGAGTGCAATGCGCATACCGACGCAATTCGGACGGGGGTCGCTTCGGCCAAGTCGGAGCACATTTTGGTCACTGGCAAGTGCTGTTTTTGAACTGAACAGCAAACAAAAGTGTCTTTAAGGCTCGTATGACCATACAGTGAAACTTTGGGACATTCGCACTGAAACAAAAACGTCCATAAGACAATTGGACCATGGCGCACCAGTGGAGCGCATTTTGTATATTCGAAATGACAACATTTTGGCATCGGCTGGTGGAACTTTTGTCAAACTTTGGGACCTGAACACGGGCAAACTATTGACGAACATCGAAAAGCACAACAAAACGGTATGGGAAGAGTTATGATTCTAACGAATTTCTGCTAATTTGCGTTTTCCGCCTCTTTGAGGTCACTTCTCTCTGTTTGACTGGTGACGGTAACTTTCTGCTCACCGGAGGCATCGATCGGCGTGTAAATGTCGTCCGATTGGATGACGACGGGAAATACGATGTGGTGTACTCGAGACGACTTGAATGGCCTGTATTGTCGCTTTCGATAAGTCCGATCGATGACAATTTTTTGGCGTTCGGAATGTCAAACCGTTTGGCGTTGTACCGCCGGGAACCGCAAAAGGATGAAACAGCAGTCAATGGACATCAACAACAGAGCGTGAAAAGGAAAAAGGCGAAAAACATGATGGGATTTGATACCAAAATCACTAACGGATGGAAAAACGGCAGCAAAACGGGGCAAGAACAAACAGGGGCAAAGGTGGACATTGGGAACAAGAAGTACAATTAATGGGACAATGAAAACCCCCTCTCACAGATGCACTCGGAAATAGTTCATAATGACCGAATATTGGGCACAGAAAGTGTGGTAATTGAACTGACAGAGCTGCAACTGGACAAAGTCTCATCATTTTGACAAACCTTTTCGATTTATTTTGTTTTTAGTTGAGTTTAGGCGTTTACGATCGATTGCTTCGCCAAGGGTCATTTAGGGAATTGGTTGGCAAAATGATGAGGAATCCCCAGGCTTCGCCTGATCTCGTCGTTGCGACGTTTGGCCAAATTCGTATTCGGAATCGCCTTGACCAAGCACTGGCTGACCATGACAAGCATGAATTGCGGCAGTTGTTCTTATTCCTCCGGCATAATTTGTTCGTCGCGTCATATTTCGACATTCTCTATGACGTGGCCATCGTCGCAATTGGCAATAAAATTTTTAGTTTAAACGACACATTTAAATGCGTTTCACCATTTTTCAGATACTTACGCTGGTAAACCCCTCCAAAAGGATGTCCGGGCAAACATTAAATTGTTGGAAGCGCAGCTCAGACACGAAGTGCATGTGCAGGAAGTGCTTTGTGAGACAATTGGTGCGATTTTAAAACAAATTTTGGGTGAAAATGGACAGAATTTGTCCAAAAAAAACCATAAAGAAAAAAAAAAAGCTCAGTGTTTCTTAAGGCGTATTGCAAATGATAATGCACTGGAATGAGATGAAAAGAAAAAAGATAGAAGGAATTGGAGAGAATAAATGATAAGACGGATACACACAAGCTTTTCCTATTGTTATCGTTGTTGTTGTTTTTTTAAATATTTTTACACGATATTGATTTTTTTTTGGTTGAATTCGAGTTGCTCATGTTTTGACCCACTAGTTGGCATTTTCCATCCCTTTTCTCGCACTTGCTGATTTTCTATTCATAATCCTTTTACCTTTTCTGCGGTGTGTCGTCGTGGGAATGGGGAAATTGGTGTTTAAATAGAGAGGGAATGGGTGGGCCATGCCTTTGTTTTGTTTTGCCTTCCATGTCCCCACCCCAATTCACTTTCCTCCTATTTTGCTGTTTGTTAAACCTGGCCTGCCCCCGCCGGTGGGTCCAATTGGCCGGGGGGGGGGGGTGGTGTCTCCTCCCCTCCCCTTTCGTTGATTCTCCCCTTTTGCTTTTTGTCATCCATTCTCTTCTCCCCTTGCCTTTGGTTCATCTCTCTATTGTCTCTCCTATTCTTCCTCCTCCATTTCTCTCCCTTTCCTTTCTTTCTTTTTTGTCGTCCTGTGCCAATCCTTGGCTTTCCAACGGCACAATTGTCTGCCAGCCAACCAACCAACAGAATGAAGAGAGTGTTCTTTTGTGGGTTTATATCCTCGGCTTTCCATCCTCTCCTTCATAGCGGCCCACCGAGAAAGTGTGAGGAGCGGCTACGAGTGAATGGGCACGGCGGCGCCCCTTTCCCTTTCGACATTTCCCTCCTTCGTTTCCTTCTCTCTCCGTTCCCACTTAGACGCCCAATGCATTGGGTTTTCGGTCATTAGCTACCAAAATTTATTCGTTTGGACAAAATGGACTGGTCCTCTCCCCTTTTGTTCGTCTAAGAACCATTTTTTTGCCCTTTTTAACCCTTTCTCCTCCCATTGATTAATCATTTTCAGTCCAAATGATCTTCTGAATATATATTTTTTCATTTTCCAAAAATTACCTCTTTTTTTTGGCTTCAATGGCTGTGTCAAATTCGCTCTTCCGTTGTTGTTTCTGTTTTGACCAAATTCCCCGCTTATGACTAACCAAACGATGCAAAAGGGAAAGTGTTCGGAAGGACAAAAATCTGTGGCATTAAACGATGAGAAGATGAAAAATTGTGAGGAAATGGCAATGCTCGAAAACGGCGAAATGCATCAAAAAAAGGAAAGGATGACGGAGCAGGAGGAGGAGGAACACAACGGAGGCCAAGCGGTGGCAAACGGCGCATCGAGCGGAGGAGGACACAACGCAATGGCAGACCAAGTGAGGCAAACTCAACGGAATAGCCATCCTCAACCCATTGATTTGGACCAGACCTTGAGATATTCATAAAGGAATAAATAAAAGTTGAATTAAGACGAGAGCGCACTCGTCCAGTCCCCGTCGAATTCCGCTCTTCGAGGTCATTCCATCTGCATAATTTGATTTTAATTTAATTGCTATTTTAGAGGGCATCCGCTCGCTGGTGGAATCCGCAGGTAAGCAAACCGTTGGGCTGTAAATGTTGTTGCTTTTCAATTACAACCACTAGAAACATTTCTTTGCTTCATCAATTTTAAATGCTTTTTTATTAATTTGCGTTTTCACTTTGCGCAGTTCGCTTCGCCCACCTTGGAGACTCAGTATTGGAAGTGCTCCTTCCCGCTGCTCAGAGATCGTTTCCGTTCCGGACTCATCTATATTCTGATCTCCTTTCTCAGTTGGATGTGCTTCTTGTGGCTGTTTGACCAAGCTGTGGGTCACCATTGGGTTTGTTTGTTTGTCTGTCATTCGCTTTTTGCTTTTTTTTTTTCCTCCCATTTATCCTTTCCCCTCCTCCCATTTTTTAGCTTTCCGCCGGTCTCCTCTCTCTGCTTTGTTTGCTGATGCTTTGGTTCACCGCTTCTGTCCATTACCAACGGTTTTATCTCGTTTTGGGTAAGCCGTCATTTAGGTAATTTTGAACTGTGTTTTCTTAAAAGGCTTCCTTTAGCTTTTCTGTGTACATTTCTGCTCTGTTTGACAACACTTCTCATTTTCTCCAACACGGAACCGTTCATGGGACCAATGGCCAGCATGGCAACATCCATCCAAGTCACCATTTTGATTTGATAAGCATGGCACCCAAATGAAGGCATTTGGGCCGACCAAATGGCAATTTTCTTTAAAATCGAATGTTTTCATTTGTTGGTTTGCTTTTTGGATTGCTTTCCTGTTCAGGTTGTCCTCCTCGTTTACACTGTCATTCCTCTCCCTCTTTACCTGTGCATTCTCATCTGTGCAATATGTAAGTCCTCCCCATTTATTTTTGTCTCTTTTCGTCCGTCTGATTGTCCCCTCCCTCCATTCTCTTCACAGATTCGCTGCTCTTCGAATTGCTCAGTTCCCCCCAAAGTTTGTCTTCGTCCTCCCTCTCCGGCTTTCTTCGTCCCGGCACCAAAGCGGCCCTCCATTTTTGCGTCCATTTGTTAGGCATTCACTTGTACATTCTTACCCAAGTGCGACAGCGGAAGACCTTTCTGAAAGTTGGCCAGTCGTTGTTGGCCAGGAAAGATTTGGAGTTGGAGACGCAATTCAAGGACCATATGATACAGTCGGTGATGCCGAAGAAAGTGCGTTTCTCACTTAGTCAAAGAGACAAATTATTAATTTTCAATAACTTCATCAATTTTTTTTTCTCCTTTTATTGCAATGGTTGCTGTCATTCCCCCCCCCCCCCCCGCCTAAAGGTTGCCGATGAATTGCTTAAAGAGACGAGCGAATTGCGCCGTCCCTCCACTTCCTTCGAGTCGCACTCCAATTGTCGGTCCAGCCAGGGCGCCGAGTCGACCGCGGGACTGATGGGGCCGAACGGCCGACTTTCCTCGGGGGGTGCGTTTACGGAAAGGGTTGACCATAGGAAATGGGCAAAAATAGCCAAAATGCAATCACTTGCTCATTTTCTCACTGCCAATTTCGCTCCCTTTAGGAGTGCCAAATGTGAGAAAATTCCGCCCGTTCACAATGAATTTAATGAACAACGTGTCCATCCTTTTTGCTGATATTCAGGTGTTTCTGTCTCTCCACTGCTCCTTTTGTGTCTCTTTTTCTCTTCTTTATTTTTTTTTGCATTTCTTCTCCCTTTTTTGTTTCTTTTCTCCTCCCCTCTGTGTCTCTCTCGTTTTGTTCGTTTCTTCCCCCACTTTTTTTTTTGCTAAGTAAAAGCCCTTAAGGGATTTACGAAAATGTCGTCAAATAAATCGGCTGATGAATTGGTCAATTTGCTGAATGATTTGTTCGGTCGCTTCGATTATTTATGTGGCCGATGCAATTTGGAGAAGATCAGCACATTGGGTACAGCACAGCAGAAGAAGAAAACAAAAAAAACATATTTGGGCTTTTGGCATTGTTTCCGTTTGATTGGCATTTCCATTTCCCCCCCCCCACGCCCATTTCTCCGTCATTTGTCAGGTGACTGCTATTACTGTGTCGCGGGCTGTCCCGAACCTATACCTAACCACGCGGCCAACTGCGTGGAGATGGGCCTGGCGATGATCATCGCAATTCGTCAGTTCGACTTGGACCGGGGCCAGGACGTGAACATGCGCGTGGGCATTCACACGGGCAAAGTGATGTGCGGCATGGTCGGCACAAAACGATTCAAATTTGACGTGTTCTCAAACGACGTGACATTTGCTAATGAGGTGAGCCAAACTAAGGAAAACATTCGATGGTATGGCAAAACGGGGAGAGGGCACTGACTGCCATTCTGTTGTGCCATTGTTTATTGTAAAATTGAACCTTTTTTGAAGATGGAGTCGACTGGCGTTGCTGGACGTGTCCATGTCAGTGAGCCGACCGCTAACTTTTTGGACGGTCAATACATTTTGGAGGAGGTACCGTTTATGAATCCACTTTTTCAGAAACCTTTTTGCATTTAGGCTTCGCCTCACCAGGGCGTCAGAACTTATTTTATCGCGGGCCGTTCGCGGGAACTCGAGTCGGCCAGCGGACAAATGCTGTTGAACGTGTCCGACTCGGACTCGACCCGCGAGGGAGGGCTGGTCAGCGGGGAAAGTGTGTACAAAGCCAGCTTCAGGAAGGTGAGCAGTGGGGGAGGGCAAGGGAAGGCGGGAGCGAAATGGACAAAAATGAAAACATAAGGGAAATGAGGAACACACCTTCCGGCGCAGTGACCCACCCATTTGGCAACTAACCCAAGGCCAGGCTTAATCACATTTGTGCCGTCATTATTAACTAATTTATGCTGTTGACTCACCAAAAATGCCCTAAATTGAATAACAATTTACCCAATTAATTGCCTAAATGTCCCTTCCACTGCCAACAACAACAAAAAAAAAACATACAGAAACTGGCGGACAAATTGCGTCAAATTCAACCGAACACTTCTCTTCCGCCCGGGTCGCGTGGTGCCACCACCAACACCAGCCAACATTCTCAGATGGGTGCCGACTTCGCCTCCTCCGCTGGTGCCAATGTGTCGTCGGTGCTGCGCTTGCGGCTGTTGGACCGATCGTTGGACGGCGGCGCCAACAGTGCCGCCGGAAGTTTTGTCAGCACACAGCCAAACAACAACGGAAGCAACCGGGGGACACCACCGCCGTTGGCACTGCGGCAAATGACCGTCGGCGGGGAGAGACCCGCGTCAGAGGCGAACGGATACACCAAGGGGGAGAACATTAACAGTCAGCAGAACAACCGCAACAGGAGAGGAGGGGGAGGAGGAGGTGAACAGGTCGGACAGACACGGACGGAGGGAATATGAAAGGCACACATTTGGAATGGCACCGGAAGGGGAAAAAAACAACAACAAACTACCGTACTAATCCCCCCAAAAATAAACAGGACTAATAATATTCTGGAAAGATTTGACACTTCAAACACATAATAAGTAAACACCAATAGCTTTGTGTGTTGCTTTTGGCTTTTTTTAATGAGAAATGGGTAATTTTTTCTGTCCTATTTTTCTTTCCTTTTTTCAGCATCGTCTTGTGAGTGAAACTCGAAAGTCGTCGTCGCTTCAAATGCTCACCCACGGGGACGGTACATTAATTAATCATTTTTGTTCTTTCCTTTTCAAAGTCATCGTTTAATAATCCGATTTGAATGTGTGTTTGTTTTTTCAGGCACTCTTCCCAATTCGCCGCTGAATGAATCAGTCCCCGTCGGCGAGTCGTCCGTCGCTTCGTCCAATCCGTTGGAAAGAGCACTGACCGTGACCCAAAATTCGGTGGACGAAAAACAACAGCCTATGACCAATTGGACAACGCCGGAACGAATTGGGGGCAAAATATCGGCACAATTGGCCAATGAAATCAGCACAAATAACAGCGGAAAGGGGTCACGCAGTTCGGAGTTGCAGGTGAGTGACCCAACATTGGGAAGCAGTACACGCACGGATCGGTTCTTGTTTAGGAGATAGGTTCTGATGCAGGTCACTCGACGGTGTCAGTCGCCGACCGACTCGATACAGCCATCTCTCACCACCACAACGCCGCTTCTCTGACCCGATTTGGTGAATGCAAAATGCCAAAAAGGCGTCTTCAAAAAGGGAAGCTCTTCTTCCTTCAGACACGGACCACCGGGACTTTGATCAACGGTTGGCACAAGCGATCCACGGGGCAAATGGCACTTTTGCGAAAGGCTTTTGGATTCATCAAAAAGTGCGCTACTTTGTCTAAATAATCGGTTTTTCAAATTATTTAAGTCCCTCAATCGTTGGACGCTCAATTTCAACCAAAAAGACATTGAAAATGAGTACCGGGCGCATTTTGCGGCAGGCGATTCGTCAGAACGGCACTCGGCGATACGAAACACAGCGAATGGGGTGGAAAAAGCACAAACAAGTGAGTGCAACCCCTGTCTTATCCGAAGATATGATGCTAATAACTTTTTGTTGCCCATTCGTTGGGCCTTTTCAGCTCAGCGCTCAGTTGGAGCGGAGCCGAGGCGGCTCCATCCGTCCCGTTCTGTTGGCATTGTCCGCCGATGAGAAGCAGCAGCAACGGTCGTCGCGCCGGCCACGCTACCGCTATTCCGGCGTGTTCATCGACATTTTTGGTGTGAAAACGGCACCCCTCCCCCCCCCCCCCCCCCTCCCATTAAATGTTCACTCATTTTTTTCACTCAGTGTCCGCTTTGCTCTTCATCATTTGCTCCTTCCTCTTCCTTATTCAACCGAATATCACCATCTCCGTGCCTTTTCTTCTTTACATCGCCGTGGCATCGGTTTTCCTTGCCGGTCAATTCGATGTTCATTTGCTGTTCCCCTATCCCGCTTCATCTTCGTCTTCGTTCAGCTGTCATCGTCCTCATTGGACTTCCCCTGCTCAGTCGTCGCCCCATTTTGCCTTGGCTCCATCAGTGGGCCCCCCGGCACATTCTCGGTGCCTTTCTCATCTCTCTGCCCGTTGGCATTGCTCTGTTCAACGTGCCGTTGTGCACATCCACCAATCCGACAAATTCATTGTGTATTTCAAATTGCCAATTTGCACTTCGTCTTCTCTATTCGTTCACCATGCTTTTGGCACTGTTTGCTCATTGTAATTTCAGGTACGTTTTTATGGCATCCGTTGGCTTGCAATTGCAAATTGGATTTATATTTCTTATTTGTTGTTTTTTAGCCAACTCGGCGCTTGGCCAAAGACTTGTCAAGCAATCGGAGTGGGACTGATCTTTCTGCTCAGCACATGGTCTGTTTGGTCTGATACGGTCCAATTGGCTTAAGTTTGGCCCCCACAGGTTCTGCCAACGACAACTCGATTACATTCGTCATTTAAACGACGCATTGCTGACGGCGGGCGATGATGGTGCTGCCGACATGAAACAGCACCAATTGACCGGTTCTGCCGACACTTTTGCCCTCCTCGCACTTGGCCATTCCGTTGCCGATGCGCGGCACTGCAACCGTTCGCAGCCGTACTGGGCCATCGGCCAATTTGGCTCTCCGCTGTTTATTTGGGAACTGATTCTCGACGTGGCGTTGGCCGTCATTTTGGTCGCCTTCCTCAATTATCAGGCGGGCCGATCATCAATTGACTGGTCTCGTCGTCATTTTTTATGTTCTGTCCTTTCAGTTTGAGGCCGGTTTCCGAATGTCATTTTTTGGCGATGTGCAAGCACGCAGGGACACCGCCAAAATGCAATTGGTGCGGGACCAAGCAGATTGGCTGCTGACCAACATCATTCCCCAACACGCGGTCGAGTCGCTGAAGACCAACACCAAATACAGCGAGAATCACAAGCTCACTGCGGTCATGTTCGCTTCGGTCCGTTGCCTCCCCTTTTGTGTCCCTTTCCCTTTGTAATTGCCGAATTTTGCCATGGCATTTCCTTACTCAGATAACAAATTGGCATGAAATGTACGAAGAGAATTTCGAGGGGGGCCGTGAGTTTTTGCGAGTGCTCAACGAAGTGATCGGCGACTTTGACGAATTGTTGGACAGAGCCGACTTTGCCCACGTAGAAAAAATTAAGGTGCGCTTAGTTGGCTGATGTCTTTCCTCCGCCGATGATTGACCACTTTTCAGACCATCGGCCCTTGTTATATGGCCGCCTCCGGGCTGAACCCGGAACGACGTCGACTTTCCCTCCATCCGTACGAACATTTGTACCAGTTGATGGAGTTCGCTATCGCATTACAAAACGCATTGGCCTTCTTCAACCAAGGTGCTACCATTCATTCGTCTTCAAAACAAGACAAATGCCTTTCCCTCAAGATCTTCTCAACTTTGAATTTGAGTGCAAAATCGGCTTCAACATTGGCCCTGTCACTGCTGGTGCTCTTCCTCCCACTTTAATTGCTCAATTTTCACCATTTTAAGGTGTCATCGGAACGACGAAACTTTACTATGACATTTGGGTGGGTGGCAATTTTTGGCAATGTTTTCGCTTAAATGTGTTATTCTCCAGGGCGACACTGTGAACATTGCGAGTCGAATGTACAGCACGGGTGTGAAAGACCGAATCCAAGTAATTTCATTTTTGGGGTCGTTAGGCTTTTTTCGTTCGTCTTTCCTTTAGGTCTCTTCGTACACTCGCGATTTGCTCATCGACCGATACGACTTTGAATATCGCGATCGGATACAGGCAAACTCAATTACCCAACGCTTTTTCTTTTCGTTTTACCCCCCTCTTTTTTTTGCTTAGGTGAAAGGCGTCGACGGCGGCATGGACACGTATTTGTTGGTCGGCCGAAAGGGCGAGGGACCGCTGACATTTCCATTCACAAACGACAGATGAAATTGCTTCCTCTCTCTCTCTCATTTCTCTCTTTCCCCGTTTCTCTCTCCTTTTTCATTTTCTCTACATTCGCTTGCCGGTGATTTTTTTTACCTCTCACAGTTCTTTAATTAGGTATTCTTACAGGGCTTTTTATTGTGCAATCGGCATTTCATTCGTTTTATATATATGTAATACGTAATTTGTTATTATTTCCTCATTTTGTATTAAATCGTTATTGTACTTATGATATTACTCACTCTCTCCTTCTTAATAGAGAACTTAAAACTTTCTCTGTTAACTGTTAACCTTTTTTCCCTCCAGAAAATCATCTATTCCCTCTTAACCCTTCTCCTCATTTTTGTGCATTTTTCTGCTGTATTATGCGCTTTTATTTAATTGTTGTTGTCAAAATAAAATTATGGCTACTTTATCGCAGAGTTTTCTCTGTAAACCCCAGCCTTCTTGAAATTAATCTTGTCTAACCTCAGTTACACACTTAGGAAATGGTAATTCTTATTAGTCGAATTATTTATTTTGAATAAATTTGAAATCACAAAAAAATACAGTCAATAAATTATTTGAAAACAACAAAACAAATTAGAATTTCTTAACTTGCAACTCTTCCAATTTGATCACTTTTGTCTCTGGAAAATGCTCCTCCAACTCTTTCTGACGTGACGGGTTCAGCGCAATGGAACGGAACGATTGTGACGGGTCGAAAAGTCGTCGAAGAGGCGGTCCGCCGAGCGCCAGCACATCCTCCGCTTTTGCGTTCCACACTTGCCAACACAATTTACTAAAATACAGCGGGTGGCATAACAATGACTAACAAAAAACGTACAGTGTAAAATCGGTGCCCACTGAGCGAAAGGTTGCCAGGATTGCAGAGGCCACTGTCAGTTTGATCGTATTCTGGCCATGGATCAGCTCACAGACAAGGCTACGCTTGGCCGAGTCCAGCAAATTTGTGTCTAACCGGTCCGAGTCGAGAATACTGAGCTGAAAAAAACATAACAAAATTAAGAAAAAGTGTCAGCCCCTTAGCTTACGACTGTGTCCCGCGTCTGTTCATACGCCTTGGACAACTGAGAGCAGCGATACAGCTCCAATGACAATGCTTTGCGGTCGGGCATCACGTGCAAATTGACACCGTAGGCCAACCCCGTGCCACGCACTGCATTCCAAAGGGGTCCCTCAGATTGCTGCAGATATTGTGCTAAATGGCATGAAAACAATTAGTTAATTAAAGGGCAACAAAATATAATGGGCTCTGTGGAAGTTTGTTCTAAATTTCGACGCTAAAACTTGAATTAATTTTTTGTTTGAAAATCAAAAATGAAAGTTATCCGAATAATTTCTACTTTCTTTTTCAAAATATTGACTTTTTAAGAAAATAACATTTTAAAACTTAAGTGTTTTACCAAGTAAAAGAGTTGACATGGCACTGGGCCCATTCCAAGTGTCGTCGAATCGCGTCTTCTGTAGCAAAAATGAACTGTCGGCGCCGCCTACAGTAACTGCACGGCTTTTCCCAAACATTGTCGTGTTGGCCCAATAGTCTGCGGGGCACTAAACAAAATTTGGCAAATAAAATGGAAAAGAATCTGCTAAAGTGAAAGACGGACCATCACCACCCGCACCGGTGAGTTGGATTCGACTCGGGTCACCGCTGAAATGGACGTTCATCGGCGCAGCGAGCACACGGCGGCGAACGGCTTCCAACCGGCCCAACACTTCGTCACTTCGGCCATTTTCGACTGCCTTGACCACTCCTTTGTGGAACTTCTCCAGGCCCAAATAGCTGAAGACGTGTGTGGTCGCTGCTGAACAAAAAGAAGCGAAGGCTATACCCACGTCCAAATCAATGTTGTTTTTTACCCTGTGTATAAGTGGATGCCGCGTTCAAGAAATGGCAAACGGTGTTTCCGTCCCGTCTGCTGTCACCTGCATTGTTTGCTAAATTGCGCGCACAGATTATGCCTCGGTCGGGCCGGAACAAAACACCTGGAAAAGAATGCCGATGAATTCAAAATTTGATGTAGATTAACTTATAGAGTAAGGCAAACCAAAGAAATAGAAAATGCCGATCCTCCGCGGGTATTCCCCGTCAGTGTCGATGACAATGTTGGCCTAACAAACAATTTTAAATCTTTTTGAAACATTTAGTAATCCATTTTGATACTTAAGTCCAAAAAATTGCTGGATACGGTGTGCAGTACGGTGGTGAAGGGGAATTTGCCCACAAAATCATTTGCCTGCTGTTCCAAATTAGTGGTAGCGGACACTTGTATCGTGTTGAACTTCTCGAAGTCGCGCACAATCAAGTCAGCCAACTCCTCATCCGACGGTTTGGCACGCTAAAAACGATGGAAATAACTCATTTAATATATGACAAGAAACGTGGGAAAAGCCATGGTTCCGTTTCAAAAGGATGAAAATTGAAAAAGGGGACAAATGCAAGGCTAAGGACGTTTCCTGGTTTTGGATCTAGGGGGGATACTCCAATGAGAAACCACATTTTTGGGTTTATTATTTTTACATCTTTTTTTGGGGAGAGAGAGTACATATTCCTTTGTACTCCGTCACGCCCCCCCCCCCAATGCGTATGAACCTGTGAGAAAGGAAAGAAAGTGTGCTTTTCCCATATGTTTGATCTCGACCAACAAACCGTGTTCTCGGCAATGGCATCGTCCAACCTTTTCTGGCACTTCTTCAGTCCTTCTTCGCCGCCAAGGTCGATGATTTGCTGCTGTATCCGCTCGGCCTCCTTACAAGATTAAAAAAAAAATTTTTTTTAAATCCAATTACCCACCGTTTTTTCATATTCCTTGACCATTTGCTCGCTTGGCTCCGCCATCACACAGACACAGTTGCGGTTGGCCAACCATTTGTGGAAAAGGGAATGCCAAAATAGGGCCGGCTGTGCTTTGAATTGGCGCAAAATGTCCGCCTCGTTCAGGTACTGCTCTAACACTTTATATTGCGGGTCGTCTGTTTGGCCCAACAGTTGGTGAGAAACGACGGCGGAGGCAATCAACGAAGTGGACCGATTCTCGAGCTGAAAGCAACCGATATAAATCCAAAAGAAAAATGACTAACCCAATGCAATTTTGTACCTCCCTTTATTCTAATTGATGAAATATCGTTACCTTTGAATGAAACTGTCTTATTTGCTGGTCCAGGATGAAGCCAATGCGTTGGACATCGAATGCTTCAGGCAGTTGATGGTCGGCAACAGTCTTCTCGAAAAAGTGGTCTCGAATTTTGTCCAATTTGTCCACCGGGACACCCTCGAAACATGCAACCTGACAGGATGAATGAATCGTACAGGAAAAAAAAATATATCTAAAACTATTCTTAGCCCTATGGATGATTAAAGAAATAAACTCACAATTTCGCAGTCACGCTGCTCCTGAAATACACAAACAGAATAAAAAAAAACCCGGCTATATATAACAATTCGTACCATGACGTAGATGCCGACTGACGTACAGAAAGGGTCTTCTATTTGGACAAAATCTTTGCGTAGTGGTGCAACCGCTGTCTGTCAGATAGTCGAACAGAATCATCAATGCCCGGGTGGTCTGAAGGTCGGATCCGGGCGGGCCAAGCCAAGACATTTCGACCACTCCTTAAAACAAAATTAAGAAGAGGCTCTCAACAGGGGGAAAATTTTGTGATTTCACAGGACACACTAAGATTTTTATCATGTGCAATAAAAAATCGTTATTTACTCAAATGTTTAATTTTTTCTCCTTTTGACTTTTTGCTTAATATTGGTTAACAAAAAAACAAATTTGGTCTTAAAAATTAAGACAATAGTTAACAAGTTTTTGGTTATTAGGTTTTTTACACTTAAATCAAAAAGAAAAAATAACTATCTATCCAACTAAAATAAAAAAGGTAGGAAATGGATGGACACTGGCATTGTTTACCAATGTTTTTTGCTTGTTTACAAAATGATTAAGAAATAGCAAATTTTCGTGTCGAAAATAATTCAAAAAATCAAACAAAAGGGCTACCGGTGAATGGCCCAGAAAAAGCCAATTTGACTTTCGTTTAGAAAAATGAAAAAATAAAAGCCCAGACCTAGTCGAGCTTAAGCTTATGCCTAAGTTTAAGCCTAAACTAACCCTAATTTTAAAGTTACTATTAAAAAATCGTAAAAAATCGTTCAACACTCGGCCATTCGACACTCGGACATTTTTTACACTATTCGACACTCGGAACGTTCGATACTCGGACCGGAAGCGCAAAAAAAGTGTGACATATGGACACACCGAATTAGCGAAGCAGGTCAAGTGCGTCTGGCCAACTGCATCTCATCTCAGTTAAAAAAAAATAATAATACTCTAGTTTTTTTTGTCAAAACCGAACCCAAAAGTTTTTCAGGGAAACCTAACTCACTCATTTTTAGTTTAAAAAAATTGGGGACTAGGATTCGGTTTTTGGCCTTAGACGCAGTTGACCCGTACCGCCGAATTGTATAGTGAAAAGGGTTTTCCTCCCGCTCTTCTAAGTTCTAATGGTTCCCGGCGGCACCTGTCGGCAACGGCATTAATCGGCCCCACCGGACAACCCTTGCATAAATTTTCTGAAAATTTCTCGCACAAATCCTCAAAAATTGGTCATTTTTTGTCAAATTTTCAAACGTTTTCCTCGACGCCTATCTGCAGCTCCTACTCTTTCTTCTTTTAAATAAAAATTTAATTCTCATTAAGTCGGAATTGCTCAAAAAAAAAATATAATGCTTGGTTTAGTCGAATAAAATGCCATTTTAAACTATTAAATCTTATTTTTGATCCCATTCTCTTATTTTTTTGGCTGCACGGATCGCAGAAGCACGCGGCTTATTCATGTTTTGGCACATCGCAAAAGAATCATTGGGAGGGGAAGAGACAAAGAAGGGGTGGGAGGGGAGGGGAATGCCATCCCCTTCCAAATTACATCAAATCTCAAAATCAGTTCGAATATTCTGGGAAAGTGAGTTGGAGGGAGACCATTCGGTGGTGCCGTTGTGTTGCCCCCCCCCTCCACTGCCGTTGTTTTCTCAATTTGTCCTTAATTTATTCTTCAAAATTGCCCGCTTTCCATCATCACTCATTTATTCATTCACTCAGTCGCCTTCTCTCTCTGCCAATTGCCTTTCCCTTCTCTCCTTTTTCTTCCAATTGAATTTGCCTTTTCGTCGTCCGTTTTCTTTCTCTTTATTAATTTTTATCCATTCATTGACAGCAGCTGAAAACTTTCTTTGGATTTAATTTGACATTTTATTGTTTTAAACCATTCTTAAGTGACTTTCCTTTCCCACTTTCGCTCATTTTGCCTTTTTCGTCTGTCCCTTTCAATGCGCCGTCGTCCGCTGATTTCGTCCACCGCTGTGCTCACATTCGGCTCACTTTTCTCTTTGCTGACATTTATCGGACTTTTGGGTAATTTAAAAGGGCCATTAAAAAGACAAATGAAAACGAAAGTTAACAAAAAAAAATATGCGGAATTTAATGAACAAAAAGTGCTTCGAGTTGGCAATCCGCACTTGCAGGTAATCTCCTCGTTATCGTCGCAATCATTGGGGACAAACAAATGCGCAAAAGTGTTATGAGTGAGTGAACATTTTTTGATCGGAATTTACAATTGGCATAGCTAATCAGTATGTTTTACCGTAATAGTCTGATCAGTTTTCTTACCTCGATGGTCTGATCAGTGACTCTTACTTCCTTGGAAATTCCCGGAATTTCCCCCCCCCCCCCTCCTTTCTTACATTTCCTTTCAGACCTTCTGCTGCTGAATTTGGCTATTGCCGATGCATTCAACCTTCTCGTGCGTTTTTAATGGGTTTTCTATTCATTTAAATGTGTACAAATCCCACAATAAATTACCAAATGTTATAAAAAAAACTCCTCCTCTTACTCCGTCAAGTTTTGTGCCTTTCTTTCCCTTAAGGCCACCACCGTCGAATGGGCTCCGACCCTTCGGCACAGTGGGCCCGTTTGGGTGTTGCCCACGGGTATGCCAAACAGGGATGCCATCGCTAAAACACGGCAATTTCGCTATCAGATAGTGTCAAATTCTGAACCATTACTTAACATCGGTAGGTGTCTGTTTACAGTATAACGTGTCCGTTTTAGCGTGAGGGTCGTTTTATACGAATTTTGATAAAATTTTTTATGTTCTTCAATATATAATAAGCTTTAATGTGACAGACCAAACTCAAAATTGAACTTTTTTGTATTTGGCCGATATCGAAAAGCCAACCGAACTTAATGAAAACGATACCTAACACCGATAGCATCCAAAAACCCAGCAAATGCCGGAGTTTCCATGCAAAAATGGCACCCCTGCTGATGCCAATTCATTCGTTCACCGCTTCTCTCCCCAATTCTGTCCCTTGGAAAGTGTTGTGCCCTGTCATCCGTTACTTGGAGTGCGTGTTCCTCTTCACCTCCATCCTTACCCAACTGGTCGTCTGTGTGGAAAGGTCATTGTTGTTTGCTCGATACTTTCCCCTCTCCGATCACCTTTTTCCTTCGGGTTACTTTTTCCCCTCCGATCATTTTTCCTTCCCATTATTTTCACCTTTCGATCACCTTTTTCCTTCCGATCACTTTCTTTTCACCTTTCAATCACTTGTCCCTTCCCATTATTTCTTCCGGTCACTTTCTTTTCATCTTTCGATCACTTTTGCCCTTCAAGTCACTTTCTTTTCCCCCTCCGATCCGCCGTTCTGATCAGATTCATTGCCATCACTTTGCCGTTCCATGCTCGCCGTCTCTGTTCTCGCAACAACATTCTGCTCACAATCTGTGCCGTATGGTCCTTTGTCGCTTTGGCCGCCCTGCCGTACGCAACACACAACGAAAAAAGGGGAAATTGTGAGAGAAAGACGGAAAAAAAGAATTGTTTACGAATTTGTTTTATTCCAGCTTTGGTCTGTACCAATTTCAATGGGAACAGCAACTTTTGGCATTGGTACAAATTTTCAGAGGTCTTTCCTCCCCCCCCCCCATTCTGCTCTTTTTTCTTTTTAAAATCGTTTTTTTTGAGTTTGTCCTTCTCTTCCTTTTGCCCGGCATCATTTTCCTCTTCCTTTACATCAAAATTTGTCAAGTCCTTTGGGCAAAAAACCACCAATTGTACGAAAGTGGCAAAGGTATAAACGAATGGACAAATCATTTTATTCAACACTGAAACTTTTTTCAAAATGAAAGATTTATTAGATGAGTCCAAAAACTGGCCCAAAGAGATGGCCCAAATGCCTTTGTCCAGTGACTTCCCGAGCCGTGCCAATTCGTGCGTCAGTTTTGCGCCCATTTCGGGCGGACGCGAAGAGGCGCTGAAGACGAGGCGAGCGGTGGTCAAAATGCTGGTAAATTGTGAACAACTAATGAAAGTGGCGAAGGCAAACAATCCACAAAATCCAATTTCGAAAATTAAACATGTGACAAAGTGCCAACGAATGACGCAATGCCATCGCAATTCCCCCCCCCCCCCCTCTTCAGGTCGCCTGTATGTCCGTCTACTTCCTCTGCTATTCACCAATTCAGGCTATTTTCTTGTGCAGGTCCATTCAGTTGCTCCCTCCTCCCCTTTTCTCAATTACCCCAATAATCCCCACCCCCAATTAACTAATTACTTTAATTACCCCTCCCCCTCCCCCGCCCCCCCCCCCCACAGGGGTCTATTCCATTTGTCCATCCATCCCCCATACGAATTTGTCCTTCTGATTAATGCCTTGGCCATTCTCTGCTCCGCCTGCAATCCGTTGCTGTACACTCTCTTCTCATGTCGGTTCCGCACGCGAATTGCGCATTTGTTGTGCTGCTTCTGCGGAACGATTAGTCGCCGCAACAGCGCAATGGCAAAACCAAACGCGGGGAAAGGCGAAGAAAGGAACGGGGAAATGGCAGAGAAACGGACGCAAGTGAATAAACCAATCGAACTCCGAACACAAATCACGCACATATAAAATAAAACTATGACCAATCGGGAGTTTCGAGTGATTTTTTGTTGGATTTCATAAACATTCATTGTAATAGAGTTTAAGAACTAGTCACTTCAACTCAAATACACATGATTTACTGACAATAGTCAATGGAAATTGATAAAGGATTTACAGCAAAAATAAAACATAAATATGACCAATCTATTGTATTTGTTTAGATATATATATATTTTATATGTAGACTGATGGTGTTTTCACAGATCCGTCGAACCGGGTGACTAATTAGAAAGGATTTCGGAGAATGAACACACCTTTTTTGGCTTTTGAAGCCAATCATGTTGGTAAATAGCATAAATTAACAGTATGACTAATTAGGAATTGGGGCATTTTAGGAATCTGTGAAACAATAATCAAAAAGCGAATCTTTTACAATTTTGGCTGGAATTCATGTGCACGACAATCGAACAGAGCGGGGGGGGGGGGAGAAAGGGAATAGACAAAAAAGGAGAGTGCGGCGAAAGGAAAGACATTCGAATTTTACACTAAATTAGAAATGCAATTTTCCCCCCTTTTTGGAACGACAACGTAAAGGAAAGGAAAGGCAAAAAGTGATCGAAATGGGAGAAACGGAGGAGTGATTGGCCACAGAAAAAGGCATTCGCCTGATTAAAATTCCATTTTGCGCCTTCGTCTCTCATCCATTCCTTTCATTATTCAGAAAACGTCGCCGGGCGGTGGTGGGCCATTGTCGTCCTGAAAAAAGGAAGGAAGAGAAATACATTTAAGAAAAATCGCAATTCCAAATTCAGAGCAATAAACAAGCATTGGACTAATTAATCCAGACTTGAATACAGCAAATATTTAGAGGTCTCAAAAATTCCTTAAAAGCAGAATTTTTTGCTACTTTTTTTTAAAAAAATAATCTAACAATAAATTTGGACTATTCAAAAAAATACTCATTCCCTTTTTACACAAAGAAAACCAGAGGAGAACTTGCGAATTGTAAGAATCCCTTTTGTTTTGCTTCTCTCTCTCACATTATTGTTGCCGCCCGTCGCGGACGAAGGTTTGCCAGCGATTTGCCCATTTTCGCGATCATTTCCGCCGGAACGCATCGAAGCGGGCCGCATGAAAAACATAAGCCTAAAATTGAAGTAAAGACACATTTATAATAAATAAAGACAATCCAATTTTGGTTTTATTTCATGCGTTCCTTGTGAAAATTAAAACTTTGGCATCGATTTAAATACTCTATTCAATAAAAAAATGCTGGTTATGGTATGCGAAAAACCGACAAGCTAATTTTTGGGAGACTCAAAAAGAAATGGTCAATTATCTATTTAATTTACATGGCGAACAGTCCCCAAGCCATGGCAATCAGCAGAACGTTGGAACTGGCGGTTCCCGTCGGGTCTCCGCCAGTGCTCGTGGAACATTCCTGCAAATGAATGAATGAATGCCGTTGCTTATATCGCAATTTGTTTCTGCTTTGCCACCGTATCGGTGCAATCGGTTTGGGCCTCCTGCAGAATGGACAGAATGCGGCGCATGATGGCCTATGCGAAGGGCAAAAAAGTAATAAAACAAAAAGCTAATTAAGTAGGCAAAAAGGGACACCACCTCATGGTTGAAAACGCATTCACACGGGTCCGACATTTTTGGCGACTTTCCTTTGCTTTATAATTTTACTTCTGCTGAAATGAAATTTAATGTAAAAGGAATACTAATGTAAAATGATGGAATGAACAAAATGTTGTAAAGTGATGGAATGAATGGGCGAATGAATTTGTGAATAAAATACCTAATTTTTGAAGAGGGGGGGTGCGAGAGGGGGGGGGGGGGGGGGAGCGCTTGGCTATTGCTTTTCCTTCCTTTCTCTTCACATGATACTCATCCAATCCAAAATCAAATATGGGAAACACGGACACGTCAGTTTAACGTTACCCTCCCCTCCCTATATTCTTCTCTCTTCTCTCACTTCTCCAGCAGCTGAATTGGTGAGGAAGAAAGAAAATGAATGTTAATGGGGGGGGGGGGGGGGGTAATAAGAAAAAGGATTGTATTGTAACGAAAGAATGGACGGATTGATTCATTGATTTGTAAATGATTAAATAGATGATTAGAAGAGTCATTATGATTTCTGCTGGTGACAAATATGAGAAAAGAAAAAGCAAATTAAAAATGCATAAATAGGTATGTATATATGTATTAGTGGGACAAAGAGATTATCCAAACTAGTAATAAAGCAAAAGAAACAGCTCTAACCATTTTTCAGTCAAAATCAAATAGAAAAGATATAAAATAAGAATAATTTTTTGAAAATTAAATTTTGGACAAAAAATTTAAATATTAGGTTGCATATTATTTGAGAAATCTTCATTCTTAGGGGTATACTTTTTTGAAAAAGGCCTAATAAGGACTCAAATATTTATCAAAAAATGGCGAAATATGCATAAAAACCCAAAAAACGCAAAAATATGCAAATAAAAAAGTTCCCACTTTCATTAAGCAAATAACAAAAAGGTGTTGTTCCTATTAATTAGACCATGTAGAATCCAGGAAAAAATGCATTTGCATAAAATTGACATCCCCCCTTATATGTATAGACTTTAAGCCTTCGAATGATACCAAGAATGTAAGCATTTGATTGCTGAAAAAAAGTTATGGTCCATTTGTACCCAGTGACTTTATCATATTGTCTTTTACTTAACCAATTTTCTTTTTTAAAGGATACCCAATAAAAGCCGCCGTGTTCAATACTTTAATTCAAATGGCAAAGTGCAGCAAGAAAATCGACTTCGATCCGTACAAAGTGCTTCAAATTGAGTATGGCTGTGAGCCGGGCCAAATCGACAAAGCATACAAAAAACAAGCACTCCGATGGCACCCGGACAAAAACCCGGACAATGCGGAGAAAGCGCAGGCGATGTTCTTACGGGTGTACGAAGCGTATGAATTTTTGAAGAATGAGCAAATGCGGACTGAGTACAACGAAACCATTGCGACAAAAAGGAGAAGGGCAGAATTTGAGGCGGAAAGGCAAAGTGTCAGCACAGAGCAACGAAAGGCACACCTGAGAAAATTGAGAGAGGTGTGCCGAATTGGCATTTTGGGAAAATGAAGAGGACGGGGGAGAAAAAAGCAAACAATGAAAGCATTTTTAAGGCCGAGACAAATGCGGCGAATGCGAGCCAAAAACGGAAGAGTGAACAAAGCACGCGAGACGAACTGATCGAAGAGTTGCGGCAGGAGGGACAACGAATGATGCAGCGAGTGCGGGAGGAGGAGGAAAAGCGCCAACGCACACAGCAAAAGCAGCAGAGAGAGATGCAAAAGACGACCACGGGAACTGTGCCATCCTCACGACAGCTCAGAGAGGAAGTGGACGACTTGGAGAAGGCACTCTTCGGCGGCACCGTCCTTTAATTTCCTTACAGAACATCATCGTTTTTATTTTATAATTATTGTTTTAAGTAAATTAGGCGGCAATAAACACCTTAAACATTAAGTTGAAATTAAGCTAATTTTGTTCATTTTCCTGATATTCTTTAAGTAGGTAAAACGTTAATTAAATTTTCCAATCTTCGGAACTTTTATTTTGGTTTGAATATAAAGATGACAAAATACGCATGATCATTAATTTTTTGGAAAATCAGGAATTGTAATTCATGCCAAAATGGTCTCCATCGTTTGTTTGTCTACTGCAGACCAAAACGTTTTGCTCGCGCAGCTTTCTTCGATTCCTTAATAGAATTTTTTTTGATGAAAATTGTGAATAGCATTTGTTAATCACTTCTTCGCCTCCCTCATAAACAGTGCCGAAGCGTTTCCCCCTTTTTTGGAGCAATTCGTCACCCGCTCCGGCAGAGGGATTAGCACTGGAAACGGAATTAGCTATGTCGGTCGAACTCCTTTTTAATGGCAAGCCAAATCTGTGGTTTAACATTCATTAGTCGGTTTAAGTCAATGGCACAATACCTCTCTGCTCTCTTCAACATTTTCTCGTCCTCTTCCGACGCCGACTTTCTTTTTGTCACCGCTTCTTCGGCCGATGTTCCGAACCTTAAAAAGTTCCCATTTAATATAAATGAAAATTAGTTATTTCCGCCTTTCGACGACCCATCCCTCCCCCCCCCCACCCACCCCAAGAATCGCATTTTTTCTCCTATTCGGTTGTTTATGCCTCCCTATGTCCCTTGACCTTGCTGCTCTCTTTGCTTTTTGTTCCTTCTCTCCGCTGCCTCCGTTCTCTCCAAAACGTGCCGAACGGACGCGCTTTGCTTCCGACTCGGCCAAAGGAACGCCGAGACGAGCAGCCATTTTGAGTTGAATCTTTCGTTCGCTATCGTCCGTCTGTGGTTTTTTACCACCGTCTGCATCTGACAAATAATGAAATGATTTTCAATAAAACATTTCCTCTCAAATTGCTTCCCCATCTCCTTTGCTCTTTTTCTTATACATTCGGAGGACTGTCCATTTTTTGAACCTTTCCTCAATTTGTCACCTTCGCCATCCGCTGAATCTGTTTCACTCTGTTGCTGCTTTTCCTGCCCATCCTTCCCCGTCTTTGTCTCTGCAGTGCCATTGCCAGAAATCGTCGTCTGTCGCTCTTTCATGGGCGACAGTATTTCCTGAAATTATTGGTCTCTGACTATCATATTTGTTTTTATTGGACCGTTTTTTTCATATCCGGCGATTCGTTGAGCGGTGAGCATAGACTCAACAAACTTTCATTTGGCTAACAAAAAGATACAAATTTATTATTCAGATTCAATAAAAATTTGATGGATGGACTTTCGTTTCCGAAGCAGATGACACAGCACTGTCCTTCTCGTCATCCAACCCTAGCACTTCGTCCACATTTACTCCCGACAGATCGATATTGTCGCCGCCGGGGCCTAAAATAAGAAAAAAATTGTAGGAAAGGCAGAACAGTCACCTGAATCTTCGAGTAGTTTTTCTTCGGCCATCAACGAATCATGAAGGCGGTTGATCAAATCGGACTTTGTGCCAGATATGGGCATTTTCCTGCTCTTCAATTTTTCCCTGATCTGAGCCACCTAAAAACTACAAAAGATAATACCAACTGCTTTTTTTTATTAGAATTTGTTTTTATTTTTATTTTGGGAAATTCGTACCGTCATCTTTTCCAATTCTTCTTTGGAAGTCATAGAGAAAAATATTCAACTGAAAAAGTGCTAAAAAATATCGTTTAAATATATAAAAGTAAAAAATTGTAAAAAAAAACAACAACAAATAAAAAGCAATCTAATATCTAAATAGTTTTTATTCAAAGCACTAAAAAAACAAACGAAAATTCACCGAATAAAATTAGACACTGACAAAAACGAGGAGTAATTGCGAGACTCAAAATTGAAGAGCTGGCAATTAAAATTTTTACATTGCCTTCCGAACAAAAAATGAATTTGAAAGCGCCAAAAGACATTTTTTGCGCATTGAGAAATACCCAACTCTGTAACGGCCGCTTTTCAATGGTTGAAATTCTACAATTAAGGTCCGTTCAGATTCAATTCGCCGTTCGTCGTCGATTGGGCATGAGAATGTGTACATCCATTCTAACGGTTTAGAAACTGAATTCAGTGATTCAGGGTAAACGCCGATCTGACAATGAAATGTCGGTAATTAACTGAAACACTGGTAGAGAAAAGTTGCAACTGACCCAATCCCGATAAGAGCACCAATGCGCCCAAATGTAGTTTGAAATCGCGATTCGGCAAACGAGCGGTATAAACTCCTCCCATGTTGGAATGTCATCGACACGGATGGGCAAAGGCAGTGCCTGACTACGTTGTTGTTGATTGTGAGCTTCCATAAGTTTCACTGTCTGCCGACTTTGTTCATTTTCATTTTGATTGTTTTGTTCTTCTCTTCCTACGCACAGTTCAAATTGCGCAGACACGGGAAAATGGTCGGACAACGTAATGGAAGGACAGGACGAATAGCTGACGAAGCGAAGTGCTCCCATGTCACCTTTGCACAGAATTCGGTCGCACCAGGAAGGCACTCGGAGTGGGTCATAGGCACCAGAGCCAACCTGAAAAAAGGTATGAGACGAACACATGGGAAGAGATTATGAAGGAAAGCAACTCGGCAACTACTATAAAATTCAGACAAAAATTTAATATCACAGCGTATTTTAAAATAATTAAAGCTCGTTTTTTATATTTTGAAATGGAAGAAAGTGCTTTTACCAAAGTGCGGTAGGTCGGCTTAAATCCGATGTCCGCCTCTGTGTATGTGGCGAATGCCTCTCCTTTTGACCTCGCCTTTGTGAGTTGATCATGGGACTGTAACAGTTGCGCAAGTTCCGCTTTCATTTCGTCGTCAGATAAGGAATTCAATCGTGTGATCAGTTGCGCTGCATTCGTTATGCCTTCCATTCTGAACTTTACTGAAAATAGCAATGCCATACTCCTCTTTTTTTGTTTGTTATTGTTTAATTTAAGAAAGTTAAAGCACCTTGAATTGAGGTCGCCTTGCCAAATGACGAATTTTTGTGCCGATTTTTCTTCAGGAAAAGTGCAATGGCGTCCGACTTCGTATTGTTTAATGCGCTCGCGGTAATTTTTTGTGTCAGCAAAAAAGTGACTGGTGACGAATATGAGCATAATTCCGTTGCGAAAACAGATTTTGGTAGACATTGTGCCCTTGCCGAAAATGCTGTCTCTGATCCATCGGTCTTCAATGCTGTCCACCTATTTGGAAAAGAAAGAAAGCAACGAACCATTTAGAAATTATTTTGAATCTGTGATTAAACCCACCAAATTTAAGATGTTCCATGAAAAGAAAATCAAGAGTGTATTTGATGCAACGTAAAGTTCACTCGCGAGAGCCAAACTGTGTGCATTCATCCAAGCAGTGATTTGAAGTGCCCACGTATTGTTAATGTCCGTTACTCGAAACATTTGTCCAAAAGGCAATTCCTAAAGCACCAAGACAAAAAAGAAAAAAGAATCATCAACATAGGCCCTCATCTAAGAAAAGGGACAAAACATTGATGATTACTTGCAATGCAATGCAAATAATATGAAAGCCATCGCGATCCACAAGCACACAATCGGAATCAAGCCATCGCTAAAAAGTTCCTATTACTTTAAATGACTTTTTTAAGTCTGCCAAACCTTCACACTTTCGCTGTTTGGTCTTTGTCCATTGACATTATATGTTACTGAACTTATCTTCCAACACTTATCATTTGGCATTTTAGAAGTTGTTGGACCCTCCGAATGTTTCGCCATAAGAAAAATCTAAAAACACAGTACAAGTACTAGTAGCACCAAATATCGATTGAATTACTTATTTCTAACGCTAAAAATTCAATTCTTTAGAACAGTCTAATTTTTCGCCTCTGATTTGAAGGGCGAATTAGCAGCCTCAAGTCCAAAGTGGAGCAGGAACTTTAATCCCGTATTTTCCTCCATTAATCTGCTAATATTTAACGGTAATCTGCGGGAAACGGGTCCGGGTCAGTTCGGCGCCACTTTTCGACGCAGCCCAATTTGAGAAGCCATATATTTAAAAGTCTGCCAACTTAAACATAAAAGGTATCATCATCTGAATGCTCTATAAGTAAATCTTGCCAAAAACTAAAAAAATTGACCCATGCATAAAGTTATATGCAGGGATGCCAATTTTATGTAAATACCTACATAGTTTTTTCTCGTTTGGGCCCCAGGCTCATTTTAAACACCATAATTCTTTTATTTGTAAACAAAGAGCATAAACTTGGTATCATTAGAAAGCTCTTCATGTTTAGAAGAAATGAATAAGCAATTGGATAATTCAACAAAAAGATACTATATAAACTAAAACTCCAAAAACTGGGACCCAAACGGGTGGGCCTAACCGTTCTTTTTTAGCACTCGGGCCGTAAAGCAATGCTTAGAGCATTTTAAAGAAAACTGGAATTTCTAAGGGGAAAAGCGATAATCGCTGTAGGTAGGTGACGCTGGGAAAATAGAAAAGAGTGCAATAAGTTAACAGATTTTGCCCAAAACGATTTATACAAATACGCGAAATTAGAAAAAGGATACCCCTCTTCGAAGTCTAAAAGACTCAAAAATTTATATTATGATTTTCACCTCGGATGGCTCTAATTTTGACATTTTAGGTATTTATTTTGTTTGCAATATGAAACAACCCGATTCAGTAACCGGAAAAGAGAATCTTCGTCCCGTAAATCAACCGAGTAACAAAATTCACGATGGTATTAATTATTCAGAATTCGGAAAGGAATGGAAGTAAAAGAGTGCTGTTTAAATTGACTTTTGTAATAATATAATTTAGCGAAAAACAATGGGTTCTCTCAGACTTTGATATTGGTCGACCACTGGGCAAAGGAAAATTTGGCAATGTTTATTTGGCTCGAGACCGAATCTATCGCATCCCTGTGGCGCTCAAAGTACAATAAAAACGGATGATTGCATTTCTTCTAATCTTGTGCGTTTTTCCTTGCAGATTCTTTTCAAGTCTCAGCTGGTCAAAGGGAATGTGGAACACCAATTAATCCGCGAGATCGAAATTCACGCACATCTCAGGTAAGAAATATTTATTATTACTAATTTTATGTTTTTATTTTCAGACATCCAAACATTTTGCGGATGTTCAACTATTTCCACGACGACAAGAAAGTGTACCTGATATTGGAATACGCTCTTCACGGTGAATTGTTCAAAGTGCTGCAACGACTTCGTCGGTTTACTGAGTCAACGTCTGCTCAGGTAATCCATGCATTATTTCTCTTGCCTTATTTTCGTTTTCCTCTTCTAAATTTTTGCGCTCAGCTTAAATTCACACTTTCCCATTAAGTATATTTTCAAGTGTCAGACGCACTCAATTATTGCCACTCTAAGAAGGTCATTCATCGTGACATTAAAGTCAGTTTGGTTACTTTTTCTTGACATATTTTCATTTTCTTTTAGCCCGAAAATATTTTGCTGTGTGCCGATGGTAAAATTCGAATTGCAGATTTCGGTTGGGCTGTTCATGCCAAAAATAGGCGGTAAAATCCCGCAATATTGAATTGTTACAGTATGGAAATTTAGTCAAACAATGTGCGGCACACTTGACTATTTGCCACCTGAAATGGTTTTGAAGCAGCACCACGACGAGAAGGTTAAATATCCTTTTGAAGCGACTTAATATTATAGTGTCATTTCAAGGTTGATTTTTGGTCAGTGGGTGTGTTGTGTTATGAGTTTTTGGTGGGAAAACCTCCGTTTGAAACAAAATCGCAGCAGGATACTTACACACGCATTATGAAGGTGCAATATTCATTTCCGAGTTTCATGAGTCCGGACGCGCGAGATTTGATTTCGAAGGTGATCACTTTTGTTTACTCCATTTCATTCCTTGATTTTTACATCCTTTCAGTTGCTGGTTAAAGACCCTTCCCGTCGGTTGAATTTTGAGCAGGTGATGAAACACCATTGGATCGTCGCACATTGCAACAAAAGTAACGATGTCGACTCATCTACCACAAGTGCGTCCAGTGAATGTTGGTGAATTGGCAGCCTCCGAAATTGAAATGAACTGTCCTTATTTACTTCTCTGATTTTTTTAACGATCTCTTTTGTGAATAAAATGACCGAACATAAAACATAAAAATTTTCTTTTTGTGGCATTTACCTATTTTATATTTCCTTTTTTTCGTCAATAAAGTTTTGTTTTTGCTGTTTTGACATCTTTGAGCCTGCGATGGTTAAAGCCTGGTTCACGCGTCCTTTTCTCGCGATCATTCGTTCGTCGAGTGCAAAAGCAGGCGGTCCCCATATTATGAAGCAAGCCAAGAATCTGGACATAATCCCGGATGATTTTGTGAATATTGACGGAGTGCCGTTGGACATGCGATACGTCCACCCTCCTGGAAGTCCTGTCGGTGCTCAGTCGCGCGTTTGGAGCCCGCATGACTCACCGGGTAAGTAACGGCACTTATAAATTTAACAAATTAAAGCACAGTTTTAGTGTACAATGGGGTGGCGCGTAAACTCGGCTACAAAACAAGGAAGGGATTTCAGCACACGTAAACGATTGTCCCGTTGATGGTTTTGAATTCGTAAAATAGGACAAAAATGTTAGCTACTATGATTTTATGCTTGGAATAAAAAAATAAATGTGCAAGAGTATACACTACAAGAGAACCTTTCTGGCAGCAAATTTTTGTTATACCTAAGTAAATACTCCAAGTACAAAATTTATTTAAGTTACAATTTGTATGGTAAATAGCATTCTTTCGTGAGATTCAATGGGAGAAAATTACAAAAAATAATAGAGACAATCAAGAAACACTACTGGTCATGGTAAAGAGCACAATAATGCAAGAAAATGGGTTTACCACTTAAAGCGTGTTGCCCTTAAAAGGAACAACTTAATAAAAAAAAAGAAGGGAAAACCAATTTGCACAACATAATGATTTTTTCATATGGCAACTTTTGAGACAAGGCGCCGTCCAGTGTAAGTTATTGTCGTGGCTGAGATTGGCAATGAGGTTATCGCAATGGCGTATTATTTATTCTTCTCTATCTTTACATCGCCGCGCGTGGGCTTTTCGAGTGCAATTGTGGAAGGAGACGATTGAAGTGGTTTTTGGGAAAGCAAGTGACCAATAACCTGTACGGAGAGAAAAACAATGATGTGCAGGGAGGAGGATACCACCCCTTCCCAGCAACACGGAAATAGTCGTCCGCCCCAATTTTTTTTAACAATGATAGGAAACGACCCGAGAAGGGAGGCGGGGGGGAAGCAATAGGTTTACATTAACCTCTCCAACACGACATAGCAAAGGCGCCTGTTGAGGTGTCGATTTTGCAATGCTTCGCAAACAGTCTCAACGCCGGACTGAACGGTTGAGGAACCGACAAAAAGACGCAACTGTTCGGGTACTGCAGAAAGCATTAAGAAACGGGAGAGGAAGCGTGTCTTCTGCGAGTCCAATTGGGGCGAGTGATCGGCTCGAGATGAAGTGCCAGCAACCGAATCGGCCCAAAAGGAATCTCTGAGAATGGGAAGAACGATTGTTGCCTTGACGGGAAGAAGCCGTCTTTTTTTGACCTGAATGCAACCAAGTATTGGGCCACTTGCTCTTCAGAAGTCAGCCAATTGACCGCGTCAATGATCCGCCGATTGATAGACTGACCCATCGCCGCGTGAATGAATTGGCGGAGCAATGATACGAGCCGACGCCGGAACCATTGGTTCTTCGCACGGAGTCCGAATACCTCGTCAACCAACAAAAGAAGAACACGGAGTGGAATGTTCTCTACGGAGTCCTTAAAGCTCATATAAAAAGTTGCAAAAAAAGGAAGAAAGGATACATTTTCGTCAAGATGGGCAGCAACACGAGCGGAATCGGGCAAATGACCTGTGGAGGACGAGGAAACAGAACGACCCCGAGAGAGTGTTGGTGGTTGTCTGCTGACAGAAGAACCCTGAATTGAAAGTAGGGTTTAAGACGAGAAAAAATAAAAAGAACAAAATGATGATTTACAAAAGGCACACACTTTGAAAACATTTGAGGCCGCTTTGTTCAGTTCTGAGCCCATTTTGCCAATCCCGTCGATTAGGTCAGAGGGCATCGCCACTGCCGCGTTACCAAATGCCTTCACTCCGTTCATCAGCGGGTTGAGAACGGTGTTTACCGCGCCAGGCAAACCCTCCTTGATGCCACCGTACCGCTTTTGGGTGAGAAAATCAAAAACCAAATTTTCGAGACCGGGATTGGCAGCCAAAAGCGACGGTTGCAAAATGCACTGTTAAAAAAAGAATAAGCCAATTAAACTGGAATATTTTTGTTTACGCCAAATATTTACATGCATGTACTGGTTGAGTGCCCTGCACCGTTTTTCCAAGAAAGATTTGTCCAAATTGTTGAATGTTTTTTTGCCAGGAAAGCTCAACGTGCGAAGGTTTGGGAACTGTAAATTTAACACGGTTTAAAAAAGTCAAAAAGTGGAAAAGATAAGATTTGTTTACACCTTTAAAACAATCAAATTGTGCAACGTATGAAAGTCGGAATAGCGTCTGATCACATTGGACGACGACCCGCCACGCGAACTGCCGGCGCCACTGTTCTCATCATTCGGTGTCCGGTGAACCCGCACATTGTAAAGGGCAAAAAACTGCCGCCCCTGTTGGCCTACACCGAGCATTTCGACGTGTACTGAACTGCCAGTGCCGCGGGTTGTGTTGGCATTAGCAGACACTGCAAAAATAACTCATGAATTGTCGTCATCCATTGCGTTTTACCTCTGCTGTTTTGCATCTGATTTGCTCCATAACCATCAAACACCTCAAAACCATCAGAAAAAACTGTGTTTTGCCCATCTTCCTCCACACTTCCACCGGACAACGACCCAACCGACGCCCCTCTCGTTAATTCGTCAGCATCAATCGCTGAGAAATATTTTATTATTTATAATTATTATAGTTTACTAAGTACCTGATTCGGTCGACTCAGCACCTACTTCACTCTCTGTTGTAATGCCAAGATGATCGAGCATCCGACCGTACAGCGTGTGCGTTTTAAAAGCAGGGAAAAAGCGTTCTTCACTCATAAGGACGCCGACTATCTTAAGAGTGTCAAAGTTTATGTGATCAGATCCACAATGCGTTGCCTGTTCCTGAATTTGCTCAAACCATCCGTCCGATGGTTCGTCATTGCGCAATTGGGCCAAAAATTTGTTGATAATCGCTTCGCTCAACGGAACTCGAGTAATTGCCTGAAACCCTCTGTTATGCTCCATTTTTTGGGGGACAAATCTCGCCGCAAAATTAAAAAAAAAAAAGCTTCGATCAAATGGATTTTTTTCGTTGAACAATTTTTAAAATTTTGGCGGCGAGTTTTTTGTCTCGGCGAGACTTCGGGCGGCGAGATTTTTTTGTCCCGTTTCGACATGACTGAAAAATACCCCTTTTCGGTATGTCATGTTTATTTGAGTCACATAACGAAATGGAATAGCCAAATTTTGTTCACCAAAGGTAAAAAAAAAAAAAAACAACCCTAATCGACCAACTCACTTCTTGTGACAAATACTGGTGGTACATGAATAATGCCGCTTCTCGAATAGTTTCTCGCGCATCACTGTCCAAAGTGTCGCCCGAGGCCAAGCCCCTCAGCTGATGTTCCATGGACACGTTGAAACCCTGTATTTGAATTAGACAAACCGACTCTGTTTAAAATAAAGCATTTGGGCAAATATACACAAACCTCGATGGCCAAATAGAAATCGATGTAATTTTGACCGCCAACTTCGTTCAAAAAGTCCACAAAATAAGTTAGTGCGACGGGATGGGTTAGCACGACAGTGATAGACAAATGGACAAAAGATGAATTTGACTGGTCAAAATCACCAACAATTTCACAGCCGCTGATGGACCGACTCAAGGAATTAGACTGAAATTTTTTATGCATTTAAATTGTAGACAAGTTCAGATGTACCTTAACAGTTGTAACTGTTGGTCGAGGCAAAATCACATCGGATTTTGTAAATTCGGCAGAACGATTAGCAAGCACAGTCATCCTGTGTTTGATAATATTTTCAGTAAACTCCAAACTGGACAACTGCTGCGAGAAAATGCTTCCTTAAAAAGAAAGGATTAGGCATTTTAACGCAAATTAGAAACGAGACAATTCAAGATCTTGGAAAAAATGTGAAATGAGACAGTTTAAAAGTCTAGGGAAATTCATTTAAGAATATATAAATTAATAATTATTTTAATCCGTAGTATATTCAGTGAACAAACCACTGTTTTCGCGATGATGCGAAGCCCCTTTTGAGCGCAGAGCGTTCATCTCCTCGTGCACCGACTCCATGACCGCCTCCAACTCCTGGACTGATTTACATGCCTCGATGCTGGCCACAAAGTCCTCCGTACTTATCGGCAACTCACTGAGCAGCCAAACGATCATCCGATTGATTATATTCGGGTCAGACAGTCGATCAAGCAGAGGGAGGAAAACATTGAAGACGAGAATCTCACGGACCAAAAAGCGAAGAGGACGCGAACGGAAATCCTCGGAAGGCATCAAAAGGTAGAGCAAAACATCGCAAATATCATGAAGATAAGCTGAAAAGGTACTGATCTCTTCATTTCATAGTCAATTCCCAAAAAAATTGCCCAATTTTCATTTATTCGCTTTTAAAACGCACCGCTTTCATAGGCTTGTGATGTTGAAACCAAATCACGACAATAACTGCGCTCCATTTCCAACTCCAAATCGAAGAACACGGACTCCAAGTCGTCCGTCCGGTTGGCCAATTCCTTTTGGGAATGCAACCGCTCTTTGGCTTTACGATAAAGCCGAAAGGAAGAAAAAATGGAGTACTCGAATTAAGAAAATTGACGAACTTCAAATGCGATGCGAAATCGTCCACAACGTGCCGAGTCAGCAAGGTCATCCAGTCCACTTTGGAAAGACTAAAGAGCGCAAGAGGGGAGGGGACTGTTTTTATAAAAAAATGTTTCGGATGACTGACGGACCAAGTCCTTAATGCAAGGATGGAGCGGCGAGCAGTTCGCATGAGACTGAAACGAAACAATCTGTCGTCACTGAGCTGCACATTGTACCACGAGTCGACACAGTCGCGCATAATATTGTCCAAAATCTATGAGCGAGAACAAATTCGTAGAACACTGTTGAAACACATAAGCCCAACCTCTTCTAAAAGGGGGTCGAGAAGTTCAGAATTGGTCATCGAGTGCTTTTCGGCATAGATGGATTCGTCTGAGAAAGGATTACAACCCATGGCGGACGCAGTCCATCGGCTAAAGGAAGAGAAGGGCTTCTTGCCCATGAAAAATTGAGAAAGTATAGTATAACACAAAATACCTGTGAGTCGAAAAGCGAAATTCATTGGCCCAATTGGCATAGGATTGACGGAGGCGCCGCCTCAAGGGAATGCCTTCGTGGAGAAGGAAAAGGAAGAAACTAAACACGCAAAACATAAGAACCAATTGACGAAAAGGTACCAACCCAAAAATCAAAGTGATCACAATAAGAAACAAAAGACACAAAGCGGTCAGTCCAACAAACAGCAACAAAAAGAGGAAGACAAAAGTACAGAGAATATGTGGACGGAGGATCATCAGCAGATACTCTTGCATTGCAACAATGCCTTTGTTTTTTCAAACTTTTGATTTCATAGCTTCAAAAAGGCATAGCATTTAAACATTTAAATACCCTGTCCTGGATGATTATTGCAATACTATTAAATGTTAGTGAAATGGCTTATATTGACAAACAAACAAAGACTACGTGCGGCTTTTTTGCATTTTATAATTTCGCAAAAAAAAAACGAACTCGTGCGAATATTTAGCACAATTTATGATTATTGCAAATCTTTTTTTATTTCAATTGCGTTAATTTGATCCAAGAGAAGTAATTCCAACTGCTCGTCATTACTCATCGTTTGCTTCATCGAAGTGGCGAACGTGACCGGCTACGATGATGTCGACAACGATGGGGAATGCTGAAATGAATAAAAAATTGAATTTTGGGCATAAGTCCGCTCGCACTTTCCCCACCCCCACTCATTTGATTAGGTTTGTCCACCTGCTGCTGTTTTCCTCCTCACCCTTGTGCTTCCTCTTCCGCCTTTCCTCCCGTGCCGCTGCCCAAATAAACGACTCCCGAACAGTCAAATGAGCCATCGGTGTATTGTACTAAAAGAAAGGTATCATAAAGACGGGATGCTTCAGGGATGTAGCGATTTTGTTATTTATTGTTTCTGATTTAAGAGAAATCTTGTTAATAATAAAGCTGGTCATCCCTTTTTCAGAAAATTTTTTTTCTTAAGATTTAAGTCATAAATTATGTATTAGAGGATTTTGGGATGTGAGCAGAACGAAATGTCGCTGCTGAAACGTCGCCGGGACGAAATTTTCGGCGCATTTCGCCGGCGCGTTTTAGGGTGTACCCCTTTTGGAGTCGCTGATTACGATTATAACACGCATTCCACGAATTTCTAACCTTATGCATTTCATCGATCTTAGGCATAAAATATGAATTTGGATTTTTTGGGCTTCGTAATTTGTCGAAATGGATATACGATTCTCGACCCCGAAACACCCTAATCATGTTTTTTTTTATTAACTTTAAATTGGGGATAGCAGCCTATTAACAAATCTTGACCAGCAAGATTCTGGTTCCAGCGATGGACTTTTCTTCTGTCCCCTCTTAAAGCCTTTCAGACATACCCTTCAAAAGGGTGAACCGAAATTTCGCCCTTTCTCGGGGAAAACACCCATTCTAAAACTCACATTTGTGACGTTTGGCGGTTCTCCGCGTACAGTGGGCGGCTCAAATTCCACCTGAGCGGCCTAAAAAAGTAAACGTGCTAATATTCTTAAAATTATTTGACTTTAATTAAATTTGTTATTTTTTCGTCTCTTCTTTCTATTTTATATGTGTCCTTTTGTTTCTTGTTTGAATTTTCCGCCTAATTTTCATGCATGATATTGATTGTTCTTTTTTGTTTTTTTTCATTTTCTTTTGCTGGTCACTCTTCAGTTGTTTTTTCAATTAAGGAGTAGTGAACCCTGGGTTTTGGTCAAAATTTCGCGCCAAAATTTGAATTCAAATTTTGGCGTGGCTTGTGTTTTTCTATCCTATTGGGGCTTTCTTGCGTGGGAGCCCAAGGGTATTGGGTCATTTCGTTTGGGAGCCTATATGTTTAGGGCAAGGGTGCGGTTGGCGTCAAAATTTGAATTTGAATTTTTGGTGTGGCTTGGGTTTTTATCCTATGCCTATTAAGCCAATTTGCATGTGAGCCAAACTTTTGGCCTACCATATGTTAGTTGTTCTAAAGTGTTTTTGTATTTGTCGACCGTGTTACATTAATTTATATTGTTATTTTTAATTTTAGCAAACAAAAAAATCAATTCAATTTTTAAATGGGAAATACGACGTCATCAACAGGTGCATATTCTTAAAGCATTTGGTTTAAAAAACTTTTTATATCTTAAGACATTGAACAACAGCCACCTTTTGCTCCTCAAATCAAGATATTCCATGCCCCAAGTCCGCACCTTGAACAATTGGAGGAATCGAAAGCGCGAGAAGCATTGATATGCGCTATCATCAACTCATTTTGCAAGGTTAGTGGGTCGATCGGGTCTGAGCCCCTCCCTTAACTAGAGGGAAGGAAACATATAAAAAATGGTGGCTCTCCAGCATTTTATGAGTCCAATCAAAGTTTATGAGTCCAATCGCGTCTTTATGAAGAAAAACAGTGAAAAAAAATTTTCGGCACATGTAGCCTAGAGTGCTTAACGAAACTAAATGTCATATTTTCGTTTTCAATGATTTAACTCTAAAGACCTTTTTAGTACTTTTAACATAATTAGTTCAAATTTCAAAAGGGTCCCCTAATGGTTTTCAATTTGGCACTCTAGGGTAGAGAAGTACCACTTTTTCTGCCAAGTCGAAACTTGAAGAATTATGATTATGTCACTCTACAATGAATAAAAATATTTGATGATGTTTGATTAAAATTGAATGATTTTACGCTTATAAACATTTGTCTGGACTCATAAAAGTCGATTGGGCTCATAAAATGCGGGAGAGCCAAAATGGATGGTATTTATGTAGTTATGGATTTCTGTTTGAAACTGAAATTAGATTTTTGTCATCATTTTGTTAATAAAAAACTTAAACAAAATGTTTAAGTCACCCTGCCTACAAATAAGGGATTATTCCACCAGTTTTTATTTTAAGATTACTGAGTACCGAGACAAAGCACTCGCTGTGGCACAACTGACTTCACGGTCTGATTCGACTAGAATTCACTTTAAACCTGCCTTACATATTTAGAGGCTGTCATTATGATGAAAAAGGTCTGGCCTAAAACTCCATAGGCGCCTCTGAGCTTTCCAAAAAGGTCCAACGAAAGGCGGGTGATTCTTATAAAGTTTCACGATAAACGTGACTTACATATTTAGAGGCTGTCATTATGATGAAAAAGGTCTGGCCTAAAACTCCATAGGCGCCTCTGAGCTTTCCAAAAAGGTCCAACGAAAGGCGGGTGATTCTTATAAAGTTTCACGATAAACCTGCCTTACATATTTAGAGGCTGTCATTATGATGAAAAAGGTCTGGCCTAAAACTCCACAGGCGCGCCTCTGAGCTTCCCAAAAAGGTCCAACGAAAGGCGGATCACTATTAGGCGCTTTCACTTTAATCCTGCCTTACATATTTAGAGGCTGTCATTAAGGTCTGGCCTAAAACTCCTCAGCCGCATCTGAGCTTTCCAAAAAGGTCCAACGAAAGGCGGGTGATTCTTATAAAGTTTCACGATAAACGTGACTTACATATTTAGAGGCTGTCATTATGATGAAAAAGGTCTGGCCTAAAACTCCATAGGCGCCTCTGAGCTTTCCAAAAAGGTCCAACGAAAGGCGGACCACTATTAGGCGCTTTCACTTTAAACCTGCCTTACACACATGAGGCTGTCATTATGATGAAAAAGGTCTGGCCTAAAACTCCACAGGCGCGCCTCTGAGCTTTCCAAAAAGGTCCAACGAAAGGCGGGTGATTCTTATAAAGTTTCACGATAAACGTGACTTACATATTTAGAGGCTGTCATTAAGGTCTGGCCTAAAACTCCTCAGCCGCATCTGAGCTTTCCAAAAAGGTCCAACGAAAGGCGGGTGATTCTTATAAAGTTTCACAATAAACGCGACTTACATATTTAGAGGCTGTCATTATGATGAAAAAGGTCTGGCCTAAAACTCCATAGGCGCCTCTGAGCTTTCCAAAAAGGTCCAACGAAAGGCGGGTGATTCTTATAAAGTTTCACAATAAACGCGACTTACATATTTAGAGGCTGTCATTATGATGAAAAAGGTCTGGCCTAAAACTCCACAGGCGCGCCTCTGAGCTTTCCAAAAAGGTCCAACGAAAGGCGGATCACTATTAGGCGCTTTCACTTTAAACCTGCCTTACACACATGAGGCTGTCATTATGATGAAAAGGTCTGGCCTAAAACTCCATAGGCGCCTCTGAGCTTTCCAAAAAGGTCCAACGAAAGGCGGATCACTATTAGGCGCTTTCACTTTAAACCTGCCTTACATATTTAGAGGCTGTCATTAAGGTCTGGCCTAAAACTCCTCAGCCGCATCTGAGCTTTCCAAAAAGGTCCAACGAAAGGCGGGTGATTCTTATAAAGTTTCACGATAAACGTGACTTACATATTTAGAGGCTGTCATTATGATGAAAAAGGTCTGGCCTAAAACTCCATAGGCGCCTCTGAGCTTTCCAAAAAGGTCCAACGAAAGGCGGGTGATTCTTATAAAGTTTCACGATAAACCTGCCTTACATATTTAGAGGCTGTCATTATGATGAAAAAGGTCTGGCCTAAAACTCCATAGGCGCCTCTGAGCTTTCCAAAAAGGTCCAACGAAAGGCGGATCACTATTAGGCGCTTTCACTTTACTCGTGCCTTACATATTTAGAGGCTGTCATTGTGAGTCATCTTTATCTAAAACGTCTCTAGACAAAAAACGACCATTAACTTTTTTAAATAGTTGTTCAATACTACTATTCTTAATAAGTATATCAGTATCCGTGTTACAGTCCTCCGATGTTACTATCATTTCCTCTGAGGCTTCTACTAATCTACGAGCGTAGTAACCAGACTCTGCGGTTCTTAAGGCTTTATCTATAAGCCCCTTAACCATACCAAAGGTAAGAGTGAATATCTCTAATGGATTTAAACCCTCTCACAAGGAAGAAAGAATAGGAGTGTCGATAGTTTCACCTTGAAAGTCAGCAACATTACCCCTCATAGCAAAAAGTTGAGCAAGGGTTTCGCTGCTTATTCTTGCACCCGATTTCCATATTTGATAAAAAGAACTGTATTTTTTTTTCTTAAACTCCACTAAAACTTTTTCTTTTATTTCTTCCTTACAGTTTCTTCATATATCTATCCTCTTTTCTTTTCACTCATGTACATTATACATTCCTTGATAGTAATACTCATTTATTTCGCTTTCCTCCTTTTTATACTTATTAATAACCTCTTTTTTCTCATTTGAAGTAATTAAATCCCCAAGTTCAAATGGAGAAATACTAATGCCGGATTTATTAGCGTACTTAAACCCTATATCCTTTAGCTTATCCAAAAAATCATTATTTTCTTTCTTGTTGGTGCTTAACTTTATAATGGAGTCAACTAACAAAATAAGGTCTGGTTTAGTTCATCCTATAATTGTCTCCATTGTCGCATGTGTTTTTTCATTGTCTAATTTCAGGCAAGTAATATGTTCAGGTGTAATAGAAATTTGGGTGGTTTGGTCATAATTACATTCCATCGTTCCATCTTGCTTAATTGCACAATCATTAGTTCCAGCAACTAGATTAGTAACTTCATCACATGGTAAAGTTGTTGGTAGGTTAAATAGAAAAAAGGTCATAATTAAATAGATGAAGTATTTACGCTTAGTTGTTTTTACTCTTTTTAATTTTTTCCTTTTCTTGAAACAGTTATAAAAAGATGTAAAGATGAAATGTACCAATCGAAACAAAAGTTTGATTATTTTCAGGCTTAATGTAATCACATACAAAACCAATGTTATAATTACAAGAATTAAGGCCCAATGTATTTGGCTTACATATTGAGGATTCTTTATGTAGTCGGTACAAAAACGACAGAGGATTAATTCACATACCGGAGATGGTGGGCAAGTTAATTTTTTGGATTCTGATAAATTAGTGTTTTTTACAAACTTAATGACAGGTTTATATTCTTTCATAATTATGTAAGTCGGGAGAGATATGAATTCATCACTTTCAGGTTTTCGTTTTACAATGAAATACTTGTCAATCGAAATTTGTAACTCTTGGACATCGTTAGTCGACTTTATGCTTATTCCCCCTTTGGTACACTCGGCGGTTATATTCTCCACAGATAGAGGATCGAACTCTCTCTTTTTACGTTTTTGTGAGTTCAATTCTGTGGGAGTCGGTAAGTAGAGAACTCTTTCAATACTTCCCCATGCTTTAATAAGGACTACCGTATTTCCTAAGATAGAACCCCCCCCTAATTTAGAACCCCCCCCTAAATTATAACCCCCCTTTTGAGGGGTATTGAACAATAGAGCCCCCCCCTAATTTAGAACCCCCCCCTAAAATATAACCCCCCTCAAAATTTTTTTTTGAAAAAGTGCAATTATTTGAATAAAAAAATTTTTTTTTTTTGAAAATACAATAGTCAATAACAAAAAAAGAGCATAGGTAAACCGATAAATTTATCAAATATAAAATCATAGCGTCATAACTACTTTGACGACTGCCTTAAAAACATAAAATTTCTCATTATCTCGGCCCCCGGTTTCTTTTGTAATGCCACACGTGACGAAAGAGTCGGAGATACGTCCTTTTGGTATTGCCTGCCATGCCGAAGCGACCCATCCAAATAGACGCCCATTAAAAAAACCTAGACCAAGCATACTAAGACAAAAAATTTTTCACTTGTGTTTATGTAAGAGGTACTGCACGTAGATAATGAAATTGACGATTTTGTCGGCGTACTCATCAGGTGCTTTTTGTGCCACTGTCGTTGGTCGGCGTAGAGAGAAATTGTGACGATGTATGAAGTAGTCGAGCCATCCGTTACTGGCCTTAGCATGAAATGTATTAAAATAGAAAAAAAAGTTTAATTTACCATAAAATTTGTCATGTTTTTGTTGTTGACGGACAGTTGATGTGCTTGCGCGACAATCATGTTGCGCGTGACGCGCAATTTTTTGTCTCGCAGCTCGCGAACCCATCCGGCCAAAGCCTCGTCGAATTGTGCGTCAGCCAGCTTTCTTCCACCACCAACAAGACGCTTGCGCATTGCCAACTCCAGCCTTAATTAAAAGAAATGAGAAATGAAAGTCTTTTAAAAGTTACATTTTCCTCAGGCCCGTCTCCTGCTTTTTCCAGCCCCGGATGGTATTTCGGTCCACTTTGAAATGGCGACTTGCAGCGTGAATGGAAGACTTCTTTGCGAAGTCCAAAATGTTGATTTTTTCGTCGATGGTGTAGCCACGACGCTTGCGCGGCGCTTGTGCCGTCGACTCCCCGCCACTGTTCTTGAAGATTTGATTATTGTTGTCTTCTGCGATGATTTGCTCATTGATGAACCGTGACAACGCATCGTCGTTGTTCATTTTGGAGACTTCTGCTGTTGGTTCAGCGGACTTCGCATTTTGGTCGACGGCAAAGTCATCCTCCTCCAGCCAGCAGTCACCGCATGTGACTTTTGCGCCAAATCCCTCTTCTCCATCCGTCGAAAACGAGCAGAGCGGGATTGCGTGGCACGGTTTTAAGCATTTTCTGCATTGATGCGCATCCGAACAGGGCTTGTTGCAGTAGCAACAGACCTAATTGATGAATGAAAAATTGAAAAGTACAGCATTAACGGTTACATTTTTTGACAATTCCGATGAGGTTTCTTGAGCATCCATTTGAAAGAAGGTAAAAGAATTAACAATAGGTGCTAAATATATAGATATTCAGAAGAAACTTCCTTAAACTTTAAACTGTTGGCGGTAATAAATTTTTATTTTTTTTTCAAAAAATGGTGCAATTTTCAAGAAAAAATAGGTTGAACAATAGAACCCCCCCCCTAATTTAGAACCCCCCCCTAAAATATAACCCCCCTTTTGAGGGGGGTTGAACAATAGAACCCCCGGGGGTTCTATTTTAGGAAATACGGTAATTCATTATCCGATTTTACGAAATATGTTTTTTCATGCGGCTCATAAAAACAAAATTTTGTCCCAAACATTTGTTCTGTTGAGTTATGACAATCATTTTCTTGGCAATAGGTTGGAGTACCAATCGTCAGATTGCCTTCCCCAAGGCAAAGGAAATCTTCTTTTGAGTCGATTTGCGAATGAAGCAGATTTAAATTTGTAACCAAGTAGATTGACTTGTTATAAAGCATTATGGTATTGAACAATCTTTTTTCCCTAACTACAATTTTTTGTTTTGTTAAATGAACAGATAATTGGTTTAAAAACTGAAATAATTTTTGAATTATTTTGCAGTGTTTCAATATCCCTTTTTGAAGGGTGAAGTGGTGAAAAACTACAAAAATTAGTCCCACCTGGGCATTTACATTTTGATCCACAAAAGGAAAAATGATTCTTTATTATGTGTTCATTACGACAAAATAATTTTATAGCAAAATTCTTTAGTAAATTTGTTTTGTTTTATCGTAAAACCTTTTTCTATACAAAAGGTTGTGTATTTAGTATTCCAAATTTTCTCATCTTTTGGACATGCATATAGATGTGAGAAGCAAGGTAAAATCAAAGTGCATAAAGAAAGTATAGTCATTGAGTTTATAAAGGTTTTGCTGAGTTTGGATGAAGTTGGAATAGTTTCTAATTTTCGTTTCCTTTTCATTTCCTCTTTCGGTTTTTTTCATTTTTATAAGATTTGTGAGAGTTTCATCCGTTTCTGTGTCATTCAGACTTATTTCCAAAGGATAAATAATTAATTAATTTTAATGGACGATTTAAAAACGTTTTGTTGGGCATCTCAATATTTGCGCCTCTTATAAGAGCCAGAGGTCGCATTTGTCCTTATTTCTAAGATTTGTCCTTATTTGGAGGGGTCGAATCTTAGAAAATAAAAAAATCCTTATTTCTAAGATTCGTCCTTATTTGAGCCTATGATCCTTACTTTGTCCTTATTTCTTATTCTGAGGTAAAAAAATTAGAAAAATGGTTGTTTTTTACAATTTTTTGGTAATTTTTTGTGCAAAACTGTTACAAAAGACCCAAATTTTGAAAATTTTCCCCGGCGGCGCCTATCGGCACCGCCGACCCTCACTTTTTGAAATTAAAAATGAAAAGTTATTTCAAAGCCTAACACCTAAAAAAAATATTGCCATAGGGAACAAATATGCTACAAACAGTTGATTTTGTTGAATAAAAATGATCTTAAAGCTTTGAAATCGCGTTTTAAAAAATGTCCTTATTTTTGACCCCAAATCCTTATTTTTAACCTGCGATGTCCTTATTTCAAAAATTTTCCAATGCGACCCCTATATAAGACCATCTGTTCCGGTTATGACCTTTTTAACGATTCCGGTTTTCCACATTGCTCGTCGCGTTTCATCATGTATAATTACTACTTCATTTACTTCAGGAAAGGTTTTGACACAGTTTCTTGGATTTTTGTTTTCTGTCTTAAATCTTTCTCTTAGACTTAGGGCCAATTCTCTTTTCCCTTTTTTAACCATTTTGGTCCGTGCCACCATAATTCATTAGATTTAAGTTGATTTAATGTTGCACCTCTTGACGCTAAATCAGCTGGGTTATCGGCAGATTTCACATAATAGAATTTTATATTGTGTGCCGTTGAAATTCTTCTAATTTCTTCGACTCTATTTTTTATGAATGTTGGTAGATTCTTTTTGCATTTTATCCAACTTACCTTTGCCTGATAATATTTTACCAAGTTTTGTATTTACTGAATAAAATCCAGAAGGAAGTAATTCAATGTGAGAGTTTGGCAACATGAAATGCCAATAATGGTCAATTCCGATAAGGTTTTTTGAGATTTTTATTTTCAACAAATTATTAGATTTACGCATCAAACCACAGTTTGCGCATGCAATCATCTAGGGGATGGGTTTAAAAAAAAGGCGGTGGATTTTCAAAAAGGCTATGGGGTGGGTTTTCAAAAAAAAAAACTTAAGCTAAAACTTTAAAATTTCAAAAATTTCAATTTATTGGTTGAAATTGCAAATGTGATACATTTCTAAGTTTTTTTGAGGGTAAAACGCAAAGATATCTATTTTTTTAATCAGAAATATTTTTAAAAAAAAAATTGTGATAAATTTTGCAAACTCGGAAATTTTTTAATTTTTGATGGGATTTTTTGATAATTTTTTTAGTGGAGTATTTTTCGTTTTATTGGATTTTTCTTATCAATTTTTTGAAAAATGTCAATGGACATAATGCCAAAATATGGACAAATATGGAAATAAGGGCATAAATCGCGAAATATGGAAAAAATGGATATAGAAGTCAATCCTAGAAACTTCAAACCAAGTTAAAAATATGTTTTTCGTGCGTTTCAGGCCTCCCATAGTCCAGGAAAAAAAATATGGAATTTCCACATAATTGGACTCCCTAATTATTGCAAATTTTTTTTATTTCAATTGCGTTAATTTGATCCAAGAGAAGTAATTCCAACTGCTCGTCATTACTCATCGTTTGCTTCATCGAAGTGGCGAACGTGACCGGCTACGATGATGTCGACAACGATGGGGAATGCTGAAATGAATAAAAAATTGAATTTTGGGCATAAGTCCGCTCGCACTTTCCCCACCCCCACTCATTTGATTAGGTTTGTCCACCTGCTGCTGTTTTCCTCCTCACCCTTGTGCTTCCTCTTCCGCCTTTGCCGTCTCTCCTCCTTCTCCCCTTCACCGCTGTCACTTTCACTTCCACGACCGTGTCTCCTCTTCCGTCTTCTGCTGCTCTTCCTTCTCTTCCTGCTCCGTTCTGTGTCCTTATTTGAAGCAGTTGATGATGACGAAGTCGATGCCGACGATGATGAATGGGAAGAATTTAAGCGTCCCCTTTTCTTCCTTTTTCGTCTTCTTTCTTCATCATGTTTTCGCTTCACTCTCTTCTTCTTCCTTTCCTCTGGCGAATGTGGTGGCGATGTGCCCAAGGATCGTTTTATTTGCTCGTCAATAAGAGTGGAAATGGCTTTTGACAATGCTAGAGGAGATAAAGTACTGCTTGGCATCGGTAGAACACTAACGGTAGCAGCAGAAGTTGTGGTAGAATCCGCACCAGTGTCACTTAATAAGGGGGAAAATAAAGTAAATGAAAAAAGTATTTACCGATTTTCTTCCAAACTATTTGACTTTGTTTTCGTCCGATGCTTTTCCGCCATCCTTTCGTTCAAAATCTTTTCCATGAATAGGCGTGCTTTTTCGCGACGTTCCATTTGTTTTGGGTCCGGTTCTGAATCATGTCGCTTTTTATCAAAACATCTTTTTTTAAGGACTGTGTTTCTTTACCAGTTTCTTTAGCTTCCATGTCGTCCTTCTGTTCAATTGCGGTTGCCATAGGGTTTTGACTTGACACTGGCACTAAATCAACGGCACTGAGCGGGGGTGGCGATGGAACAGCCGCGACATTGCCAATTGTTGTCGCAAAAAGTGGCGCGACGGAGAACGGCTGCTGGCGATACTGTTGACTTTGGTGAAAGATTTTCCATTGAATTTGTCGCACTTGAGACTGGTAAAAGGTGTAGTAAGGGCTTCTCGCTTGCAAAAAATGCACTTTGTCCTGGTTATGATCTGTTAAAAATTTTTCAAAAATAAGTCAATGTAAATGATGTAAAGCGGTGATGTGAATTGCAACGAACCGATAAGTCTCTGCTCGGCATATGCACCGTGCAACGCTACATATTTAGCAGCAACTGAAATTGCAGATTCAACTGCTGAATCCGGAACAGGACGGTGACAAGCGGGCGGAGGCCCCGGCAGAAAAGGACTGGGCCGGCCGTAGAATTCCATATGCCATTTGTTGTAATCTGACGGTAAGGTAGAAAAATTAATGAAAAGTTGAAAACAAAAAAGTTCTACCATCACTCCGTTGTTGCTGGTCAGCTTTGAACAATGAAGGAATGCCCACCGATTCGATGTTAGAAATATTTCCGTCAGCATGTGTCGCTGAGGGTTCGCCATCGAATTTCTCTGCGATATCGATTTTTGATGAAGTTCCCGGCAAAACGGAATGGAGTCCTTTGAGCAACGACGAATAAAGAGAATTTGACTAAAAATAATGCGAATGGGAACAAGGTCCTTTTCACATTGAACTGACATTTGAAGAACGATGGAACTGCTGAACGAGCACGTCGAGGTCAGGAGCGGGAGACGCTGGTTTTCGCTCTTTTTTTGTGGTGGTGGACGAGGTGATGGACCGATAAAGCCAAGTTTTGCCAATGCATTTTCATCCGCTTTTGCTTTTGATATGCCACCCAATAATGACTAAAATGGTGGTCAGCAAAATTTCATCATCCGTGATGAGTTTACCGGATGAAGGTATCCATCGCCCTCGTTTTCGCTGTCTATTTCGGACTCCGATTCTGAAGAGTCATTGACTAAATAAATAACGAATAGGATTGAACCCATTTGTTGCCCATTTTTTGGGGTATGATCACCGACCAATTTTCTTCTTCGTCAGTTGTTGTTTTGGCTGTGGCACATACTTCTTCTCACGTATTAGTTTACACATATATTTATCTAATTGTAAGACAGACGTGTATTGCAGCAATAAATTTGACGTTGTGGTGACTTACAGTATGGATGCAGTCTATGATCAAAGTCGAGAAACCCGAACTGTTCGGCATTTTGACGCTGTTTAGCCTTGATGACGACTTCCATTTGCGGTCCTTGTGAAACAACAAATTGCGCAGTTCGTTCAATAATCGCATTTTGTTTCATCGTTTCGGGCTAAATTAAATATAAGTCCTTTACAAAACGAATTGTCCTACAGTAATAATGCCCAGCGGTAATTTCAGAGACGGGGGCTGCTCATAAGTTCGTTCATCCTCGGCTGTCGCTTCCTCACATACATCGACCATGCCAATCTCCGAATCCCTCTCCCCGTAAGTAAAACCAAATTCGGCGCCTTTTCCGCGTTTTTGGTTGGCATCCTCTATAACTTGCAATTTTTGATGAAATTGATTGTATTGAATTTTGTTAACTAACTGACCAAGTTCCCGTTTCCGAATGTCTTCATATAAGTCCAAAAAGCGCTCCTCCTCGCAAAGCTCCTCTTCCAATTTCTCCGCCTTGTCTCCCTCCTCCTCCTGCTCTTCGTCTCGGCCATTGTCAAGAAAGTCCCGCTTCTGTTGTCCTTCTTCGTCAAATTCGTCCAACGAACTCAAATAAAGACGCACATCATAACTGAAAAGGAACAAGTTTCAGTTTTGATACATCAGTTGGATCAGTGGGAAAAGGAAAAACATTAAGCTGAAACATTGGCACACATAACTCTGCCAATGGAGACGAACTTACGATCGGACGAAATTAAATGCCCGAAAACAAATGGAGAAATTGGAGTTGAGACGGGAGAAGAAACAGAGTGGAAGGAAACTGCTGCAAAAAATTTGTCATTAAAAAAAGTAATATTGGTAAAAATATTCAGCATAAAGAAAAGCAAGATCCAAGTGACGAGGAGCATTTTGTGAAAATGGGACAAGTAATTAAAGCTTTTTGGCAAAAGTTGCTTGCCGACAGCAAAGCCAAACCGCAGAATAAACGAAATTTCCCTTTATTTTTGAAAATTCGTCCTCCCTACCAAAAAGTGCAATTTCACTAAAAAATGTATTTTAAAGACAAATGCGCCTTGCCTGAATAGGAAGAAAAGCATAGACAAACCTTGCATCCAGCGACATTAAAAGGTGACGGTGCAATGATGTCACAAGCAGTTTTTTCACAATTAAATCTCTCCCAAAGACACTCGGCCAGCTCACAAAACTCACCGATCAATTTTCAGTCGATCATCTCCGTTCCATGGTATCAAGTAGAGATTCTCGTCAAACGTTTGCTGGTCATCGGCCGAACATTGCTCATTACACGGATTATGCAGTTTGGCAGAATAACCGAACACCAAGAATTCATCCGTTTGTGCATTGTTGTTACTTGGGCATTTGTACTGAAATGGTCAGTCAAGCGTCTTTTAAAGACCAAAACTAAAAAATGAAACACGACCTTTGTTTTTCGACGATGTTGATGGTGAGGGGACATTTTGAATGCTAAATGATTGGAGAGAGATTAAGTAAAAAGCGATGTTTTAAATATAATAGCTTGGAACAAGATTCCATTGTTTAGTAACCAAACAAAAATATCAAGAAATTTTACACAAAAGTGCAATGAAATTTAGGCAATAACAATTCATCGAATAGTGTCTGCCAATTGATGTTCTTCTCCTTTGTAATGTTCCATCAAAGTCGGGTGTGTTGGTTCAAAAACTTTTTCGTCTTCCAAACTGACCAAATGGCCGGGCTCAAGACCGAGAAAGATCTGCTCAGGTCTTTTCTGTTCTGTCTCAAAGGATGGCGGATCGTCAGGCAATTTGTAGCCAATGATATCAGCTAGTCGGATGCGAGATTTTTCTATGTCATCAGGATTGGCCAAATACCTTCAAATTTATTTGCCACTCAATATTTCTGCTTCCCCCCCCCCATACCCTCTGTGATCAGGGTCCGTGTAGTATTGCATCAGCGAATGTGGCGGATGTTTCCTTCTCGGAATCGGCTTCCCCGCGCGAAACCATTTCTCAGCTCCAGAGATAGCTTTAAGACTTTCTAAATCGTAATAAGCTGTTCGAATTCGGCCACCAACACGTTCAATGGCAGAAATTGCAGTGCAGGAGGCCCACTGGACTTCCAAATTGATCGGAGTGGTGAATATTTCATCACCCTAAACAGAAAATAAGCTCAAAAGTCCGGAAATAAACAGACTTCTTCAGTCAAGTGAATGCCAAACTGACGCAATTCCGGTTTAAATTTCTGGTCTAACAAATTTGTCGCACAAATTGCAGCAATGTCAATGAGTCGACTGGTGTCCAACCATCCGAGATCGATAATGCGCTGGAGTTCAATCAGAGAAAGAGGAACGTACTCACGACGAAGACTGAACGGATGTATTCAGCAACAAAAATATATTACCATTACTTTATATCCCCATTGAAACGTCTGTCACCGTCAAAAGATCGCTGCCATGGCTTGAAATAGTCGCCCCAAACCCAGCCAAGTGGAGGCTTCGATGATCGTTGCAGTTCACCAATGGTATGACCGGCTTGGTTATGACCTTGAGCACGCACTTGCCTTCCCTGTAAAAACGTTAAATTTATTGTGCTCCGTTATTGTAAGCTGTGGGCCGTATGGTAATGATTACTCACAGCCGTTCTCGCGCCAGGATTATCCTTCAAATCTTGAAACCGAACTCGCGTTGCCTCTGTGACAATGTCAAGAGCACGCTCTGCCGCCGAATTTGCTGCTTTCTGTAACGGAGTTTTGACAGCATTTTGCTGAGGGCAACAAGTAATACGAGTAAGCCAGGTCATATGAAATAAAAAAATTTAAAAGGAAAAAAATTAGGTAATGGTAGAATACTGGTCCCACAAAAAAGTTTAGAGTGGGTTTTATGCGATTCTGAGTTGTACGCGAGGGTTTTCGGGGTCGCTGATCACGAATACGACATCAGAATTGTCATTTTCAACTAATCTATGGTTTTCTTTCTCATGTCTATTAAATCTTGAAAAACGTACCTCTAAAAAATGAAAAATGCAACAAAAGAATCTCACGAAATTAAAAAAAAATAAAAAAAGTTTTTGTCTGACAACCATATGAATTTTTTGCCTAAAAATTTTCAGAACGCCAAAGTCAAAAAAAGCATAAATTTAAAAAGAAATCAGAAAAATTCCCCTTGTAAAAAAGCAAAAGCCGATCTCGAGTTAGAAGGACTTAGCCACATAATAAAAAGTCATTTTGACTATAACTGCCAGCCCTACTAATTTTCTTTAGGACGTTCCCCCAAAACTTTAATTAGTACGCGATAAAAGTTAACAACATTTTCAAAGGAAATTCCAACCATCGACTACACAAGAAGAAATCTCGTTCCGTCCACACGCGGATGAATTAAGTGATTGCAGAGAATTTTAGTACAACGATATCAATTTGGTCAGATAATGGCAATGTTCTCATACTTGGTGGGGGTCATATGCCCAATGAGTCGTAATATGATAAGTACAAGAGAAATACAGTAAACACAAACACATTGGGTACCCCAGAAAATGCTTGGGTCACTACTTACAGCAAATGATTGTTTGGCAATCGCCCAGTTTGGTATTTGGTCTGCAAATTTTGGATACTAAGCCAGAATGGGTGTTTCTTGCGGCGAGCTGATTTTTTACTAATGCGTAACTGTCATGAGCAAATATAGGTCAAAATATCACTGCTTCAACTCTTTGCTTTTTCCAGAAAAGTGTCCATGATTTTCTTTATTTCGTCCCAATTTTCAGAAGACGGCACTAATCGGCACTTAATGTTCTGCAACATTTGTAGGTCGTCCTTTTCAACTGCCAATGTCACTGCCTTTTTCACTTCCCTGTGAAGCGAAATGAATGGGTAATTGACGATTTGGAAAATGAATAAAAATAGACAGACCCGAGGATAAGATAGGCCTTCACTTGCTCCTCATATACATTGAGCCTGTCCATTAGACGAAAAGCCAAATTTTTATTTCCGTTGGCGACACATAAATGAATGACAGGCTAAAAAGGGAAGAGCTTCCAATGCAGTCGTTCTTCTCTTGTTTCGGCTCACTCACCAAATAACCAGTCGGACTTTTCTTCGATTTTACGTACTGTTCGAACTGTTGCCATTTGCCACCGCATGCAAAGCCCTCGGCAGTCCACAGGAAAAGCCTTTATAAATTCGAAAGTATCAGTAAAATGCTAAGTATTGCGTATGTTTATTTTTGATATAATTTTTTTGTTTGCCGGGTCTACTGTTTCTCATTGAGTCGATGCTGCCTTCGCAATTGTTCCATCAATGCCATTTCCTCCCGTGCCGCTGCCCAAATAAACGACTCCCGAACAGTCAAATGAGCCATCGGTGTACTGTACTAAAAGGAAGGTATCATAAAGACGGTATGCTTCAGGAATGTAGCGATTTTGTTATTAATTTTAATTCTGATTTAAGAAAAATCTTGAGTAATAATAACTCTGGTCATCCCATTATTCGAAAAAAAAATTTCGTAAGATTTAAAGTCATAAATCATGTATTAGAGTATCTCTTGCATACATATAAGGATAGGTTTTTTTTGTGCCTGCCTTTTCCTCCCGTTTTGTGTTGTCCACGATCAGTTGTGCACATTCGGCCACTAATTGTGCGCCTGTTGTCTCTCGCATTTGTCGCAGTGCCTTTTCTGCCCTTCCCAATTGTTCAACCACTTTTGACGTGTCGAAAAAATTGTCCGCTTGGTTTTGTTCTGCTCTGTCCAAATGGAAAATTGCTTGCCGCACAAAGTCGTCGTTTTGCTCGTAAAGTGCCAACAATCGTTCGGGCGCTTCGTCACGGATTTCACTCTGTAAAAAGCTTTAATGCAAAATTAAATCGTTTTTTTTAGTTTGAAACCTGATAAATGCTCAACGCCTGTGGCACTTTTCGCAGTAGTAATTCCATGTCACGGCTCGTCAATGTATTGCGTAAGTGTCGAATCACCAAAAGAACTGTAAAAAAAAAAGAGGAGCAGCTGTTTCCCCCCGCGGATTAATGACTTTTTCTTGAAAACCTAACCATCTAGTTGTTTGAAAAAATAAATAGAAAATCTATAGGTTTTCAAAAAAGCTAGGTTCGATGACCAACTTACGTAAATCGGGTCGCTGACTTTGCGCGGCTTTATGCAGCGCTTTGTCCAATTGTTTCAGCTTTAACATCGCCGTCACTTGACGCGTCGTGTCCGTCTCCAATTCTAGCAAAATTCCAGCCAAGGTGTGCAACTGTTTCCTGGAGGACATTTCCGCAATATCTTAGTTTAATCAAAGATGCTCTCGACAATCAGAGCAGTGATCACCAGCATAGCTAATGGACGGATATTCAGCCAATTTGGCCACCATCCGTTGTGCCAATTCCTCTTCCGTCGGTTTGTGCGTGTGCCGTTCGTCTGCCACCCCCATTTCTCTGTGCATTTCCTTATGCCTTTCCATCATTGCTAAACACCAGTGACCAAGCACTTTGAAAACGCCATTCTTAGGAGCAATATTCAGAAAATTGCAGAGTTTGATGGACAAAGGCCAATGGTTAAGGGCGGCGAGGCGATCAATGACTGAAAATTGACTTAATTTTGGTAGATAATCAAAAAAGTGAATGGACTTGATGGAAGAGAAAGTTCATTCAATTGCTGACGGGTCAAAGGAATGCCCATTGGTCGAAGGGCATTCAGCACACGGAGAACACGGCAAATGTGTACAAAATGGTCAGAGTCATAAGGCCGATCGCAGCGACGAATTCCAATGGAAGCGGCCTAAAAAGTCAAATGGTAAAACAATGCCAACAAACGGAGGGAGGTGGGAGAGACCCGAAGAAGTTGCTTTTGCATTTTTATGTCGAAATGGTCAGCAGCCGCCTCCAAACATTGGTCGACTGCCTCAGGCATCTGTTGGGCACTGATTAAGCGGACAAACCTAACAAAGAAAGAACAAAAAAGTAGCAAAAATTATTGTCAAATATAATAGTCGAAAAATCTGTCCATCCTTTTATACCACCAAATGTAACTTAATGAAAAGTTTTAAATTTACGGGCCAGCTCAACTATATTTGCAATGATTTTCTATTTTATAAAACTAAATTGGCGACTCCATGTTTTTTGGAGTAAACATGTTCGGCAAAAATTTAGTTTTTTTTTTGGGGGCAAAAAGCAAAGAAATCTTCGGATTCCCTCCCACCGATTTTTTGGTTACGAGGCTTATATTTGATTGCCAATCTGTTCAACATTACATACTCGTAAGCTTGATGCGATTTTTGCTCCATTTTACGCTCAGCGCCAAAAAGCAAAGAGCCGGGCTCATTGCTGGTCAGCCCCAAAACGGCGTTGGTGGAAGCGGACACGGGCAGCAAAAGGTGGGCGGAGAAGCGGGAAAAGGCGCGTACGCAGTCGGATTCGACGGAAGAGAGAAAAATGGGCGAATTTTGTGAGGAGGGAAAAGAGAAACTGAAAAATGTGGGACAAATAATTGTTGGTTATAGCACAGTTTTTAGGGTATGGTAACTAGGAAAAACCGAGGACAAATTGAATGCCTGAGTTTCATCTTAAAGTTGAATTAACGCCTAAACTGAATAGAGACTGAATTATGAATAGAAAATCCGGCTGGAATTTTAAGAATAGCAGACAAGTGATTTTTGATAGGTTATTTCAGATGGAAAAATTATAACCTGAAATTGCATTCTTTTATATTCGCTTTAATAAATTACGTAAAATTCGCCGCTTCCGCCTCCTCCGCGTTCGCCACATTTTCCTTTGTCTCCTCACTTCCGATTGCGTAAATTGTCAATTCATTTGTCTCACCGCCTTTCATACAAATGGCATTGGCACCACACCTTTTTTGTTTGAAAACTTCCCATTTTATGCTTTTTCTTTGGTTTTCCATTCGATTCACCACGCGAGAGGACCAGCGACAGAAGCGTATTGGTCGAGTCGAACAGTACGCAGCTCCGACTCGAGGTCGGCACAGTCGACGATTTGAAGCACAAAAGTGTCATGGAAAAGGGCCAATTGACCGTTTTTTGCGTCGGGTTCCATCCAAAGGTAAGTGCCATCTTTGCGAGTCCAAGCAAAATTCTAAAAATTAAAATAGAATAATTATTGCTGGATAGCGAGTTATTCTTTGAAAGGATAATTCGTTTCGCTTTAATCAATCAATAGAAGTAAAAGCCGCAATCCGATGGTTTTTTCATGCCATTTCCCTGACATACACAAGGACTGATTGCCGTTTCTTGAACGCCCAACTGAAATTTGTTTCTGTGGCAAACCAACACTCGCGTGGGTTTAACAGCGCTTGTCAAAACTGTCCAACAAGTGAGCGATTGGATTGATTCTCCTTTTTGGGAGGGAAATATTCAAATGAAACAATTTGTAACCGTTAAAATGGATGAATACTTTGTTGATTTTGAATGCGCCAAGGCACTCGGCTGTTCACCGAATTAACCGCAAAAATGTGTTTGGTTTCACTGATCACTGCCAGCCCCGTTTCATTGACATAAGAAAATGCCATTGCCCCAGCAATTCCGACAGACAAAGATTCCTTGGAAAAGTTTAAATTTTACATTTTTTTTTTTTGACTAAAGACGTACATCGCCCAAGGTGAAAGTGAACAGATGAACTCCCAGCGCATTGTACACCAGAACACGGCCATTTTGGTTAACGATGACCAACTTAAATATTTTAGTATTATGTTAAAGGAGGACCCTTTTCATTTTTTGACCAATGTTTTTTTGTACTAAAAAAGTGTTTTCAAATGTTTTTGATTTGCTGATATTTTGGCCAATTTTGAAAATTGAAAAAAAAAATCAAAAGCGTCCACCTTTGGTTTTCAAAAACAGTCACCAGATTTTTTTTCAGATAGATGTTTTCCAAAGATTTTTGAGGTCGTTCGCTTATCAAGAATATGATATTATAATGGCCGTTTTGAAGAAAAAAAAATTTGTCAAAAAAAAATTAAAAGGATCCCCCCTTTGGGTTCAAAACGACCCATTTTGTAACTAGCGCCAAAAATCTTTATTTTGCTTATGTTAGTGAGAGAATACCTTTTGGCATTTGGTCCAAAAAAGTCGATAGACTCCGCTTGCCTCAATCGAGGCAATTTGGGCCCCATTTTGCATATAAATTCCAATTGTCCACGAGTTGGGCGATGCACCAGGCAACCCAATGGCTAAACAAAAATAAATATTTCTTTTTTGACGAATCGACGACCGAACCCAAAGGCCCTGCGTATTGGCAGCACGCAAAAAGCGAATGTTCACGCAATGGCAAATTCAAATTGTCATAAAGGCATAAATTTCTTTAAATTCAAAAAAATAAATTTCAATATATTTATGACTCACTGAATTCCCAACGAATTGCCGACGCGAGTCCAGTCAGACATTGTGCAAAAAAGCGAGTGATTTTAACGAGAAAGATCGAATTGGTATTCTACCATAAGAAATAATTTGGTTCTTTAAATAACGCTGTTCCGACGAGAGTCGGGGTCGTTTCGGCCCCAAGCCAAAAAAAAGTAAAAAACACTGTGTTTTTTTTTTTTTGAAAACTTAACCCTAAATTTTTTTTGAAACTTTGAACCCCTAATTTTTTTGAAAAACCTTAATTTTACCAATGTTTTGAAAAACTAGGGGGTTAGCCTTTCAAAAAGACTAGGGGTAAGTTTTCAAAAAAAACTTAGGGTTAGGTTTTCAAGAAACTAGGGGTTAGATTTTTTAGGGGGTTTGGTTTTGAAAAAAAAATTGGGTACGATTTTTCTATTTTTGGCTTGGGGCCGTAACCTGCCTGGGGCCGAATTTTTTTTTTTTTGAAAACTTAACCCTAAATTTTTTTTGAAACTTTGAACCCCTAATTTTTTTGAAAAACCTTAATTTTACCAATGTTTTGAAAAACTAGGGGGTTAGCCTTTCAAAAAGACTAGGGGTAAGTTTTCAAAAAAAAACTTAGGGTTAGGTTTTCAAGAAACTAGGGGTTAGATTTTTTAGGGGGTTTGGTTTTGAAAAAAAAATTGGGTACGATTTTTCTATTTTTGGCTTGGGGCCGTAACCTGCCTGGGGCCGAAACGTGCTTGGGGCCGAAACGTGCCCGGGGCCGAAAAGTGCCTGGGCCGAAACGTGCCTGGGCCGAAACGTGCCTGGGGCCGAAAAGTGCCCGGGCCGAAACGTGCCCGGGGTCGAAAAGTGCCCGGGCCAAAACGTGCCCAGGGCCGAAACGTGCCCGGGGCCGAAAAGTTCCCGGGCCGAAACGTGCCCGGGGCCGAAAAGTGCCCGGGGCCGAAAAGTGCCCGGGGCCGAAAAGTGCCCGGGGCCGAAAAGTGCCCGGGGCCGAAAAGTGCCCGGGCCAAAACGTGCCCTGGGCCGAAACGTGCCCGACCCTGGTTTGTATGGGCTCCGGTGATGGGATCAACGAATATTTATTCACACTGTTATGTACATAACCAAATATTAAATGTTCGAACTCGGGTCGGGGTTTAGTGTCAAAAAAAAAAAGGACTAATTCGTGCTCAGCGCCTCAAACTACCCCCTAGAAATGGGTTTTTAGAATTAAAAAATTTAAAAATTGGGGCCAATCATCTTAATGATTGTCGAGTTTTTATGTTTTAAATTATTTTCATAATTTTTGCCAAAATATGCCCTAAAAACATAAAAATGTCGAAATATGCATTTATTCCCGAACCCCCCAAAATATATGCTCCAAAAACCTTCAATAAAATGATTGCTTGTATCTTTGGTTGGTCCCTTTCCTTTTCGCCCCATTCATTCATTGCCTTGTTTTATCACCGTTCTTCCTCCCCCCGCCCTCCCCGTGCGAGGTATTCTTCCAAATTTCCTTCACCACTTCCATTTTCTTCCCCTTTCCTCCGTTTTGCCCATTCTGCGATTGATTGATAGAAGCGAGTGGTGACAAATCGAACAACCTATGTAAAGAATATGTTCCTTCATTTAGCTAATGTTATATCTTTTGGCTTTTCGTCAGTAATTTGCATGGTCGTCCGGCGGTGCGATAGGCGCCGCCGGGAAAATTACTGAAAATATTAAAGAGCATAACAAAAAAAATAAAGGACAAGTCCTAGAAATAAAACAATGGAATAATCAGCAAATTTATAGGTCTTTAATTCATACGGATCAGAAAGCTAAAGCTCAAAGGGACGGGAACCGCCCATTTGGCGCCGTGGGCTATAATCCTGCAATATAGGCCCCCTGAATTAGAAGGCCCTTGTATTACAAGGCCCCTTTTGAGGAAAAACCTGGGGCCTTATAAAACACGAAATACGATAAATTGAGCCAAAATAGCAAAAAAATAAATAAATTGCTACTAAGAAAGGATTTAAGCACTTTAAATTTTACGGCACCAAAATTTTAATCGATTTCGGGATCACATAAGTAGAGACGCAAAAAATGCTTACCGGAAACAAGAAAATTCCCGAGAAAATTCATTGTGTGAAAAATACAAAACATTTGAATAAATTTTGTTGTGTCCTTTGAATTCGCAAATTCTCACCCTTATGTCCTTTGAAATCACCTTATCTTATCGGTCCTTTGAAATAGAGCTCGACCAATCCCTACCCTGATTTAATCTATTCTCTGTCTTGCAAATTTTTGCTTCTTAGTACCTCCCTCCAGGGGTGGAACCCGGATGAAAAAATCCCGTGGTCGCGGATCGCGGTTCAAATTTGCCGCGGTCTCGATAAGCGAATCGCGGAAAAAAAGCTGCAATACGCGAATCGCGGTCCCGGATCACAGATTTTTAGCAAATCAAAAACAAAAATGCCGCGAATCGCGGGAAAAAAACGCCGCCATAAAATTAAGTATAAAAGGTGGTCCCGTAACTTTTTTGTTGTTACCTTTATTGAATCTCTCTCAAATTTTATCACTCATTTATGTACTTATGTGATGGAATTCCTCATTTTAAGTTCCAAAGTGTATACACGTATTAGTTAGTGTCGGATATTCCGATTTCTTTCTTCCATTGTCTCAGTACACAACTCCCGGATCTTCCAAATTAATTTCTCAATTATTTTTCCATTTTTTTTTATTATTTTACTTTTTTCTCCCCTTTTCTCCCCCCCCCCCTACCCTCCATTTACGTCATTGAATCATTACCATTTCCTACTCATTTTTTCATTGGTAAACAGAAGATCACACAAAATCGCCATCGATGCCTGCTTCTTCCAATGGTGAAATTCCTTCGCTTCTCCCACAAATAACGGATCAAATCGCCGTTTATTTACCCCACTTGGGTTTGTCTACCTTAAACACGGATTTTCCGGAACGTTTTAATGATGTTAAGGTTCGGTGGCATTTCCCATACATTCTTCCAAATTTGTTTTGCCCTTTTTCTTGCAGTTTGTATGCACTGGCGGAAGCTCAACGCGAATGGCGGAATATGCAAAATTGTTCTCGGCATTGGCCAATGTCCCATTGAGTGGCAATTTGTGCAACAGAACGGACAGATTTGTCATGTACAAGACTGGCCCTGTACTTTGGGTGAATGTGTGTTGTTTGTCTGTACTTAGATCAGCAGAATCGCTTCAATTTATTCTGCGTATTCGTTTATTTAGCATGGTATTGGCATGCCATCGGCCTCCATTTTGTTGTGCGAGGTCAGTTTTCGTCAAATACTGTAGCCGTAAGAAAATGTCAAATTGTGTCAATTGCTTTCTCACTGTATCCATCGTCTAATTGTCATCACTCAATCAAAGCTCTTCAAATTGCTGCGTTTGGCCTGTTGTGCCGAAGTACAATTCATCCGGCTTGGCACTTGCGGAGGAGTCGACGTGAAACCGGGCACCGTAGTCATTTCCAGCGGAGTCGTAAACGTGGCGTTGGAAAAACACAAATTCGTTCAATGGATTCAGGGAACGCAGGTGAGAGCAGGGAAAAAAGTGTTAAATGGGGAAAACGCAAAGGTGAAACGTGATGCATTGCTCGACTCGCAATTGGGCGACGATCTCTTCGGCACGGCCGCGGAAATACAATTGCCAGTCGACCGGGGACTCACTTTCGGAACCGACGATTTCTACGAGGGTCAATTAATTTATTGAAATAATTATGCATACTGAAGGGAAGGATAAAATTTGGTTGTTTGCTTCAGGTCAGATGAGGCTGGACGGACCTTTTTGTGATTATGGCGAGGAAGACAAATTGGCATTCATGCGCCAACTAATTCAAATTGGCGTCAAAAACATCGGTGGGTGCGGGGGGGGGGGGTGTGCCAGGGGTGGGGAGATCTGTAAATGAGAGCTCTGAATACCACCGCTTCTTAACCATTCGAATTCCATTTGCAACAGAAATGGAGTCGACTTGTTTCGCTGCGCTAACTCACAGGGCCCAATTTTCCGGTAAAAGTTATAGCAAAAATTGAAGAGAACGGCATGATTTTTGGTGTTTAGCTGCGATTTGCTGCGTAGTATTGGTCAACCGGATGGAAAAGGATACAATGGGACTGAAAGAGTGCCACGGCGAATTTGAAAAGAGACCCTTCCAAATTGTCTCGCGACACATCATGAAAAAGTTGAACAGCCAAATGAGTGGGACCATTTAGCATACGTAAATCCATTCTTGTATATATCTCACATAATTTATAAAAATATACTGTAATTTTATTTCCACCCGACTGCCCCTTCGGCACTTTGTGCCATCATTGTCATTATCCATTCGTTTCTGATCATTTGTTCTGCATCCAATCGCTTTGTTACTTCTGTAAGCATTCCGAGCAGCAATTTTTTGACTTCTGCCAAATAATATTAATTATATGACAAATTCGTGGGAATACTTTTTCCAATCAGACTCCAATTGGGATGGTCAAAAGTGAACGTTCCGTGCACAATTTGCTGGAACAATTGGGCCCTATCCGAACAGTGGAAAGGCGCAAAACCGACCAAACCTTCGAAACAAAGAATTAATTAATTAGTCAAACAATGACATTTTGTTACAAATGTGAAGGATGATACCCAACGACCAAATGTCTACTCCAACACTGTAGCCTTCAACAAAATGGGTTACTGTATTAGGTTCTTAAAGAGTGGTACAGCCAATCGGAATAACCTCTTTGAGTGAGAATTTCGGGTGCAACATAAGTTGGCGTTCCACAGACTAAAAAGGGTGGAACAAATGTCAGAATTATTATGCGAAGAAATGTTATGGTTAACCGCGGTAAAGCGGGCCCACCGAAACACAGGCGAGGCCAAAATCAGTAAGTTTAGCCTAAACGGTACAAAGGTGCGGTGGACAATTCCCGATCAGTTCAGCTGATCAGTCGCTTACGGTGGAGTCGGCTCCGAGCAGAATATTTTCTATCAAAAAAGACGCATATTCGCATAACTTTGGTCGGTTTTGCACACTAACCCGGCTTAACGTCACGGTGGACAATATGGCGACGGTGGAGAAAGGCGAGTGCCGATGAGATTTGACGAGTGATCTGAGCACACGAACGTTCCGACAGTCGGCCCACTCGTCGGATTGTGTCGAAAAGGTCTCCCTTCTTCAAAAAATTTTCATCATTTGTTGCATTCCTTTTTTTATCCACGGGTTTGGCATTGGTTCTTGTTTCTGCTACCTGCGTATAATCGAACAAAAGGAAATACATTCGTCGGCACTCAAAGGCGTCGACGAGTCGGCAAATATTGCGGTGACGGCACCGCTGCAACAGCGCAATTTCATTTTCCACAAAATGCAATTTTCCCCTCATCCGCCCTTTGTCAATTTCCTGCGGAACAATTTCACATTTTTATTCTTGGCTGGAAAAAAGCACCTTAACAGCGTATTTTTCACTTTTCTCCACGCTAAACACAAGGAAAACGTCGGAGAAATTGCCCTGGCCAACTTGGGAGACCAATTCGAACATTTTGTAAAACATCGAACGGTCAGAAATACGAGTGACCGAGTCGGGACACTGCTTTTAAATGATGGACATTTAATTATTGGGCCACAAGATAAGCACGCATTTGACACAAAGTGATTGTCTACCAACCGATAAAAGCTTTTCATTGCGATTTCGCTCAGCCGAGTCCATCCTTTTTAATGCCATCCCTCTCCCCATCATCCCTTTGTGTTTGCCGCTATTTTCGAAGTCGTGCCGCGGCGAATGGGCCTTTCGACCGACCGAGTTTGACCCTTTGGTTGTCAAATAAAACCTTACCACAACCTCTTTTGTTAAAGAAATCTTTTTTTTGGTCGATCTCACCCCTTCTTCAACCCTTCCCCCCCCCCCCCCAATTAGGCCACCTCTTCTTCCGATTTGATTGGTTGCCGTTCCCTTTCCAATCGTCTGCTGCTGTCTCTTTTGGTCATTCTCGTCGATATTTTCTTCAATTGCCAATGGCGAGATTTTTTTGCTTTTCTGAATTCATTACTTTGGTTTGCCGCTTCTTTGTGTTGGGTTTGCGCCAATTCTGCTGACATTGGCATTTTAATGGTAGGAAGGTTGAATTTTGTGAATGCGAAATGGGCAATTGTCGAATGGTCAGCAAATTTAGCCGAATTGGGGGCATCGGCTGTCGGTTGGTGTCCGCCTCTGCCGGTTCAAAAGGTGCCATCCAGTGGCCGGCAGAGCCATCCCCGAGGAAAAGTGTGCGGAAGGGAAGAGGGGTGGGACGGGGAGAGGGGGTCGCTTCCTGCCCTTTCTGCTCACTCCCCCCCCCCCCCCCCCCATTTCATTCCTTTGAATTATATGCCCCACGGCACTGTGTTCGATATGTTTTTCTTTTTTGAACAAAGAGTAAAAGCCAACAACAAAAGGTGGAAAGAGATGTTTTTGTTGATGTTATTTTAAATGAATAATCCATTCATTATGTTTCTACTGAATTGAACATTTTCATTTCATGGTCCTTTTTTATAGATTTCTTCATTCCCTAATTTTGACCAATTTCGACCGGAATTAGCCCATTCTCTGCAGTCGACTACTCCAATTGTTTCACATCCAATGACTCCGTCACCATTTTTTTTATTCTCAATATTCATTCGCAGTCAAATGAATTGCCCTATTCTGTCGTCATGGGAACTCAGCAGAGCAAATTTATTTCGAGAAGCTACTGCAGAAGTCATGCTTTAATTCATTAAATAATTTAAGTAAATTGCCAAATCAATGCCTTTTTGACCATTCATCTGAAAATGGTAAAATTTAGTTTCAAGTAAAAAGTAATAATGGATGTGGTAAGTGATTTGGTGGCCACTTGGGAAGTGCCGATGAGTGACAGAACTTACAAAATCGAATTTGAGCATGGCACGACAACCGGAAAACGAATTTTGCGGATAGACGGAAAGGTAAAAAACACATGCAAAAACAAAAATTGTTCCAAAAAATGCTTAGGAAATCATCCGGCACGAATGGATGTTCAAATTGGTGGGAAGGGAAATGTTCGAACTAAAGGGAGTTAAATGTGCGGTCAGTGACTGAAGAAGCGAAAAACACACAAATTGAAAGGCTAACCCTTCAAAAGGTGAGCATCGATGCCGTGGGAATATTCGCATACGAATATTCGCTAACCGTCGGCGGAAAAGCATTTGAAAAATTTCGAGAACAACAGAAGAAATCGCTGCAGGTGATTAATGAACAAAAGGATGAACCGAACAAATATAAATTCCATTTGAGGTTTGGCAAGTGCGAATGGGCGAGAGAGAAATCAGAGTTTGTTTAGGTAAGAGAACGGAAGGGGAGGGGCGGGGGAACCGAAACCCACAAATAAACAAAAATGCCAGAAAAAGACACCATGGATCTGTGGGTGAACGGCTCCAAAGTGAACACAACGGTAATTGCTGGGAAATATAGTAATTGGGAAAATAGTAACAACAAGCATAAAATATGCGTCTAATTTTAGGGCGAATTTACAGACGAAGGCACCAAAACCCACTTTGAACTGGTAACGGGAAGCTCGGCTTACATTTCGTCGGAAAGCAGTGGCAACCGACGCATTGGGATGGTGCACTGTTTATTCGTCAACGACAGCTTGGTGAAGCCGAGCGAATTAGTAGACGAAGGCGGAGAGAAAGGCGTATCGAAATAAGAAAATTTCCAATTTAAAGACAATGTAACCTTGGTGAAAACTGCAGTTTGGACAATTAAATTTATTCCTCCTAATTACAGACATAACAATCACAGTGATCCGCTGGTAAAACAACATATTTCTCACATCTTTTTGTAGAATTACTCGCCATAAGTAAAATAGCCTTTTTTTAAGAATTTAGTGACAGAATCGATGAATTGTTGAGGTTTCTCAGCATGCAACCTGAAATAAATTTTAAAATTCCGTGAAATTCAAATTCAATTTGCAAACCAATGGCCTGCCTCGGGGATTTCTTCAAACTGAGCGTGAGAGAATATTTTCCTCAACTGAATTATGTCGTCGGCCGAGAAATACGATGACTTTGCACCGTAAAGGAAAAAAGTCGGTACGTTAACTTTCTCTCCGGAAACCAACGGATGGCCAAGAAGATGCTCCAAATTGTTAGCTAAAACGTCCAAATTGCATCGCCATTTATATGGACCTCCCCTGAAATTAAAATCTCTTTTATTTTTGGTTTTCCAATCAAAAGAACAAATATTTTAAACGGACCTCGGTTTGTATAAATTTGTGAGGAGAAATGATCGAATGGATTCGTTCGTAATTATTGGCTCCAATGCCTTGTTAATTTCGCTTCTGCTCAATCGCAAATCAACCGAACGCAAAACTTCAATATAAGCGCGAAATTCGGCTAAACTTGAATGGGACTTCCTCTGCGGCGCAATGTCCTCGATAATTAACTTCTCAATTAACTTTTCCTAAATATTTCTAAGAAAAACCTACTTTTCTATCTTTTAATAAATTTGCACTTCTACAAAAATTATGGCCGCGGGTTGAAAACTATAAAAGTTTTTTAAATACGGTATGATGGTGTTGTCATTATAATTTTTGAAATAAATCTTATATATATATATATATATGAACTATTGATTATGTTGTGCCACCCTCCTCTTCATAACTTCCAAGAAATTTAGTTTTTAGCGTAAATGATACTAAAGCAAGTGTGTAAACTCACATTCTTTTTTGTGACCGCAAATTCAGAGACAACCTTTCCGCCCATTGAATGACCTAACAGAAAGGCAGTTTTATAGTTGGACACATTGAATACTTCTTGTACGAGAAATTGTCGCAAATCCAATGCCATTGATGAATATGTACTTTCCGGGTGATGTGGCGACTCGCCATGATTTCGCTAGAAAAGATTTATAAAAAATAGTTTTTATTTAAATGTTTTTACGAAACGAAATTGAAATAAAAAAAAAACAAGGCCTGTAATCAGTGGAGAGGGGGGGGGGGGGGAGATTTCCCCGTCTCCGAAATGAAAATTAAAAAGGAAGTAAAGGTGTTCTTTTTTTTTCTCACCAAATTTACAATATAAGGAAGAACCTAAATTTTGTTTCTTTACCTGAAAATAAATCAAAAATTGATCACCCTTCCGAAAATTTTCTTGGTTACGCGTTAAGTGAAATAAATGAACCGACCAGGTCCAGAACAAAGACACGGTTCTCAAGTTCTTTCTGCAATGCTTTTGCAAGCCCACGCCAATTCTGTTTGTGGCCAAAAAGGCCATGTACAATCACCAGCGGATTGGTCTTCTCGGGTTCAGCAGTCAATGGATACGCATCGAAAGCGAGACGCATAGGCTGTGACAGTGCAGAAGAACATAAGTAACGATGAGGGAATAATTGTCGAACGAAAAAAGAAGGACGTTGAGACAAAAAATACACTGCCGAACGACGTGAAATAAATAAGCACATTTCTTTTCTATCCACTAAAAAAACCAAATTATACATTTACTAAAAATATGGTAGTTATATAGCGTAGAGTGCCCGCTTTGAAAACCATAGGGGGACCCTTTGATTTTTTTTTTTGCATTTTTTTGTTTTTGGTCAAAATAAATGTCATATTCGTTATTATTAGGGATGCCAAAAATTGGTGTAAAAATAATTAACAAAACAATGCTTATTTTCTAACTCGGCTTAAACATAACGATAAGATTTAAATTTGCTCAAAAATCTTTGGCACTAGGTCCACCCTCTTACAAAATTTCAAAATTTTTCATAGACAAAAATTTTCTACAAAACAACATTTTCCAACTTGTCAAGTTTTATAAGGTTTTAATTTGCTGCGCCGTTTTATGTAAAAAAAATTTTACGCCAATAAAAATTTTTGAAATTTTGCAGGAGGGTGGGCCTAGTTCAAAGTATTTTTGAGCAAAATTTCAAATCTGTACGTTATGTTTAAGCCGAGTTATAAAATCAGCATTTTAGAAAAATATATTTTAAATCCATATTTTTGGCGCTAGTTATTAGCGACCTCAAAAACCCAAAATTAAAAAAATTGACAAAAAACCATCCCCCCTATGGTTTTCAAAGCGGGCACCCTACGCTATACAAGTGCCAAAATATTTATCTGAACTAGGGTAGAACGGGACCGGGGCTTTTGTCAAAAAACGGGACCGGGACATTTTCCGGGCCAGGAAACCCCGAGACCGGGACCGGAGCCCTCGGTTTTCAACTTATTGTATTTTAGTGACAGATTTTGACCTATGCAGGAAAAACTTCCAAAAAAGAATAAAAATCAAAAGTACCTAATATAAAAATAACAATAAAAATCTGGTAAATTACCTTGTCACACTCAATAAATTAGTTTCATTTTTACGGTTACTTTTTTGAAAATTTTACAAAGTTGAAATCTTATAGTTTTGCGTTTTTCTTAGGAAAACTTCTAATGCAAAAATGGCAAACTCCCTACTTAAAAGCGAGCAAATGAACAGTAGAGATTGGAAAAAAAATTATATCACATATAAAAAATAACCAAGTACACAATAAAAGGGCTCTTAAGTACAAAAGGCCTCTGGATAAATTTAGAAGTCGACACAAAAGATAGTATATTGAATCTATTCCGCTGCTTCTCCTTTACATAAAAATGACTCAAAGATCTCTCAGTGAAATGACATTGACCGGCAAAGAATTTAACAAATTCAACGATTGTTTGTCTAAATTTGCTTACCTTTATGGGTTATTCTTCTGCCTTTCAATAGCTTGCCAATTTTGTTTTTAGGTTTTTTCCATCTCAAGAAGACCAGTGCCTTTTCAAACGTCTTTCAACAGCTCCATCCGAGAAGGAATATCCAAGTATTGCTCGTTGGTACAAGCACATTCAAACTTTCGATGAGGCTGAACGTTCGACGTAAAAACTATTCTAATAAAATAATTTTTCTTTATTTGTAAGCTGGCCAAATAAATCTGGAACTTCGTCTAACAATAAAAGGATTGTTGTCAAAGAAGAGACACAACTAAAAAACGACGGAATTGGGGAAGCTTCTGTAATGTCGACTCAAAAACGGTTTACCGATATGTTCGGACATTTACACTTTCACGAGGTTGGCCAAAACGACAAAACGGAAGGTTATGTGCGAACCGAGAACACATATCGACTTTTGAGAGAACACGTTAAGACGGTTGGAGGAAAGGTCGGATTTGGGGAAAAAAAGCAATGAGGATATAGTGTATACTCTTATAGTTTTGATTGGATTTATTTTAACAAATGTTCAGGTTGTCACCCGTTTTCCTCCAGAACCAAATGGAATTTTGCATATCGGACACGCAAAGGCCATCAACATAGATTTTGGTTTGGCAAAGGTAATCATTAAAATTTTGGTTACTTTAAAGCACCACGCTTTTTAGGCACGTGGTGGCATTTGTTACCTTCGCTTAGACGACACAAATCCTGAAAAGGAGGAGGAGCGCTTCGTGCAGGAAATTGTCGACATGGTCAAATGGCTGGGTGCTCTTAGTTTTTTTAATTTTTTGTTATTTGGGTGAGTCTTAGGTTATTCGCCATTCAAAATCACTCATTCTTCGGACTATTTTGATCAACTTTACAGCTGGGCTGTGACTCTTATTCGTAAAGTAAACATTACTTTTCCTTTATCCCAACAATTTGTTATTTTTTACATTGTTTTTTTTTTTCGAATTTTTATTGCAGAACTTAGCTTATGTGTGCCATCAAAGTACGGATGAAATGCGTGGCTTCAACCCGCCCCCGTCGCCGTGGCGCGATCGCCCCGTGGAAGAATCACTGCGATTATTTGAGGTTTTCTTACAAACAAACAAAAAATTATGTAGCAAAAAATATAAATTAGGCTATGAAAAATGGCGCGTTCGACGAAGGACATGCGACGCTAAGATTGAAACTTACGTTGGAGGACAGCAAACAAGACCCGGTTAGTGGTTAATCGGGGAAAGGCTTTTCTTTGGGTTGTTAAAAATAATATACCGGTGATTCCAATGAGCTCTTTCTTTTCTGAGTGCTATTTTCCACTCAAAATATTCAGGTAGCTTATCGCGTCAAATATTTGGCGCACCATCGGACTGGCGACAAATGGTTGTTTTAAGTTAACTTGTCAATAACATTAGTCTATCGAATGGATGAAATTTAGGTGCATTTATCCCACTTATGATTATACGCATTGTTTGTGCGATTCATTAGAAAATGTCACCCATTCCCTGTGCACTAAGGAATTCCAGTCAAGGTACATTACTTTTTTATTTAAAGTAAATTTGCAATTGAAATTTTTTGCTAGACGTTCCTCCTATTATTGGCTGTGCAATGCACTCGACATTTATTGTCCTGTACAATGGGAATTTGCCCGTCTTAATGTTAATTACACCGTCGTTTCAAAGCGGAAGTTGCTCAAACTTATCCAGGCGGACATTGTCGAGTCTGTCTTTAAAGTTTTGCCTGCTTTACATTATACCAATTTCGTAATGTTACAGTGACTGGGATGATCCACGCCTGTTCACTTTAACTGCGCTCAAACGTCGCGGAGTTCCGCCCGAGACGGTCAACAAATTCATTGCCCACCTCGGCCTCACCGTGGCGCAGTCCAGCATCGACCCGGCTATGTTCGATGCCTTTTTGCGTGATTATTTGAACGTGACGGCGCCGAGGTAGAAAGGACAATATTCATTCCAAAAACATATTGCTCATCATATTCTATAGGACAATGGCTGTGCTGGAGCCGCTTCGGCTTCGGATTGCCAATTACAATGAGCTGGGCTTCTCACCTGCGAAAAGCACGTTGAGCGTCAAACAGTTTCCATCCTCAATTACGGAATGTGCGGACGAATGGGAAATTGCATTTGATGAATTTGTCTACATAGAACAGTCTGATTTCAGAGAGGTGGCTGTATGTACTTGGAATACCAAGTCATTCATGAATTTGTGACTATTAACAGATAGCTGACAAAAGTTATCGTCGCCTGACATTAAAACAGCCGGTGGGACTGCGTCACGTCAATTTGGCTGTCGAAGTTGTAAAAGTGGATCGAAACGAATCTGGTGGGCATTAATATAACTTTATTAGACTTCAAATAATTCTCGTTTTGAGGAAATCCCATTGAATTATTGGTAAATGCGAAGCCGGTGAGTCCCGAGTTTAAACCAAAGGCATTCATTCATTGGGTGGCCAAACCGGTGAACTGCGAAGTGCGTCTCTACGACAAATTGTGAGCTTTACCGACCCCTCTCTTTGTGAAAGGAGATTGCACATTTACAGATTTTTACACAAAAACCCGGAGGATCCTGCTGAAGTTCCCGGCGGATTTTTGACCGATATAAACCCGACTTCGCTCCAGATACTTTCAAATGCAAAAATAGATGCGAGCATTGCTCGCAATGCTCACCCATTGAGTCGCTTTCAATTTGAACGGAATGGATTTTTTTGTATGGACCCGAAAGATTCACGACCAAGCGAACAAAAAGTGAGTTGTTGGTTAAGTTTTTAGTAATATTCCTATTATTTTAAGTTCGTCTTTAATCGCATTGTCTCCTTGCGCGAAGATGCGGGCAAAAATTTTTAAATGCGCGCTAATATTTATTTGTTTCTTCGTTCTTTATTGTTGTGCTTTTTAAAAATCCAAGAAAAAAGTAGATTTTTAAGGTACTTTTTTAATTCAATTAACAGCTCGTTTCGTAAAAAAAACAATTTTGAAAATTCTGTTACATTTGAATGTTTCATCGTTAATAGGGAAACGGAGTCTTTCCCACCAAAAATCAGTATCAAATGTGGTTAGATAAACTAATATTTTTCTCTTAAAAATTTGGTGATTTTTTAATTTTGCACCATCATATTGGCCATTGCCATCTCCCACTTCCCTATTTAACAGTTTGATGCGTTGCTCCCCCTCTCACCTTTGAATTACATACCTTTTTCATCCTTTCTCTTTTCACATAATTCAAATCCTTTTCTCCGCCCCCAACTTATGGTGTTCCCGTGCGAAACAGCGGAATTTCTCAAGGAGTGAGCGAGCAGAAAGGATGGATGGAGAGACCTCAGAGATTGACAAGCAAAAGAAACGCCTCCTCTCTGATTTCGGCCCAACGTCTGCCCACTTGACGGATGGATGGCAAATGCTTCAAACTGCGTAAACCCATCAACATTATCGAATAGCAATGCATGCGTCAATTGGAGGAAAGATGAGCCTCGGGTTGGGCAATAGTTTTGTTGGGAGGGGCCGGAGGAAGTCCTAAATTTGACGTTGGAACGCCGCCGGACGACGCGGTCGGTGCTACCACTGCCCCCACCAACCGTTTGTTCTATTTGTCGTCCCAATTGTCTGGAGAACCCATCCCGAGAGTGAGCCAATTGATCGAAGGCAGAGCAATAAAATTGTTGCCCCAGGGATTGGAAATTGGACCGACCGACCCTGCGAATGAACAAGACACAAATATAATATATCTGTGCATTGGGCGAAAGGACAGATGGCTTTGATCCTTCTCACCCGCCTTTCGTCTTCACCCCCCCCCCCCCCCCCTCATAACATTGAACCCAACCCCTCTCAACATCAACTGGAAGCCGAGCGAAGCCAACAGTCGTCTTGTGCAAAAAATCTACTCAGACCAGCCAATCGAAAATTGCACTTTGTCCAACAACACTTTCTTTAAATGCTTTTTGATATACATTTCATATTTAATTATATATATCCTTTTGTTTTTGCATTTTGAATTATTCCATAAAAAATCTAAACAGTTTTCGGGAATGCCTTTGTTTGTCCTCCTTTTCCATAACCAGTGCGTCACTTCCGTTCTGTCAACTCCTCCTCCTCCCCCATAATTACCTGACGTTTTTCAGTTCATTTTCAGAAAAATTTTAAAAAGACATTTAAAGAAGATAACCCATTTAAAAAGAAATGTTTTTTTGTAGAATTGCATTCACATATTCCCAAGTTACATGTACATAGGTAGGTATACCAATTTTTTATGCTCCTAGTTTTGAATAAATTTAGAAAAGCATTTTATATTAAAAAAATTTCGATAAAAAAGAGTGAGTTCTATCTTACTTTGAAAATTGACGTGACGTTTATAGTATAACTTTTGCGACGAATTTCTGCATTCTTCATGCCTTTGGCACTGTTTTGTTAATTGTCCTGCCAATTGATTGGCAGATTCTCGACAAATGTGATTTGGTTTTTCACTAAATTTCCATTTTTGCCTTTCTTAATAGTTTGTCTCATAATCAACACGAGTTCGTCACACTGATAAGCGGTGTACAATTAGACACATAATCCACAATTGTTTCATTGACTAAAATTTCCACCGTTTTTACGTCATTTCTATATTCCCTCTGAGTTGATTCAGAAAAAAATAAATTATTTTATTATACATAAAACAAACCCAAAGATTTCTTTCACATTTATTTTATTTATTTATTTATTATTACTTTTTCATTTTCCCTCCCATCTTTTTCAGATTGTTCACACTCGCACAAAAAGAGCGCGAGATGGAGAACGCTCATACGAAAAGTGCAGACGAGTTGTTTCGGTTTTTGGGCACTGGGCCGGATGGGCTGACAGAGGAACAAGCTGACGAATTGCGGGATAAATACGGCTATAATGGTGCGATTGGGTGGGAGGGGGCGGACGGAGTAGGGAATTGTTGCACCTTTCCAATTTAAGAAATGCCCGCTGAGGAGGGGAAAAAGCTGTGGGAACTGATTCTTGAGCAGTTCGATGATCTCCTTGTAAAAATTTTACTCCTAGCAGCAATAATTTCTTTTGTGAGTTTTTTAAAATATATTTTTTGATTCGTTTCGCTTGACTTTTTGTTGTCATTTTCAGGTCCTTGCCTTGTTTGAGGAGCACGATGACCAGACAAGTGCAGTCACTGCATTTGTGGAGCCCTTTGTTATTCTTCTAATTCTTATTGCCAACGCGACAGTCGGAGTTTGGCAGGTCATTCATTTTGTTTTTATCTATTTATACCTTACCTTTCAAGTGGGGCCAGTAATTTTTTGAATTTTCATTTTGTAGGAAAGAAATGCGGAAAGTGCAATTGAGGCGTTGAAGGAATACGAACCGGAGATGGCTAAAGTGGTCCGATCGGGCAAACACGGCATTCAGATGATCCGCGCAAAGGAACTTGTGCCCGGCGATCTCGTCGAAGTTTCGGGTGGGCAAATTGATAGAATGAATGAAAACTGCACAAATGCAAAGAAAAGTTACCATCAGTGTTTTATTCACTGTTACCTCAATTAATGTGACTCTTCGCTTTTTGCCCTCCCCAAAAAAATACAGCTAAAAAAACATTTGTATGATGGTCCCCTTCCCTTTTATGCCCATCTTTTTCCCTTTGTCCAATCCGAATTCCTTTTTTATTTCAGTTGGTGACAAAATCCCCGCCGATTTGCGACTCGTCAAAATTTATTCGACGACCATTCGCATTGACCAGTCCATTCTGACGGGGGAGTCCGTGTCGGTCATCAAAAATTTGGACGTCGTGCCAGACCCAAGAGCGGTCAACCAGGACAAGAAAAACTGCCTTTTCTCTGTACCGTTCTCTTTTGTCTTTCATTTTCCCTCTTTTCACTTTAGGGCACAAATGTCTCTTCCGGCAAAGCCCAGGGCATTGTCTTCGGCACTGGACTGAACACGGAAATTGGCAAAATTCGCACAGAAATGGCGGAAACCGAGTCGGACAAGACGCCGCTGCAGCAAAAGTTGAACGAATTCAGCGAACAGCTGTCCAAAGTCATCTCTATCATTTGCGTTGCGGTGTGGGCCATCAACATCGGTACGAATTGGGTCTGACCCTTTTCCATGCATTTCTTTCTTCAAATGCTCTCAGGCCATTTCAATGACCCGGCCCATGGTGGCTCTTGGCTAAAGGGTGCCATTTATTACTTCAAAATTGCTGTTGCTTTGGCTGTTGCGGCCATCCCCGAGGGTCTGCCGGCTGTGATCACCACCTGTTTGGCGTTGGGCACACGCCGAATGGCCAAAAAGAATGCCATTGTCCGGTCGTTGCCCTCCGTTGAGACTTTGGGCTGCACATCGGTCATTTGCTCAGACAAAACCGGCGAGTTCACATTCACTCAATTAATTATTTGGTGGATTTTTAGGAACATTAACGACCAACCAAATGTCCGTTTCCAAAATGTTTGTCGTGGAACAGGCACACGGCGATCAAATCAGTTTTGGGTGAGTATGTTTTTGATGTATCATTGGTTTTGGTCAAAATCCATTTAAGCGAGTTTACAATCTCCGGCTCCACCTATGAGCCGTCTGGTCAAATCATGTACAACGGAGTGCAAATAAATTGCGCAACAGACCAACACAAAGCACTGACTGAAGTGGCCACAATTTGTTCACTGTGCAACGACTCGTCGGTGGACTATAACGAAGTCGAATTACTCACTTATTAAAAACGGATATTTGTATTGTTTATACTTGTATATGTATTGGCAAACTTTCTCTCTGGTTAAGTTGAAACACGCATATGAAAAAGTGGGTGAAGCTACCGAGACGGCATTGGTTGTATTGGCTGAGAAAATGTACAAAATTATGACATAATGACAGCTTTTGATGCTCAATCAGTCAGTCTTATCCACAATTATTCCCTCCTATCTTTAAGGAATGTGTACGACACGCCGAAACACCATGGGTTGACGCCGCGGGAGTTGGGCAACGTGTGCAACCGCGTGATCCAACTCAAATGGAAAAAGGAGTTCACTTTGGAGTTTTCGCGGGATCGGAAGTCAATGTCAGTGTATTGTAAGCCGGCAGCGGACAAAACGGGTGCCGGTTCCAAGATGTTCGTGAAGGGAGCGCCCGAGGGCGTACTCTCCCGATGCACCCACGTGCGCATCGGCGACCAAAAAGTGCCACTGACTCAGGCGATGACCCAAAACATTGTGCAGCAGTGCGTCAAATACGGCACCGGGCGCGACACTCTGCGCTGTCTCGCTCTTGGCACCATTGACGAGCCGCCAAGCCCGGACTCGTAAGCTCAACTATTTTTGTTTAAGTCCAGACAAACAAATTTCAGCATGAACCTCGAGGACTCCAACAAATTCGTCGAGTACGAGCAGGACATCACTTTTGTCGGCGTCGTCGGCATGTTGGACCCGCCGCGCACTGAAGTTGCAACATCAATTCGGGAATGTTATCACGCTGGCATTCGTGTGATAATGATCACTGGGGACAACAAGAACACTGCTGAAGCAATTGGCCGTCGTATTGGACTGTTTGGCGAAAATGAGGACACCGCGGGGCTGTCATACACCGGCCGCGAGTTTGACGATCTGCCGCCTGAACAGCAAAGCGACGCGTGCCGTCGTGCCAAATTGTTCGCACGCGTGGAACCGGCACATAAATCAAAAGTGCGTTGATTCTTCCATCTTTGAACTTCGACCATACAGTTGTTACCACGTTAAGATTGTCGAGTATTTGCAATCGCAAGGCGAAATCACTGCGATGACCGGCGACGGTGTGAACGATGCGCCGGCGCTGAAAAAGGCAGAGATTGGCATTGCCATGGGCAGTGGCACGGCGGTAGCCAAAAGTGCTGCTGAAATGGTGCTGGCGGACGACAATTTCTCCACCATTGTGGCAGCGGTGGAAGAAGGCCGTGCCATCTACAATAACATGAAGCAATTGTAAGGACCAGGGGAAATGGAATTAGTGGAGGGGAGGAGAGGAAAAATAGGCACAAAAATACCGATAGAAAGTATATATATTTTAAGTCAATTTTGAAAATAATAAAACATTTTTGGCCTGTGAAAAAGGGGTGAAACGAGCTGCATGAGGGAGGGGGTTTCACAATCAATCGACAAAACTGAGTAATTGCATTTTTGAAAGTTAAACCTTTCAGCATTCGCTACCTCATCTCGTCAAACATTGGGGAGGTCGTCTCCATTTTCCTTGTCGCTGCGCTTGGTTTGTGTGGGCTTTTCCCGACTGTACCAAAACAAGTGTTGTCAGAACAACACTGCCTCAGCGACTTTACCGAATTCCATTTCTCACCAACTCACTTTAAGGCATTCCTGAAGCATTGATCCCCGTCCAATTGCTTTGGGTCAATTTGGTCACCGATGGTCTTCCCGCCACTGCGCTTGGTTTTAACCCTCCCGACTTGGACATCATGGATCGGCTGCCGCGTTCCGCCTCGGAATCGCTCATTTCCAAATGGCTTTTCTTCCGATATATGGCTATCGGAAGTGAATTCTCCCCACAAAATCTCCTCTACTTTCCCATTTTTTAGCTTATGTTGGCGCCGCAACTGTTGCCGCTTCGATGTGGTGGTTCTGTGCGTTTTGCCTTTTTTTCTGTTGTTTTAATTTTACAATTTGCAGTAATTTACGAGGATGGCCCGCAAGTGTCCTATTACCAGCTGACCCATTGGATGCGATGTGAAATTGAGCCGGAGAACTTTGAGGATTTGGACTGTGCAGTTTTTGTTGACAACCACCCGAATGCAATGGCACTGTCCGTGCTGGTCACAATTGAAATGCTGAACGCAATCAACAGGTGATGGTCCCCACATAATTGTCATTAAATTGTACTTGTTCCATTCCCCCAACCCTTTTCAGTTTGTCGGAGAATCAGTCCCTTCTGAAGATGCCCCCATGGACAAACATTTGGCTGTGTGCTGCCATTGCCCTGTCCATGTCGTTGCACTTCCTCATTCTTTACGTGGACATAATGGCTACCATCTTCCAAATCACGCCGCTCAACCTTGTGGAATGGGTGGCCGTGCTAAAGTTCTCCGTTCCTGTCATTCTGTTGGATGAGATACTCAAATTTGTCGCCCGACGGATGGAGGCACACGGTAAATGGGGGAGAAAGAAGCGGCAGGAGAAAAAGGAGGTGGAGGAGAAGGAGCAGAGGCAGAAAGAGAAGTCAACACCGGGTGAACATAACGGCGGGAAAAAGGGCAACAAGCAGCAGAACACGCGCGAGAAAAAAACTAACAATAAAAAGGCGGACTGACGATGACGCGACAAAAGTGCGCAACTTATAACAGACAATCATACAGACGACAAAGCGAAGATGACAACCATTCTCATACATAGCCGCACACCCTTCGTTTCCCTTTTCTGTCCGTTCTACGCTTTGGGATTGGAATGCTTTGACTATTTTAACATATGTATTCCCGTTTATTTGCTGTTTCACTTCACTCGCGATGTTACCATCCGCCCGCCTGCTCACCGTCGTGATCAATTTTTGACCGTTTTTCCATCATCATCCGTTATTTTTGATAAACTTTGCGAAATAACAACAGCTTGGACCCCATTTATGCACAGTTAACTAACTACAGATTTTATTTAAATATTAACCACAAACGCATCGCATTGGCAACAGCTTATGCTTTTGCTATAACTCAAAAAAAAAAAACTGAATTCCATCTCTTTTTCTTCAAAATCAAGTAAAGCAATGCAATTATTGTTTAGGAGATGAAGAACCAATGGTGAAAAAACTGAAGTAACTAACTGTGAAGAAATGGAAGACCGAAAATTGAGATGGCGTACAACTGTTCATGCCCTTCCCAAACCTCAGTCTTATTGATAAATGAGAAATTTGGATATTCCGAAATTTTGGTTGGCAATGTTGTATAATGTAGTATTGCCAGAATTCAGTTAAGTTAAGAAAAAAATTGGAAAATTGATGATTTTTAATGAAAATTTTAGTTTTAGAGCATTTTATGAGTCCAATCAACTTTTTACGAACACAATTAGAGTTTATGAGCCGAATCAACTAACTGTCCATCCTTGGCTGACAATATAAAATTTTATTAAAAACGTTTCCGTTCTCCATTAGCTTTTTTTTATTAATACATTCTTGAGACTTGAAGCTTTCGAATGATACCAAGAATGTGCGAATTGGTTAATCAAGTAGGAAGTTTTTTCCATGAAGCCAAGGATGGTCAGTTTGATTGGACTCATAAAAGTCGAGTGGACATAAATGCAGTAAACCGGAAATTGTATATAAATATAACATATATAGTAACACCATTATTTTAAAACCATAAAGCCAACCTGTCGCTAGACAATGTGTTAGTAAAATTAATATAATTTTAGTATTTGATTTTTATGAGTCAGAGAAGGGTCTTTTTATTGAACCATTTTCTTAAATTTGAATCGTTTAAAAATCTGTTTTTTTATTCCGCACCAGACCTTTACTATGGTGGAGCCATAAGTGATTGAATGGAATTCATATCGGGCATTTTTTTATTAGGGCAACATCTATAGCACATCCAAAAACAGACGAGAAGATATTTAAATAAATCTATTTTAATATTAAGGACAGGTTCGAGTATTGCGAAAGAAAGTAACAGACTAAAGGCACTCATTTAACAAAAATAACAATTGATCCAAATGGAGATAGGGAGCGAGGGATGATAGGCAGGTAGGAGACAGTCATTGACAAGCTTAGAGAGGGACCAAAGCCAACATGATATAGTGCGAATTAGGAAGTCATACAGGTGGGAGTAGGAAGGCGTAAGAATACGAGCCCACACAACAATCATCCATCAAGCATAAGTCAAAGCCATTCATCAACGGCGCTGACCCCAGACGGGGGTTGCCGACACGGGCTTCTGCTGCTGTGCTGAAACAACTCCTTCAGACAGCCCGGGGAACTGTTCAATAGAGTCGATTTGCCAAGGCGCGTTCACCATCTCAATGTTGTTCGGCTCCAATTTTGGTGGTGGTGGCTCCTCACGTCGTACAATGTATTGAGACTCGTCATAAAGGTCAACCTGGCAGGAAGAATTGGACTAAATGTTTCAAACAATGGAGTACCAATTCCTCGATAATCTCTTCGATACGCGCTTTGGCCCGCTCCACATTGTCAGCACGGCCACGGAGTGTGACTTGAGAGTCGCTCGTCTCTTGCTTCGGAAACGAAATCAGACACTTGAATTCTTTCTGGATCTGTTTGAGCACTTCTGCGCCTCGTACGATGAAATGTCGATGATATTTTGGATCAACATCCATTTGAATTTGTGTCTGAGCTTCCTGTTATGAAAAAAGCATTGTAAATAAAAAAGGAATGAATTATTACCAAATCTTCCACGATTGCTTCAATGCGAGTCTTTGCTGCCTCCACTAATTCCTTACGGCCACGGATTGTGACCAGGGAGTCGCCCGTCTCTTGTTTCGGGAACGAAATTTGGCAATTGTGCTTCTTTTGGATGTCTCTAAGCACTTCCGCGCCTCGGAATATAAAATGACGATGGAATTTCGGGTCAATGTCAAATTGGACTTGTGTTTGGGCATCCTGTAAAGTGAAGTAAGCAGGGATAGGACCTTACTATTCCAATAACACGTACCAAGTCTTCCACAATTTCTTCAATGCGCGCCTTTGCCCCCTGCACGCCTTCCTCACGGCCACGGATTGTGACCAGGGAGTCGCCCGTCTCTTGTTTCGGAAACGAAATTTGGCAATTGTATTTGGTCTGAATTTCTCTGAGCACTTCTGCGCCACGAATAATGAAATGACGATGGAATTTTGGGTCAATGTCAAGTTGGACAAGTCGTTGTGCGTCCTGAAGAAGTTCTGGCGTTATAAATTAAAAATGGTTACAATTTTCAAATGTTCAGATACATAAATTTCTTAAAAGTAAGTAATTGTCAAATTCAGAACGAAAATTATTTTATTTAATCACCAAATTTTCCACAATTTCTTCAATGCGCGCCTTTGCTCCTTGTATGCCTTCCTCACGGCCACGAATTGTGACAAGAGAGTCGCCCGTCTCTTGCTTCGGGAATGAAATTTGACAGTTGTAATTTGTCTGGATCTCCTTGAGCACTTCCGCGCCTCGGATGATAAAGTGCCGATGATGTTTCGGGTCGACATTGAATTGGATTTTCGCTTGGGGTTCCTCAATGAGTTTGTCATCCTCCCTTTTTCTCCGTTTTATTGCCTATCCCACCAACCCTTTCTTCGCCCGGTCGTGTGTCACTTGGCGCGTTTCTCATCGCCTCGAAGCGCGGCTCGCTCTCCAACCTCGCAATTTCGGCGCTAAGCTGTTGCTGTGCCTGTTTGACTTGTTCGGTGGGTCCTTCGATGTAAATGACACTGTCCTCGAAGTCGATCTTCAGAATGTCGTAATTCGGCACCAAATTATGCAAATTCTGTCCCTTCGCTCCTATGAGAAGACGCCGCATCCATTCCTTGTACGGTAACTCAATGGCGATGTTGCTGCTTGCTTTTTGATAAACTAAACCATAGAGGGATTGTTAAGTGTAGAAAGATGCCTTAATGTCAGGTTCAAATCTCAACCTGCACCAGCGGCATCGCCGATTTTGTCCTTAGGTCCTCTGAGAACGACCGTTTCGGAATCGCTTTCCTCTGGAGGCAACTCGACCATCACTTCCGTTTCTCGGAAGATTTCTTCCAACCCTGCCCGTTTTTGGCCGATTACATAACGATGCTGTGCCTTTGGGACGGTCACCTCCACGGAGACAATGGAATCTTTCTAAGAAAAATGGGGATTTTTTCCCCAATTTTTGAAAAAACCTTGTCATTGAAAATCTTGAGAATTTCGGCCGCCGCTTCCTCAACGCCCTCGCGCTCACCCATCACGATGATCGTCTCGTTATTGGAGTGTGGTGGAGGAATGTTCACTTTGGCGCCAGTTCGTTTCATCAGCTCATCCACTTAATTTAAATGGGTAAACTTTGATAAATTAGGTCAGAAACTAAAAAAATGTCTAAGATGAATTAGAAGAATGTACATAATATATCGCAAAACCAAAACCTCTTTCGTTGTTCATCCCTTTAATCCACGGATAGAAAACACGCGGAATTTCGAGGGTCTCAGTTTTCTGCTTGGCCTGTAAAGCAAAGGAAATGCGAATGATTTCAGATAATAAGTTTGATAACTGTAAAAACGACCATTACCATTTCATCGGCAATCCCTTGGATGTGTTTTGCCGCTTCCATAATGTACTCATTGGGTCCGATCTGGAATTGCTTCTTAACTAATGCCCAAAACTTTCAACAAACTATTCGAATGGTGTCGCTTTTCTCTTCTCGGCCGGGCATGTGAATACGACACAAAAATTTTTGTTCGAGTTGGCGTAATTTTGCGCCTTGTTTGCCGATCACGTAGCTGTGGTAGTCTTTCGGAATGTCAAGTTTAATCGTCGCCTTAACCCGTTTCATATTTTCACTCAATATCAAAAGACATTTTGTCCGATTGGCTCTTTAGCAATGGTAAAGGGCCATCGTTTTAAAACAGACAACGCCCTAACTAAAACCTGAGTCTGCAGTTCCCGCACCAGACGAGTCCGAGCGTCCTCCACACATTTCTGCCTTCCCGAAATCAGAATGGTTATCGATTGGTCTTTGGCTTCGTTCAGCTCAATTGTAGTCCCTGAAAGTGAATAAGGAATGGTCTGTTAATAAATTGCTTGTCTCAGTTCACTCCTCTCTTTTTACCAGTGAGCTTGGCTATTTGGTTACACTTTTGCTGCTCTTCCGAAGCGGTCCCAAAAGTTTTGCCGAATCCACGCGATGCTCGCTCATCGGCGGTCAGCTAAACTAATTTTTGAAGGGCATTTTTGTCTTGGATAATCAATCACCTTAAATGCCTCAGTGATCACGGACGATTTGATCGCCGGTTGTGAAGCAGCGACCCAAACGCCGATGGACGAAGCACTGGTTGATGTGACAGCAGAAGCATCGGGCAATTGTGGAAAGTCAACGGAATAATCGAGAGTTTTTTTCTCAGAAGCCATTGCGAAAGATGAAGCCGGGATTCAAAGCAAAGCCAATTTAAGCAAAACAAAACCGAAAATAGAAAAATTGTACTGTACTACCTAATATAGTATATTGCAACAAAGACAAACAAAACAAAAAACGAAAAGATGCCATCCAAAATTCAATGACTGTTTTTAGACCGAATGGTTGGGGAAGAATTCATATGGTTGTTTAAAGGAAACATATTTATGTGGCCATAAATAAACGTGAAGACGGCATGTTAAGCAGGGCAACTTTGCAGAGAGAGAGACAAAGAAAGAAGGAGAGGGTTATTGAGAAGCTATGAAAGGGAGCGGGAAATAATGGTTGGAGTGAGTTTGCTTACTGTGCTTTTTGGATCAAAACTCGTAACGAAAACATTAAAATTAAAACATATGAGTATGGTGTATATGAGTACTACAAATTCAATAATTCTTCCAATTAGTGCCAGTAGAGGCCATCACATTTTTCACACAAATACAACACATTCCAACGTAATTGTTAGTGAGCTGGAAAAAAACACAAAGGAACGAAACATGGAAAGGCAATTCTTGTTAAATCTTTTGAGGCTTGGCTTTACAATTTGTCTGTACAAATATTTGGTGTATTTTTCCGTTTGTTTTATGACCTACTATATGACTTAGGACAACATAGACTCAAAATGCAATTCCTTCTCTTCTAGATCATTTATTGTGACATAATACATATCAAGCAATGAAATGTTTTGGCTTTTATTCATCCTTTGCTGTTAAAAATTTGTCGCATGTTCACTTCTACGAAGTCTTGGAAAGCGGCCGCATTTTGTGGCAAAATTTGGGAACGAATTTGGTTCATTGATTCTCTTAGAAGGTTTATATCGGACGCTAAATGAATTTTTTATTTTTTATTAAACCGAAGCTTTCTGACGGTTCTCACCCGTAAACTTTTTGTTTTGAGCGCCAATTATTCTAAGCTGAAAGGGAATGGAAATTAGAGTCAATTCAGTGAGAACGCCTACCTGAAACAATATGGAGATCAAAGAAGTGATGAGCTGGAGGATTTTTTTCTTCCTTACGTTCAGTCCAGTGTTGCTGAACAAAACAAAAATTAATAATACAATTTACAAATAAACAGCTGACAATGACCAAATAAACTCTCTTCCGTGTTTTTTGGCTCTTCATTTAATTGTGTTTGCTTACCAATGCTTCACGATTTGGTAGGCGGTTGTGTTGCATTGTTTGCGCAAAAGTTCTGGCCTGTCCGATGGCTGCGGTTCACTCAAATGGGGCAAAAGGGTGGCGTAATGGGAGTGCAATGCGGAGAAGTAAATGCGGAACAATCGGTTAATCGTCTCCAAGTCGATGACTAATTGGGCAAATTGAATCTTTAAAGAAGGAAGAGATGTTAAGCGAATATCTTATCGTGGCAGTAATGAAATTTGGAAAAGTATGCCTTAAATTCGAGAGGGTACGTGTTGCCCAAAAGATTCATTTTCTCCGCATAATCATTCATCACCGACAAATTAGTGACCAATTTTTTCTTATGCTCTACTACTTTGCACAATTTCACCTGAAAAATAAATGAATTGGACAAAAAAAAAAGAGAGAGCAAAGAATTACCAAAATGACAAGCATCCGAACAGGAAAGTTGCCAACTTTTTCATCTTTAGCTAAAAAGAGGACTAATTGTTTAAGTAACAGAAAAATAACATTAATGGGTACTTTCCTGTTATGCGACTACAAGTCAAAAATGCGTGACTCTTTTTTTGTGTGAAGTGAATTCCTCTGGCGCTAAAATTTTAAAAATCGTCGAGCAGACCCCTTTGACAAAACTTAGCTCAAATTGTGGCATTTATGCCTCCTAAATAATTTTGGTGCATAGATTTGCAATTCTACACGCCCTTTTGTTGATTTTATAAATTTTGACTTTTGCCTTGTAGTCGCATAACAGGAAAGTCCCATTAATGAGAAACATTTACTTAAAACAAAAATTACTGGTCAGAATTAGAAAACAAACAAAATCCCCGCCACTTTTTTGTCGCTTTCTTCAATTTACCAATTGTCACTTTGTTCTTTGTCGGACTGTGCACATTTCGAACGGCGTTCATTGGAGGGAACATAATTTTCCCAGGTCCACCAAAGACGGGCCTTTGACCAGCGGTGGAAACGACAGGAAAATTTGGATAGAAATGGCGATTGACCAAAAACGGTGCCGGAGAGGGTTTGACACCTCCGCGAAGCCGCACATTGGCACGATTTTGTTCGAGAAAGTAATTGATGGAGAGCAATTCGGAGGGCTGATCGAACATCACTTCGTAATCCTCGAAATAAAAAATGTTTAAAAAAATTTCGGTTAACCCCTCATTTTTTAACCTTAATGTAAGCGGCAGGAAGTACGTCTTCCTGGAGATAAAGAAAAACTAATCATAGATTTTTTTTTAAATGTTACTCTGTCGAAGACAACTCGGTAACCGTCCTCAGTGATCGCGTCCACAGTGGCGGCGTAAATTCCGTCCCGCGGGGTTCGTACCTAAGGAAAAGAACCAAACTAGTAAAAATCAAATACAGTAGTAACACAAAATAGAGACCCTTGCGTAAATCTTTTGGCCAACAATTGGCGGACGCGGCAAATGAGTGGGCAAATCGACGAATTCATCGTCCAACGAAATGCACGTGCCGTTGTAAATGGCACGAATCTTTTGCCTGAAAGGGAAAATAAATTATAACTTGGAAAAGAAGAGAACGAGTTTTTTTTTTTTGAAAAATCTATGTTGGGCTTTGGTACAAATTAAACCTTCTATAAGCATATTTATATGAAAAAATATGTAATAAAGCAAGGCTTTCTAAAAAGAATTAAACGATTGGACAACCGTTTGGCCTCCAATGCCTCGCGTTCCTCGTCCAAAAATGTTTGAGAACAGCGGCGCGGTTTACCAATCAGACGGCGAATCTCTCGCCACTCGGCCTTTCGCAGTTTGATACATTTCAAATTGGGAAACGACTCGCGCATCAGCTGCGAAAATTCATTCTCGGCCAAAAACAGCTGTTGATCGACCCCTGAATAGAAGAACTCGCAGAAAACGAAGCGACGCGCTTGGGGCAATTTGAGCACATTCTAAAAAACAAAAAGTGAAAACGATGGATGGAAATTTAATTTTTTCTATCAGCCTAATAAATTTATATACTTTTTGGGGACAATTTTTGGTTTGGGCAACCACCCCTCTCCCTTTATTTTTTCACTCTCTATCCCCCTCCCAACGAAAAGAAAATGAAACCTTAAGTTTACGCAAGTTGTTTTTGAGCTCCAGCGAAAGATCGGCGCCAGCAGTGTAACGCCGCTCCCATGAAAAACGATCGCTTTGGACATGGGATGGAAATCGAAGCAGACTTTTGACGGGTTTGGTTTCGGTCTGGTGGAAGCAAAAAAAAATTCACAAAGATGGGCTTCTTTTTTTTCTTATTGCACTTACAAATTCTTCGCCATTTCCTCTGCCATCGCCTTCCGCTCCGATAACAGTATTGAATATTTCCTGCATGGGGTCGCCCTGTTCGACCACCACATGCTGTTTGATTGCTTGTCGTTGCCTTTGCTGTGCGTCCGCTGGCTCCTCCCGGTGCAATTGGGGTGGGGGCGGAAGCACCGATTGCCCTTCTTCATCGGGCTGCTCAAGTTTTGGCTGTTTGCGAGGAGTTGCGCATCGTGACTTGCTGAAGAAAATGGATATCCCTCCAGTAATAGCTTAATCATTTTGTAGAAAGAAATTTAAAATGTGGCGTCATTTCATCACTTAAATTTGAATTTATGTTAAATGCTTTTAGGGAGAATGAATATATGCTATGGAATATGCCCTGACTCCTTTGTTCATTGCTTCTCTTTGTTCACCTCCGAGGTGAAATGTGGACGAATGGTGTGTGATGGTGAGCAACGGTTGACGATATTTGCGTAGACGTGCCCTGCTGCTGAAAGTGCTGTTGTGCTGTGTCTTTTTCCGGTGCATATTCGCGATAACGCGATGGCAATTTTGAGCCTTCGCGTAACGAATAGCGATGCTCACGGGGCTCTATCTTTGGCTGATATTCCGCCATTTTTTGAATTTGAAGTTGATATTTATTTGAATTCAAAATGTGTACAAAACCTGATGCCAATAAAAGGCATTAATATAAATCAACAGAGCAAGTCAAAAAATGTCATACATACCAATGCACTCCTACAGAGACACTGTAAAATTAAAAAAGCATTTTCCAAAATGTTTGAAATCTAATTCATTTATGAATCAATTTTCATATTTTTATGCTTAACCTCTTCGCTGACTCCAAAACAAAGAAAGGACAGACAAATGCTTATCGTTAGCGTTAGAAAAAGTCATTGCAGCAACCAATTTTGGCGATGTGTTTTATTGTATGTTAAAACTAAAGAATTAGCTAAAGTTTAGGGGTTTTCAATCTGTCCGTATTTATTGGTTTGCCGGCAAAACGTGGACCCGACTCAACTCAGCCAAAAACGACTAACCTTAAATAAAAATGTCGACTCAACTTTAAACAGCTCGACAATTAAAGCATCTTAAATCCGGAAAAAATTTGAAATTTAGAAGAATTCATTGGGATTTTGCCGAGTCGACATTTTGTTGGATGTTGTTTTTATTGACATAATTACGGGTCGAGATTTTATAACCGAATAAAATGCATAAATCTTCGTTCTTTGTTTAATATTAATTCTTTGATGCAAAATTTTACCCAAAATCCCTTCAAACTTTCTTGTTTTATGCTTTATTTTTCGTTGATATATAGATATTTACTGTGTATGTAGAAAAAAAAAAGCATGTGATTTAGGGCACTTTCTGCCAAAGTTCTGTCGTAATTAAGTCATAAAATGAATAGGAGATTTGACCAATATTCTCAAAACCAGTCAAGTCCATATAAAAGAAAAGCACCCTTTTACTAGGATTGTTGGCATCGGATTTTTCCACCAAGCATTCGGTGGTTAAAACAACAAAATAAAATTTAGTAAATTAGAAATATACATGGCGATATAATTGAGATTTGGAATTCTAAGAATTCTCTCCCTATCTCTCTGACTGTTCACTTTTATTTGATCTGTTTATGCCCTCCGCCGCTTTTGTACGTCAGCTTTAGTTTTACACCGATGACATGTGATAAGTGGCGGGAGTGCCTGCAGCTTGTGTCTGCTGGTAGTTTTGCTGCTGATCATAGGGATAGGTTGTGTAAGTGACTGGGCCCTGAAGCATTTTTGAATGATCGGTCGGCACCTTCATCCTTATGTATATTGTACACTTTCCCCTATATAAACACCTGTTGCTGGAAATACTCCGGCTGCATTTCCCTCACTCTGACCCCCGCCTGCTGCTGCTGCGTCTCGTAATTTTGTGACTGAAACGGATGCTGTTGCTGCATTTGTTGGGTGGTCATCCTTATAGCGTACAATATAATCAAAATTTACCGTCAATTAAGAAAAGGTCCACAAAAGGGAAAAAACCCGCTTTCTTTGTGGCACAACAAATAATACAATCATAATACAAATTTTACAAACGGCTACTTAACTAAATGTTTGTGTGTGTATGTGCCAAAAAATATGCCATTTTTGTCGAGTAGGCCAATCGTCTTAGCTCCATATTAAATTCTCCATTTTTCTTAAGCCCCTTAAACATTCTTTTTCTACCGTTGGTAATTGCCAATTTTCTTACCCTTCCATTCCACCGTACGGCGAATATTGCGGGTACTGTTGGAATACTTGCGGTTGAACGGGTGGTGAGTACTGTTGTGGCTCCATCCTTGTCCTTACTGTACTTCTGCCCGAGGGAACGCGCGTTATGCCTCCCTTTTTGCCTCGCATCTAAATCTTCTACTCTTTGAGGCAAAATTTAATTTTCATATGAACTTTTAAATTTGTACTAGCCAGGCGATTTAAATTTGCAAAAAGATCTGTGGCCAATTATTAAATTTAAATTGCTCTTTTTACGCTTACATTGACAACACAAATGTAATAAATGGCTGTGACCACCAACGCGAGAAGCAAAATACCTCCGAGCAAAATGGCAAAAACAACCGCAATCTGTGAGGGAAAGGCTTAACCAACTATTGCTTAATTATATTATTTTTTTTTATTGTAATTGATACAAAAGGGAATCGTGTTTTTTAATAGAGCGCCTTAAAGGATAATAAAGTAAATCCTATTAATTGACCTGATAGTCATAATATTTTGTTGCATATGCCATGTTGTGTTTGTATGCTAAGATGAAGCAGCACTGTGTGTGTCCAAAATACGAATGGAATTCCCTTTTTTCTTGCTGAATCAAAAACGTCAAAATGGCCGGCGGGGAAGGGTTGGGTTAAGGGATCGATTGGAGCGGGGCCAAGGCGCGGATGCGGCGAAGGGGCGGGGTGAGCTGCTGCTGCCCATTCACCGCTTCCCTCTGTCTCCGTCCGTCTCTCTGCCCCTCCGTTTGCGGTGGTTCCCTCGTCAGTCAGCTGAATTGGACGGAATGTGCTGATTGTGCGGGTGGGGAATGTCGTCGTCGTCGTCCGTTGCTCGATGTCCGTCTTCTTCTGTTGTTTGTACAAAGCAAAAGGCAAACACCCCGTTGCCCGACTTCGGTCAGCCATCAGTCGCCCTACTCAAAAACTCCGTTATTCTGCTGCTGTACGTCGACATTTCAAATGACCAATTGAAAGACAAATTTTGGGAGAGGGCCAATGGGTTAATAAATAGAATGGATGTAGGAAAGGACACAGAGAAAGTGGACAGCGATTTTAATTACTCAAATCGGCCTAGATTAAGCAATCAAATTAATTACCTAATTGTTGTGAGAGATAAGGTCCTTAGTGACCAAAGTAAATACAACACAATAAATATAAGCGGAAAAAATTACATAACATAGTCAAATTTACTCTTATAATTTATCATTTGAATACCTACATATTAAGAAGCCTCCATTAAAGCATAATTTTTATTCACATAGTGTAGGAAAAATTAATATTTTAGAGTGAAAATGACTCATTGGGAACAAGGGGGGGGGGATGGAAGAGGTGGGGAACAAAGACAATAATTACAAAGCAGCTTTTAAGCAAATTAATTTAAATAATCTGAATCTTATTTTTATAAAAGTCCGAATTTTAGCTTCTTTTCAAAGTCAGAGGTGTATGAGGATTGTTTGCTTCTTAAAAATTCGGACTAAGAACATAATGTATTGCATTATTTCTGATTCGTACCCGAGGAAGGAAGAAGGGACAAAAGAAAATCAAAAGTATGTGCCGAAGAAATGCCATTGTTGACTATGCTTTCCATTCTGACATTCAGCGAAGTAAACGTCGTCACCGGCACTCAATAACTCCGCATCCAAACACAGACCACTGGACAAGTGTTTTAACAGACCATCCTCAAAAAAACATTTAATGAAAACAAATTAATATATAAAATATATAGGTAAACAACTCACTCTTTGGTGCGCAAATTGCGAAAATTGGTGTCTGTTACACTCTCTGAGAATGGCTTTCTGCTTTGAATTTGTATCAACAGAAGAACTTTTCTCAATATCCACACAAGTAGTCTCACGTCTCAATTCTCCATCATAACTCCAACTGAACGCCTTAAGAAAAAACTTTATTGGCATTCTTTTATAAAAAAAAAGTTAAAAATTTAAATCAAATAAAAGGATTCCTTTATTTTTTTTTGACTTTATTTATTTAGTAAGATAATAATAACAAAATCTAATCATTTTTAACGATCTTCCCTAATTTATTTTTATTTAAAATGCCAATATTTTTTGCAACGCCTCTTCCGGCCGAAAAAAGGCTTCCCATTCTGAATAAAGCACCAGACCCAGCGGAGGCATCAAAAGACACAGCGAGTGACGATGGTCAAGACAACCAGGACGGTGGTGCGTCCACTTCCTCGCAAACAAATTTTACTAATGCGCAAGGCGGTCGGAAATTTGAGATGACTGCCAAAACAACACTTGAACCCTACATCCAATTCCAATGTTTTGCGCATTTTGCAATTTCTCTGAAGGGGGTGAATGAAATGTGTGCTGATGTAGCTTCGAATGGAGTCGATGTTCATATTTTTTTCGAGGTATTAAGAAGTTAAAGAAACAAATTATTTTTTTTTGTTTGCCAACAGGAAAATTTTCCACGTCTTCCTCGCATTGGCTTCTCCTGTCTGTCCTTACAAGAATTATACGATGATCGCGCTCTTCTACACGATGAAAACGCAACGCCAGATCAGCTCAGTTTCATTCAATTAGTGCGTTTGGTGGACGCCGGATTGAACGAAATACCAAGTTGGATGGTAATCGCTCCCAAGCGTGGTCAGACCTTAAGCATCTCTTTGGACTTGGCAGACGGAATCGGTGTTCGCGTATGAAATTTTCAATCCGTTTTAAGATGGTTTATTGGAATGAAAATTAAAGGTACGGTTCTCATTTGAAAGTGTGGGTCCGACTCCATGGTACAGGTTCGTATTTTTCTTTTAACCTTTTAATTTCCTTTCAATTAGTGTGCGTTTTCCTCCTTACAAATTGGACTTTTCTCTCGTAATCGATGTGGCAAAAAAAGAGGTTTTGAGACGGTCAAACGAAGAAAGTACACTGAGCATTCTGAGCACCTTCGGATGGTTGGAACGGAAACTCAAAGAATCCCTATGCAAAAATGGACGAAGTAAGGAAGAAAGAGAGGCGCAATGGGAAAATGAGGAGCAAAGGGCGGAAATGAACATTGGATTGAACGCGGAGCTGGTCAGGGGCGAATGTATGATGTGCCTTGAACCGAATAGCGATACCCTTTTTTATCCATGTGAGGACTTTGAAAAAGAAATTTTTAGAAATTCACTTCTTCAGGTTGCCATTTAAATGTTCACCGAAAATGTTTGCCAGCTGAAAATGTGGAAAGATGCTATGCGTGTAGGGAAAAATGTAAAAAAGTTTGGGATAGCAAAGAGATGCACTAAAAAAAATAATTTTAGGCGAAGAATTGATCTCCATTCGACAACGAGGTCTCGATTGCCAATTCTGCCATGCATCGTACAAATGCCACGAATTTAATTCATTTTTCTACCCGTGTGGCTGCTCAATTGGGTGCATGGACGGGTTCAAAGCGGTTTCGCGAGAAATGGGAGTCAATTGCCCCGGCTGTAAGTTTCTTGCGAACTCTTTTTTGGAGCTATAACGCCCTGCTTTAGGTGGGAATGTCATCCAAAATGTTCTGAAAATTTTCATTTCCAATGACTCAGCTTAATTGGAAAAATAGCGTCATTTGGGTTTTCCAAAGTGCCCAAAATCAAATCATCAACAAATGTTTTGCCACTTACAATTGATCTCTCGGGACTTCCACATCATACATTTCTACAAACAATTTGCGTTTCTTTTTTGTCGAACTTAGGCTCTTTTTGTCATATATTGTTAGCTTTTCGATGTAATAAATTGAAAATTCGTCACCTGTGACGAAGACCCGCCAGTTTGGCACTCCCAAACACCCAAAACGACGGTCCCTTTGTTCTCCAGCCTTTGAAGTGTGTCCAAACAGAGGATTCCAAGCGCATTTTGCACCTTTTTGAAAAAGCAAAGAATTGTATAAATACCGAATGAGTAAGAAAATTACCAATCCATATGCTTTGACGCTTTCATCAGGCACGAATTTCTCCGGGATTACATTGTCCAAATACCACTTGAAGTCATTACAATCTAAACGTTCCCTCAATGCCTTACGGGCACTTAAATCGCCAACATCCGCATCCTTAAGAAGCGAAAGCGCAATCACATAGAAAAAACGAAAGATTGAAGGATGACAAAAAAAAAGTTATTATCACTTGGCCTCACTTTTAGTCCCATTCTGTGTACGTAAAACAGCCGTTTGTAGTCGTCCATCCAAACTTCGGCCAGTCGTTTTGAGTTAGTGCCGTGCACATCTTTGTTGCCCCCGGGGCCCGTCATATTGTACGGATGGCCGGCACGGAAAATGTGCCCAACGTGGGAGCAGGGAATAATTTCCAGCGATCCGCCGCACATCCAAACCTCGAAAACGAAAATCAACGGATCAAGCAATGACAACGAAGGTCAACTTGCCCTGAACGAAATCTCCAAATTTTCGCCTCCCCAAATGTCCATTCCCGGGTCGTAAGCTCCGATTTCGAAAAAATATTCTCGATTAACCGCAAAAAGTCCGCCGGCCATTGTTGGTGTGTCCAAAGGGTCAATTTCAGGGTGTTTCCGTGTCTTGGACAGTCTTTCCGGGATAGGGTCCATTTTGTAATGCAAACTCCACCTGAAATTGGTATGTTAATTCAGTGGATATGTGCCTTCCAAGCGAATTGTAAAGCATTGACTGACCAAAAAGTGCCAATGCCACCGGCTGACCCACCCATGTATTGCATTGTGAAGTCAGAGATCATGTCGATGACGGGACAAACGACGGCCGACCGTTTGTCTTTGATCCGATGGAGAAGGGGTTCAAGCCTTAAAGGAAGGATTCATTTAGGCCTCTTTCTCCTTCCATTCTCTCTCTCCCTCTCTTTCTTTGTTTGTCATTTTCTTTGTTCTCTCTCAACCCCCCCCCCCCCTCTCTACTTTCTCAGTGCTTTTCCCCACTCTCTGCCACATTTTCTTTCCGCCTCCCAACCGACCATCCCGGCGAAGTCTCACAATGCGAGTCCAAAAAAACGACGACGTCGCCGCGGGCATATTTTGCACCCACAATTTTCGCCCTTATCAGACCCAAACGTTCGCGCGCTCGAATTAGCCGTACGCGTGGGCCGAAACGGCGCAAATGGGCGACGAGCAAAATTTTGAGTTCATCTTGAAAAGAAAAAAATTTTGAAAATATTATTACAAATTTTGCAGACCCCTCTGGCTGAAGTCGTCCACGAGTACAACTTCACGCAGCAGAGACATTGGCGAACGGTTAAAGACCTTTTAATTATTAGTCGAATGAATGGGTCAAATCGTGTGGACACTTGCCGAATGGACGGTGCGCAAAAGGACGGAAGTGGCTTCGTCCGTGAAGACAATGACCACAGAGGCCGACGGCAACATGGGCGAATCGTACAAAAGTGAACGACACGCATTCCTTTAGGGGGGGGGGGGGAGGGAATAAAGGAAAAGGACAATCGACAGCAAAATGCATCCTATTAATATAGTTGGATTGGTAACCCCGAAAATGAATTTGATTGATTTGAGTGTGTGCTCTTCGGTGGGCCATCCATGGTTTTGGCAACTTACGATCGCACGTCGGGCACTGTGCGGTCCAGTGACATTTTGTCGCTTGCCTTCACGTTCATGAACCAATTGTCCATTTGTCGTCTCCCTTCCGCCTTCTCTTCCCCCGTCAGTGACACCGCCGCGCCATTTTCGCCCGGTTGGCCCTCGAGCGACGATTTGTCAATTTTATGGGTGAACAGAGGGGACTCGCCTTCCGGACCAATCAGAGAAAGTTCGTCGACAGGAAAATTTAGAAGGGCAAATTCAACAGGCAAAAGATGCCTTAAAGGGGAAAGTTACAGAAAATTATGCCGAAAAACGAAATTCCAATTACCCATCCGGGAACTGATCAGTGCCAAAGTGTCTCTGTGCACTTAAAAAGGCGTAGAAAAGCACATAAACGGCAAAAAAGACGACGGAAAGTAATAAAGCGAAAATCCATCGGAGTTTTTCACTTTTCCATCGCCGACGGTGTCGCGATGATGGCCAAATTGGGAGAGGGATTTTTGAGAAAAGGACGTCGGAAGGAGGAGAAGGCACTTTCATAAGCAAAGATTGACAACTTAATTTACACAAACTTATTAAAATGAGTGAATAAGTCACAACAAATGGAAATAAGGTTTGTGGGGAACTACTTAAAATGGCTGTCAACGAACGCTTCGCGACTTTAGTAGAAAATTGGGAGAAACCAAACGACCAAATTAAAAATCTTAAATAGTATTTCATACAGAACAGAAAAATTTGTATGATAAATTGAAAAATGAATAATTAACAGCACGGATGAAAAACAATTGGAGGGAGTCATTTCTTCTGGTCATCCAAATCCTCAATGACTTCCTCGTCGACGCCCCATTTCTTCGGGATTTCTTCGAAAAGTTTGTCCTTCAGAGGGACAAACTGAGAATAGGTGCAAATCAATGCATTCCCACCTTAAAGTCGCCCTGAATGACCAATTCGTCGGCTGAGCCAACGGTGACGGAACAGCCGCAGGCGAAACGATTCGCGAAAAATTTGGAGGCTGTTTTCAAATCGATGCCTATCAATGGAAGAAAAGGGAGGGAAAATTGTTGCACCAATTTCACTAATAAATTGTGATCGCCCGAGGCGACCGATCGACCGACCGCAAGTGGTGAGACCTCGAACGATGGTCACCGCTTTGTTCTTACTCCTCACTTCCGTTTTCAGCGTAACCCGTGGCACCACTATCGACTGTCCTTTGGATCCCTTTCCGCCGCTCGCCTTCGGCAAACCCTTTCCTCCTCGTTTCTGTGACAATGAAAAGTGTTTAATAGGTCATCCATTAATGCCTCCCCCGCCCCCTTATGATTTCCTTCCCCCCCCCCCCCACTTGATGCTTTTTCTCCTCCGTCTCTTCCCCATTTCCCTCCTCCGCCGCTCCAATTTTCATTTGTTTCTCAGCCAAATCGGGCAAATTGCGTTCCAACCACTGCTGACACCTCTCAAATTTGCCGCTGTACTCACAATATTCAATAGGCATTGAACATTCTGAAGGAAAAAAAAACATTTCATTAAAAAAGTGATGCAAAAACGGAAAATGTATAGAAACAGACCGCCACAGTAAACGACATTGACGGGGTAAGACAATTCGATGGCCGGGATGGGCGTAGTCGACGGCTGCTGTCCGCTGATTGACTCTTCCGTTGCCATTTCGATACAACGCGCGAAAATCACCGATTAATAAAATGAGGGAAATTTCAAAAATAAATTTGTATCCTCAATTCTAAAGAATCGTTGAATTGTAAAGCCGTTTGGCACAATATTAAACCGCGTTTAAACAAAAGGGCGTGGATTACAAAAATAAGTACAAATAATAAATAATGTAAATTATAAAACATTTGTTTAAGTTAATGCATAAAAAGAAGACACAAAAACCCGAATAAGAAGAAAATCAACGATGGAAGCTGCTTAAGGAAAAGGGAAAATGAAGAAGGAATGTGTGGGGCAATCAGCGAAAACAAATGCAATGAACAGAACAACAAAATTGGAACCAAAGTTGGCGAAGGCAATGCCATTTCAGCTTGAAGGGAAGTAAACGAATTCCCATTTTTGGGTGCCTTTGCTCGGGTCGCATTTGGCCAACGGCACTTGGTCACCGTTTGCTGTGCCGGCAGTGTCCAGGCAAAGGTTAACGCCAAAGTGTTTTACAAGGCCATCCTTAAAATATGCTTTTGAATTTCAAGGAGAAGTTTAAAAAAAGTCTAATATTTGGACACCAAAAAATTGGCCAAGTAAAAATGGGCGAACACTCTTTTTCAACAAAAAATGACATATTTTCATGTTCGTAATGTGTTAAACTCTTCTAATATTCCTTCTCTCTTACGCTTTGTTTTGGTGCCCTATTTCCTTTTGGTGCTCAATTTTCGTATACCATTAAATGGGAGTAATTGGATAAGCGAGAAGGCTTTGCAATTGCGGCATTCATTTTTTATCCTTTTTACCGTTTCTCTTCTCCTCCTTTGTTTATTTCCCATGTCTCAAATTTCGCAAAGAATTGAGAAGAACGGGCACCAACCCATTTGGGAGTTGGAAAAATATCAAAATAAATTAAACGGAAAGGGGGAGGGGTGAGAGACAAATGCGAAAATAAAAAGAAAATGGGCGGACTCTGGTGAATTGATGAGCAATCCCTGAGGCATTTTGCATAAATGAAAGAAATGAGGGGAAAAAAGGAGAAAGAGAGGGACAAAACGAAACAAAGAAAAGAAACGAAAGGCCAACAACGAGCGGACAGAGGACAAAATTGGAAAGGGACACCGACCGATAGATCGGCACCAAGAGAAACAGTAAAAAGCAAAAAGAAAGAAATGCCATAACACAAAAAGAAGCCAGCCAATCAAAAGGTCCCTCCTTTTATTTTACTAACATTTGCCATTCCCAACTCACCTTTCCAAACTCCCACTTTTGTTGTCGGTTGCTTTCTTCTTCTGCACAAACCATCAGTTGGACTTTGTCATTTGGCCCAGCAATGGCACACGAAATTTCACGACGAATTTCATCATTTTTTGTCAAAGAGAACATCTGTGGGAAAAAACGATCTTTTTTTTTTCTTACGCCAAATTGCACCTGTGCTGAACTGCCACCGCCTTGACACTGAAAATAGGAATAATATTTAAAAAGCCGAAGGATTAATAAGTGGCGCATTTGGGGGACGGAGTGTTTTGCCCATTGGACCGACTTGGAAAAGGGACAATGGAATGGTCCCCGACTCCTCCTTCTGCAGAGTGTCCAGACAGAACTGACTCTCCGGGTTCCGCAACTTTAAACAACAAAATGTGCCACATTATTCAGTTAGTTGGGCTAACTCACTGCTCCGTATTCCATCACATTTTCGTCGGGCACAAATTTCTCGGGGATCACATTATCCAAGTACCATTTGAAGTTGTTGCACCCCAATTTCTTCCTCAACGCCTTCCGTTCCGCGATGTCACCCACGTCTTTATGCCTGAGATCACTTCTGTGCCGATAGTACAGCCGTTTGTAGTCGTCCATCCAAACTTCGGCCAGTCGTTTTGAGTTAGTGCCGTGCACATCTTTGTTGCCCCCGGGGCCCGTCATATTGTACGGATGGCCGGCACGGAAAATGTGCCCGACATGGGAGCAGGGCACAAACTCGATGGACCCACCGCACATCCAAACCTCCAAATGGGGAAAATCAGAACAAACATCCCAACATTTTTATTTTCAATAATAAAATTAAAAATTGTCGCGGCATACAAAAAGAACAAATTTATTACTGGGGTTTGTTTTCTTTATTTTCTGCTTCGTTTTACATGCTATTCTTTAATATTAACTTCAGATTTTTTAAAATTCACTTAAATTAAGCTCATTTTTTAAAAATCTGAAGTTAATATTAATAAATTTTTGTTGCCATTTCATACGCCATACACCGTCCCCCCCCCCCGCCCAACCCCTGGAAAATGAATGGAAATTTACTCGGAATGAGATCTCCAAGTTCTCGCCTCCCCAAATGTCCATCCCCGGGTCGTATCCGCCAACTTTTAAAAAATAATTTCGGTTGGCTGCCAACAATCCGCCGGCCATTGTCGGTGAGCTAATGTAAAATTGGATAAAAGAGGGGAAAATCAACAGAAAAGCTTACGGGACTGGGTCAGTTCTCGACTTTCTCGCATTGAGAATTCGGTCGGGAATGCGATCCCAGCGGAAATGCAAACTCCACCTTAAGGAAAAAGGGCAAATTTTCAGTGACAATTGGAAAACCGACCAAAAACCCCCAATGGAGCCCAGTTCGGGCATGCCACTGTACGACAGCGTCTCAGCATCGATGTGATCGATGGAAGGACAGACAATGGCTGACCTTTTCTCTTTTATCCGGGCCAACAGCGGCTCCAACCTGCGAATTTGTCAATTGTGCCGCTTTTAATCGGTTTTTCGTTGCCCATTTAATTGTGTGCTAACCATCCGTCGGTTGCCTCACAATGCGAGTCCAAAAACACCACAACTTCACTTTTGGACTGTATAGCACCAAACAATTTTGCGCGGATCAGTCCCTGGCGCTCTTTCTTCCGCAAAATTCGCACTTTGCCCCCAAATCGTCGGATGTACGCGTCCAAATTGTGCTTGAGCTCTTCTATTTTTTATTCGAAAATTTCTGAATTCAAAATTGTCTACTCGCCCCTTTGACTGGCGTCGTCGACCAACAGCACTTCTCCGAGCAGTTCGGGTGGCGATCGATTGACAACAGAATGCACTGTCCGCAACAACGGAGACCACGCTTCATCGGTGAAGATAATCACCACCGAAGCACTTGAAATGGGGCGAACATGTTAATGCAGACGAATTTAAATGGCCAACTTTTCGTATTAAAATTTTACCGAGGGAGCGAACCCGGCTCGTAAACGATGTCTTTGCACTCGGACATTCGAAGGTCGGGCAGAGAGCGGTCCAAGGAAATGTTGTCACTGACACGCACATTCATAAACCATCTTTTGAGTAACAATTATTCCAGGCAATCCGGAGTTTTCCGATCACTTTTTCATGTCAGCATCGCCAAGTGTCGCCTCATCGCCCGTCAAAAGCACCGGAGCGCCCATCTCACCGGGCCCTTTTTAAACCAAAAGATTCCCTTGTTGTCACCATTTAAAAGGCCCACCCGTCCTTTTAATGCCGGGCATTGGCCGAGTGTGAAGTTCAACGGGGGCTCCCTCGATGAAATCGTCCGACGGAATGCCTTCCAAAGAGAGGAGCCATTCCTTCACTGAATAAAGCGAACATAAATGGAACAAAAGGGGGAAGAGGATGAACAGAATTTTGGGATTTGGACATGAAACCGATGGACACACCTCCGATATAACAGAGCAAAGCGACAAGTACAAGGAGGAGGAACACATTCAGAGAGGAGAACCTTAAGTTAAGCAAGTCAAACAGCACGAAAGGCAGGGGAAAGGAAATGCGGGGAAAGGAGGGGGAGGGCAACACCTCCTCCGAGGGAGAACGAAGCGCAACAAAAGCCGCATCCCATACAGAAGAGTCAAACTTAACCATGGGTAAGACAAATAGTATTAACAAAACTAATTAAATTTAATGACAGGAAATTGTTATGTATTCTAACTAAATATTTAGCAAATAAAAATAGGAGACAGAAGTACTGTATAATATTTATTGTAATATGTTTACATTGAGTGAAGGGTGAATGCACAAAGGAGAGGATTTGAGCAAAAATCGGGGAAAGGGAAATGATCAAAGGAAGGAGGACTCATCATACAATAGCACGAAATAATTAGGCAACAAAATGAGTATCATGAAGAGGAGGACGAAGAGGAAGAGGAGGACGAAGAGGAAGACGAAGAGGAGGAAGAGAAGGAAACGTACTCTAAAAAAAATCTCGTCAAAAATTTGCTGTTGATAAATGAAAAAAATTAACGAATTATATTTATGAATTTGGAACAAAGTTAAACAATTTCTTTTCGGATTTTGACCATCTCGTCAGTTTGCCAATGCAAAATGTCAGCCGGCGCAGCTATTATTTCTTGTGCCTCTGCCGCAACTCACCCTCCGAATCGTTTTCATTGTCAGAGCTTGAGTCCGAAAAACACTCACGCTTCTCGCCGCACTTCAGCTCAATGGATTTTGTTTTCTGAATAAAAAAAAAAGGTTTATGTCGCAAGCACTACTCGGCTTAATTAGTCGACAGCAGTGGATGATCTAATGAAATCATATTTATTTAGATATTTATTGGGGGGAAAGTTACTTTTCAATTAATTTTTAAAGTGAATTAAGAAGAAACCCAATTTCCAAAAACATACATATATTATTAAACAATTCCCAGTCTCATGTATTAGCACTAATTGCCCTTTAACGACCTGAGAGTATTTGGCCCACCAAACGGACAACCAAACGCAAAAGAAGGTGCCAAACGCCTTTAAAATGAGAAAATTTTAACGAGGAAATCGTTTGTAATACCAAAAAGAAAATCCAAAGAGCTATCAGCCAAAGTTTGATTGCTGGAAGCTGTTCCCGTCCAAATTTCACACAAATAGAGGCCTCGAGAGCACAAATGGCCAAATAAAGCCTTAAGAAAACAGACTTAATTAATGAAAAGTGCTTTGACACCGCGACCCTTATCGGACCACCCCCCCCCCTCCCCACCATTCACTGTCAAAAGTTCAAATTAAGAGGGGCGGGGGGGGCATCAGTTGATAGAAGTTCGCTTCCTTTCTTTATTAAAAGACTTTGGTAGCAGATAAAGCTAAAAATTCCTTAAGTTGCGGTCCTTTGCACAATTGTAATTTTATGCCAATCCGTTATTAACTGACCAGCACTGCATTCCCATCCGATTTATCTTCGGATCAGTCACGTACAAATAATATTGCCTATAGAATTGAGTGTTTATTATGTAATTAATTAACAAAAAGACCGAATTGTTGGAGCAGCAATAAGTCCGATGAAAATAATATGCCAAAAGACGATCGGGTGTGAAGTGTCAATAGCGAAAACATGCTTTAGGAAGAACACGTTGAGTTCGGTGGTCAACCAGACCATGATAAAGGCGTAAATGGAAATGCACCGTTTGAGGCCCACCAGAGTCTATGGTTGAATTATTGCCTTGCCATTTCATCAGTTTTCAACTGTACCATCGAAAGACGTGCATTTTCCAGGCCACATTTATGTCCAGTGCGCGGCAGCTTGTCCACCAACAAGTCATTGCCTTGAAGCCAATTGTCGGTGAGCTAATGTAAAATTGGATAAAAGAGAGGAAAATCAACAGAAAAGCTTACGGGACTGGGTCAGTTCTCGACTTTCTCGCATTGAGAATTCGGTCGGGAATGCGATCCCAGCGGAAATGCAAACTCCACCTTAAGGGAAAAAGGGCAAATTTTCAGTGACAATTGGAAAACCGACCAAAAACCCCCAATGGAGCCCAGTTCGGGCATGCCACTGTACGACAGCGTCTCAGCATCGATGTGATCGATGGAAGGACAGACAATGGCTGACCGTTTCTCTTTTATCCGGGCCAACAGCGGCTCCAACCTGCGAATTTGTCAATTGTGCCGCTTTTAATCGGTTTTTCGTTGCCCATTTAATTGTGTGCTAACCATCCGTCGGTTGCCTCACAATGCGAGTCCAAAAACACCACAACTTCACTTTTGGACTGTATAGCACCAAACAATTTTGCGCGGATCAGTCCCTGGCGCTCTTTCTTCCGCAAAATTCGCACTTTGCCCCCAAATCGTCGGATGTACGCGTCCAAATTGTGCTTGAGCTCTTCTATTTTTTATTCGAAAATTTCTGAATTCAAAATTGTCTACTCGCCCCTTTGACTGGCGTCGTCGACCAACAGCACTTCTCCGAGCAGTTCGGGTGGCGATCGATTGACAACAGAATGCACTGTCCGCAACAACGGAGACCACGCTTCATCGGTGAAGATAATCACCACCGAAGCACTTGAAATGGGGCGAACATGTTAATGCAGACGAATTTAAATGGCCAACTTTTCGTATTAAAATTTTACCGAGGGAGCGAACCCGGCTCGTAAACGATGTCTTTGCACTCGGACATTCGAAGGTCGGGCAGAGAGCGGTCCAAGGAAATGTTGTCACTGACACGCACATTCATAAACCATCTTTTGAGTAACAATTATTCCAGGCAATCCGGAGTTTTCCGATCACTTTTTCATGTCAGCATCGCCAAGTGTCGCCTCATCGCCCGTCAAAAGCACCGGAGCGCCCATCTCACCGGGCCCTTTTTAAACCAAAAGATTCCCTTGTTGTCACCATTTAAAAGGCCCACCCGTCCTTTTAATGCCGGGCATTGGCCGAGTGTGAAGTTCAACGGGGGCTCCCTCGATGAAATCGTCCGACGGAATGCCTTCCAAAGAGAGGAGCCATTCCTTCACTGAATAAAGCGAACATAAATGGAACAAAAGGGGGAAGAGGATGAACAGAATTTTGGGATTTGGACATGAAACCGATGGACACACCTCCGATATAACAGAGCAAAGCGACAAGTACAAGGAGGAGGAACACATTCAGAGAGGAGAACCTTAAGTTAAGCAAGTCAAACAGCACGAAAGGCAGGGGAAAGGAAATGCGGGGAAAGGAGGGGGAGGGCAACACCTCCTCCGAGGGAGAACGAAGCGCAACAAAAGCCGCATCCCATACAGAAGAGTCAAACTTAACCATGGGTAAGACAAATAGTATTAACAAAACTAATTAAATTTAATGACAGGAAATTGTTATGTATTCTAACTAAATATTTAGCAAATAAAAATAGGAGACAGAAGTACTGTATAATATTTATTGTAATATGTTTACATTGAGTGAAGGGTGAATGCACAAAGGAGAGGATTTGAGCAAAAATCGGGGAAAGGGAAATGATCAAAGGAAGGAGGACTCATCATACAATAGCACGAAATAATTAGGCAACAAAATGAGTATCATGAAGAGGAGGACGAAGAGGAAGAGGAGGACGAAGAGGAAGAGGAAGACGAAGAGGAGGAAGAGAAGGAAACGTACTCTAAAAAAAATCTCGTCAAAAATTTGCTGTTGATAAATGAAAAAAATTAACGAATTATATTTATGAATTTGGAAAAAAGTTAAACAATTTCTTTTCGGATTTTGACCATCTCGTCAGTTTGCCAATGCAAAATGTCAGCCGGCGCAGCTATTATTTCTTGTGCCTCTGCCGCAACTCACCCTCCGAATCGTTTTCATTGTCAGAGCTTGAGTCCGAAAAACACTCACGCTTCTCGCCGCACTTCAGCTCAATGGATTTTGTTTTCTGAATAAAAAAAAAAGGTTTATGTCGCAAGCACTACTCGGCTTAATTAGTCGACAGCAGTGGATGATCTAATGAAATCATATTTATTTAGATATTTATTGGGGGGAAAGTTACTTTTCAATTAATTTTTAAAGTGAATTAAGAAGAAACCCAATTTCCAAAAACATACATATATTATTAAACAATTCCCAGTCTCATGTATTAGCACTAATTGCCCTTTAACGACCTGAGAGTATTTGGCCCACCAAACGGACAACCAAACGCAAAAGAAGGTGCCAAACGCCTTTAAAATGAGAAAATTTTAACGAGGAAATCGTTTGTAATACCAAAAAGAAAATCCAAAGAGCTATCAGCCAAAGTTTGATTGCTGGAAGCTGTTCCCGTCCAAATTTCACACAAATAGAGGCCTCGAGAGCACAAATGGCCAAATAAAGCCTTAAGAAAACAGACTTAATTAATGAAAAGTGCTTTGACACCGCGACCCTTATCGGACCACCCCCCCCCCTCCCCACCATTCACTGTCAAAAGTTCAAATTAAGAGGGGCGGGGGGGGGCATCAGTTGATAGAAGTTCGCTTCCTTTCTTTATTAAAAGACTTTGGTAGCAGATAAAGCTAAAAATTCCTTAAGTTGCGGTCCTTTGCACAATTGTAATTTTATGCCAATCCGTTATTAACTGACCAGCACTGCATTCCCATCCGATTTATCTTCGGATCAGTCACGTACAAATAATATTGCCTATAGAATTGAGTGTTTATAATGTAATTAATTAACAAAAAGACCGAATTGTTGGAGCAGCAATAAGTCCGATGAAAATAATATGCCAAAAGACGATCGGGTGTGAAGTGTCAATAGCGAAAACATGCTTTAGGAAGAACACGTTGAGTTCGGTGGTCAACCAGACCATGATAAAGGCGTAAATGGAAATGCACCGTTTGAGGCCCACCAGAGTCTATGGTTGAATTATTGCCTTGCCATTTCATCAGTTTTCAACTGTACCATCGAAAGACGTGCATTTTCCAGGCCACATTTATGTCCAGTGCGCGGCAGCTTGTCCACCAACAAGTCATTGCCTTGAAGCCAATTGACGGTTATCCACGACTCGGGTGTAAATTGGAGAACGACTCGCTTCAATTTGCCACGCAAAGTACGAATGTTTCTGAAAAGTTAAAATTTAAATAAGTAAATCCCTCAATTAATTTAAAAATGCACTTGATGCTTTCCCAATGGAATTGACTCATTTCCCACCGACGACAAATCCAAAGGCCGCAACAAATACCCAACCCATTGCACAACAACACATCCAAAATGATGGCATCCCACCAACATTCTTGGAAATTGGGCAACAGATGAGAGAAGACAATCTAAGGCAAATGCCAAATGAAGAAAAGAGTTATTTCCTCTGACATGCCGTTCATTTAAAACTAACTTCAGTCAGTTCCCACCATATGCTGATGTACCAACCTTTGAAGAAAAAAACAAACTCAAAAAAACATGTTAAAAAATTCACAGATGATGCTGTGTCGAATGAGCAATGCTTTCATTGCCCAGCCGAGGAAATGCCCGACAGCAAAAATATCCATGTACCCCCAAAGACGCTCCAATGAAACATCGGAGCAATTCACAGCATAAACCTGGAAAAAACCTCACTTTTAACATAACATATTTAAGTCGTACTTTTTCTGACAAACTCCGATGGCCTAACTCGGGGTCCAACCAACTGAGCACCGCTTTGATATCGTCGTAACTTTGGTATAGAGTGAATTGGAGGAGAAGGGCGTATAGGACGCTGACTCCGAAAACGATCCGCCAAAAAATGGGATGAGGCCTAATAAAAGGACCATTTGGAAAGACCATGGCACTAAAAGAGGATCGCTTTTTTGTTTTGAAACAATTAGCAGAGAAAGGAAAAACCTTATGACAAGGAAAAGGAAGAAAAGCGCTTTCAGACCAATAAAAACATTATTTTCAGTGGACACGGACTCACTAAATTGGATTACGCGAATAAAGTAACTTAAAACAGAAATACGTTGTCAATGCTGCATAAATCAGATAGGTGCACAAAACAACGAGCACTATACTTAATGTTGTTGATGTCATTTGATATTGCCTATTTAAAAATGGCTAAAAAAGACCTGTGATTGTGTGCGGTTTGTAAACGGCTTCCAAAGTGATGTTCTTAAGATAACATTGTCATTTGAAATGAAAGTAATTCGTCAGCGGACACTTCACTTACACTGACGACCCTTTCATTGGCATTTTTGAAGTGCATCCCTTCAAAGTCCGAAAACGCTCTGTATCGGGATGCCCGCCGTTTGGCTCTTAAATTTTATGATGCAAATTGGCCCTGCATTGCCCACTTGTTAAAACCTTTCCTTCCTGTCGTCTTCACTGGACGCCTCGTCTCCGCTATCCAAGTCCGTGTCTTTTTCCTCATTCCCATTTTCTGGCATCAGTTTAGCAGACACTTGAGCAGTGTTTTCTTGATTAGTCATTTATATTTTATACACTTTTGTATATAGTAAATAAACTCTTAATTTTAATGAGTGAAATGAGTTTTGATAGTTAAAAGGTCAATCATTTTACCTAAATTCACATTTTATGCTCTAAATCGGTCGGGGATTCGAAATTGGTCAAAATCGTGATCAGCGACCCCGAAAACATCTTGAAAGGTGTTTTTCACGACTTTAAAATGTTTCATTTTTTCTTCAAAAAACGGGGGGGGGGGGTCAAAGCACTTGGACCGGTACAATTCGCCGCTACTACCTAATTTGGCTATGTATTCATAAAAATATTTTTTTATTTTTTTTTTTTGCTTCAGTACACACCGAGTCACCCTGCTAATTGTAAGTTTGTTTTAACTCTAACTTTAAATAAATATATAATCGTCAATAAATTTTGTATCAAACGATGCAGAAGTTTATTTTCTAGCGAGGATAAAAGTTAGAAATGGAACTAGAACGCATTAAAAAGAAACTAAACACGGCGGAGTAAACCATACTTTTTTATAAAATAAAAATGACAAGACAGTTCACCAAAATGAGAGAATGCTAGAAAAAAGGGGGGAAGTTGTTTGGCGTCTCGCACTCTCTATTTAATGGCATTGGACTCGGTGTGAATAAGTGTGATTTTTTTTTCGAATTTACTCCGTTTTTAAGCCATTTTCGGGTTTTCGGTTCAACTTGAAGCGTAATCTGACACCGTTGATCTTTTTGATTAGCATCCAAAGTTATGTTGACATGAATTTTTTCAGAGTTTTTTGTTGTCTTTAAAAAAGTTACAAGGGCTCAACGTTTTGAACGTGTAATTATGAAACAGCAATGTTTGGTCAATTATCGGAAAATTCATAAAAATTCTTTCTTCTACAGTTTCTGGGTTTTTTATGGTTTTTTATGTGTTTTTCTTAATATTCTTGAGGAAGATATATGTGGTAAAAATATCAGGTCGATTAGTCCCTGAGAAGTAGGTACAGGTACATGCGAAGCGGGTCTTTTTGGTGCGAGACGTGTTTAAGACCTCATAACTTTTTTCTTAGTGAACTAAATTTCAAAAAGTTTGTATCATTTGAAAGGTCTTTACGAACTCTATAAATGAGCGAAAAATCAAAAAAATCACTTAAAAATTATGAATATAATTTACAAAAATTCCGACTTTTTTGCGTTTTTATGTTGTAACTTTTTGCTCAATGCTCGGCTACCGGTCCGAGTGTCGACCGGTCCGAGTGTCGACCGTCCGAGTGTCGACTGATCCGAGTGTCGACCAAGGGAAAAACAGTCCGAGTGTCGCTAAGGGAAAAATGTCCGAGTGTCGACAGTCTGAGTGTCGACCCTTCCGAGTGTCGACCTAAGGCAAAAAAGTCTGAGTGTCGACTATAAGAAAAAAGTATCCGAATATAGAAAAAAAAAACGCTTGTTCATTTTTTTTGTACCCCTTTAATACTTTTCTCTTTAATATCAAAAATGAATGTACGAGAGCTATTAATCAAAGCGACGACAAAGCCAAAACGCCGCCAAAAAGAAATAGCGAAAGAGCAAGATGAACAGATTGAGGATTCAGCCGAAGGACCAAGCGAAGGAATTGATGGCACAGCGCCGGTTGACCAGAACCAAGTGAAATTCGAAATTGGTTGTTCACGACAAGGCGGTGACATACTCTGGCATGAAGGTAGGGCATTAGAAGGCAATTTAGTTTTAATTCCTTTTTGTAGGTTTCCGATTTATGTTAAATAAAAAGAAGCGTGATGCAGTGCATTGGCGCTGTGGAACTTTCTAGAAAGAATGGGTGTCCAGTGACTGCAATCACAGGGCTCAACGACTACAACACTGGAAGGATTATCCATCCGCAGGAGCAGAGGAACATACGCATCTGCCAAAACCATGCGGAGTTAAGGTAATAAAGGGAAATAAAATCAATCTAATTTTTTTCTGTTAGGTTGAGCGCAGATTGGCCCAATTTCAACAAACGCGCATGTACAGAGCCAAACATTCCGCCGAGCGACTTGGTGTCTGATGCGTTGAATGTGCCGGATGATGACAACGAACAGTTTGCCCTCATGCCAACTGCGAAGCACTTGCGCAGCGGGCGGCAAAGAGACGTCGTCCTTTCGGACGAGCGCTCAACGGCAACGAAGTGGCCAACATTGTTGTGCCACCAGAATTTTGTCTCAAGGACGGCAGATCGTAAGAATACTTAATTTTTGGCCCAAATTCAGTTTTCTTTTTAGATTTGTGGTGTACGACTCGTCTTCTCTGAACCCTGGCTCTGAGGACAGAATCATTCTGTTTGCCAGTTACAAAGTTAAAGCTTTTTATTTTGTAAGCGCAATTAGCTTTTTTAGGCACTGTCTTTTTTGCGGGAGACCAGAAATTGGTCCGCAGATTCGACATTTTCTGTGTGCCCGCGTGTGTTCAAGCAGAAATTGGTGATTGGAGCATACATTCAACATCGAATGTACCCTGCCGCCTACGCACTAATGACAAGGAAGACGCAGCAACACTACATCGAAGTGTTTCAGCATCTGAAGTTGGCATTGGACTCGGTGTGAATAAGTGTGATTTTTTTTTCGAATTTACTCCGTTTTTAAGCCATTTTCGGGTTTTCGGTTCAACTTGAAGCGTAATCTGACACCGTTGATCTTTTTGATTAGCATCCAAAGTTATGTTGACATGAATTTTTTCATGATCTTTTTGATTAGCATCCAAAGTTATGTTATTTTCAGAGTTTTTTGTTGTCTTTAAAAAGTTACAAGGGCTCAACGTTTGAACGTGTAATTATGAAACAGCAATGTTTGGTCAATTATCGGAAAATTCATAAAATTCTTCTTCTACAGTTTCTGGGTTTTTTATGGTTTTTTATGTGTTTTTCTTAATATTCTTGAGGAAGATATATGTGGTAAAATATCAGGTCGATTAGTCCCTGAGAAGTAGGTACAGGTACATGCGAAGCGGGTCTTTTTGGTGCGAGACGTGTTTAAGACCTCATAACTTTTTTCTTAGTGAACTAAATTTCAAAAAGTTTGTATCATTTGAAAGGTCTTTACGAACTCTATAAATGAGCGAAAAATCAAAAAAATCACTTAAAAATTATGAATATAATTTACAAAAATTCCGACTTTTTTGCGTTTTTATGTTGTAACTTTTTGCTCAATGCTCGGCTACCGGTCCGAGTGTCGACCGGTCGAGTGTCGACCGTCCGAGTGTCGACTGATCCGAGTGTCGACCAAGGGAAAAACAGTCCGAGTGTCGACTAAGGGAAAAAATGTCCGAGTGTCGACAGTCTGAGTGTCGACCCTTCCGAGTGTCGACTAAGGCAAAAAAGTCTGAGTGTCGACTATAAGAAAAAGTATCCGAATATAGAAAAAAAAACGCTTGTTCATTTTTTTGTACCCCTTTAATACTTTTTCTCTTTAATATCAAAATGAATGTACGAGAGCTATTAATCAAAGCGACGACAAAGCCAAAACGCCGCCAAAAAGAAATAGCGAAAGAGCAAGATGAACAGATTGAGGATTCAGCCGAAGGACCAAGCGAAGGAATTGATGGCACAGCGCCGGTTGACCAGAACCAAGTGAAATTCGAAATTGGTTGTTCACGACAAGGCGGTGACATACTCTGGCATGAAGGTAGGGCATTAGAAGGCAATTTAGTTTTAATTCCTTTTTGTAGGTTTCCGATTTATGTTAAATAAAAAGAAGCGTGATGCAGTGCATTGGCGCTGTGAACTTTCTAGAAAGAATGGGTGTCCAGTGACTGCAATCACAGGGCTCAACGACTACAACACTGGAAGGATTATCCCATCCGCAGGAGCAGAGGAACATACGCATCTGCCAAAACCATGCGGAGTTAAGGTAATAAAGTGGAAATAAAAATCAATCTAATTTTTTCTGTTAGGTTGAGCGCAGATTGGCCAATTTCAACAAACGCGCATGTACAGAGCCAAACATTCCGCCGAGCGACTTGGTGTCTGATGCGTTGAATGTGCCGGATGATGACAACGAACAGTTTGCCCTCATGCCAACTGCCGAAGCACTTGCGCAGCGGGCGGCAAAGAGACGTCGTCCTTTCGGACGAGCGCTCAACGGCAACGAAGTGGCCAACATTGTTGTGCCACCAGAATTTTGTCTCAAGGACGGCAGATCGTAAGAATACTTAATTTTTGGCCCAAATTCAGTTTTCTTTTTAGATTTGTGGTGTACGACTCGTCTTCTCTGAACCCTGGCTCTGAGGACAGAATCATTCTGTTTGCCAGTTACAAAGTTAAAGCTTTTTATTTTGTAAGCGCAATTAGCTTTTTTAGGCACTGTCTTTTTTGCGGGAGACCAGAAATTGGTCCGCAGATTCGACATTTTCTGTGTGCCCGCGTGTGTTCAAGCAGAAATTGGTGATTGGAGCATACATTCAACATCGAATGTACCCTGCCGCCTACGCACTAATGACAAGGAAGACGCAGCAACACTACATCGAAGTGTTTCAGCATCTGAAGTTGGCGTTGGGCAGTAGTTTCTGCCCAGAATCAGGTTAATCATTTATTTTTCATTTCTTTACCATTTTTCTCATTCCTATATTCAGTGCTCACTGATTTCGAATCGGCCGAAATCGGAGGCATCAAGTCTGTGTTTCCCACCGCTCGCATTCAGGCGTGCCTATTTCACTCAATGCATTTCGTGGTAATTCGGAAGCAGACCGTATGTTTTCTGGAATAGCGGGGCATTCGACTCCACGAGGTAATAAACACATTAAAACTTTGGCTGAATTAAAATCCCTTTTAAGCCTCAACGTTAGTTGGCAGTGCAAACGAGGTGCGCTCTCTCATTCTGTCGTCATACAGTCGCCGTTCGATTGAACACTCGGCTGGACAATCTTTTCTTTCGAATGATTCTTCGATGCGCGTCAACAACGTGGTCCCAAGATACACTCAGCCTCTTGTCCGTGACCCGCTCTTCCAAATACCGTTTTGGAATGTCCGAAACCGTGTAAAGGACGACCTGCCGAGAAGTCAAGCGTCGATGGAGGCGACTCACTTAGCATTTCAAGTTTGAACTGTTTTTTATTTATAAAAATGAATAAATTTCTGGCTTCAGAAGAGTTGCAAGAGAAGGCCACGAATGTTCGATTTCCTGACCGCTTTGCACAAATGGGACACGAAAAAGATGCAGGAAGTCAGAGAAGCGTCGAACAAAAAGTTGCCCAGGTTAATAAAACTTTTTGTAAGGAAAAAAATTTATGTAAATAGGCGTCGTCCGGAGTTCATCGAGATGGACCGTCAGCTGCTTCACTTTGTCAATTCTGCGGCCCTCGACAATGACCAACAGATCATCGTGTTTTTGGACGCAATTTCGATGGCACTTCAACGCCTTGAGCCAAACTTCCAAGCGGATGCCGGTGCTGAGGAGCCAGAAGAGATGACGGAAGAAAATGCGTACCAAAATATGCCACCAATTATGGAAGAAACAGGCAACGAAAATATGCCACCATTTTATTATATTGATCATGATTATCTCACCTAGTACTGAGTAGAAAATTGTTGAATTATTGATTTAATAAATATTCTTCTACCCATTGACTTAGACGCTTAGAGTTAAAGAATTTATCACTGTTAGGAATCGATTTTGATCGATATTTGTGAATTTATTAGCCAATTTTTACCTTATAAATTAGTCGACACTCGGACCATTTTTCCCTTGGTCGACACTCGGACGGTCGACACACAGACTGTCGACACTCGGACTATTTTTCCCTTAGTCGACACTCGGACTGTTTTTCCCTTGGTCGACACTCGGACGGTCGACACACAGACTGTCGACACTCGGACTATTTTTCCCTTAGTCGACACTCGGACTGTTTTTCCCTTGGTCGACACTCGGACGGTCGACACACAGACTGTCGACACTCGGACTATTTTTCCCTTAGTCGACACTCGGACTGTTTTTCCCTTGGTCGACACTCGGACCAGTCGACACTCGGACCGGAAGCGCAATGCTCAATCGTTGCTTATTACTATCTTCTACTTTCGAATGATACCAATTTTGTATTAAGAAAAAGATGACGTCTTAAACACGTCTCGTACCAAAACGGCCGCACCATTGAAAATCGTAGCAGACAATCCGGCAGTGGACAATTCGGCAGCGACGATTCGGCAGTGAATTTTATGTTTTAAAAAATTCACTTACAAATAAATGAAGACACCTAGTCGTATATAACTTAGTGTTCCATTAAGATTCACAAGAAACAGAGATTTTTTGAATCTTGGCATTAACAAATTGTTGGACGCCCCCGGACGTAAGACGAGGTGACTAATCGACTCATTCTGGATTTTGTAGTCGGCCAAAGTGCGCATGTCCTCGAGTTGCTTCCCCGGACGCTGCTGATCCGGCGGAATGCTCTTTGTCCTGCTGGATCTTGGCCTCTTGACATTCTCGATAATGTCGCTGGCCTCGAAATAGAGTGTTGACGAAGATTTGCATGATGATCAAATAGAATTCGAAAAATTTCAAGTCACAAAAAACATGTCTTTTGACTTTTTGTTCGAATTTGGGTTCGTGATAGGTCGAATTGGATGCCGGATTCGTGATCAGCGACCCCGAAAACACCATAAAATGTTTTTGTGACTTGAAAATTTACGAAATTTTCTTTTTTCAAAAGGGGGGGGGGGGTGTGTACCATCTCAGAGCAGCTCGTTTCCCCCCCCCCTGCCGCTTCCCCCCCGAATCGTTCCCTAACAAGAAGCGCAACTGCATTTGTGCCCAGAAATTGCTTAAACTGTCCCCTTTCTCTTCCCTTCTCCCCTCCCCCCCCCTCCCCCTTTCTCCCCTTTCTGATTCCCTTCCATTGCAAATATTCCTTATCTTCCATCCGATCTCTGCCCTCGCCGCGCTTTTTCTTCTTTTTCTTAACAATTTGCCTTTGATAGATTGCGGGGGATGGGGCATTAATTGCGTTGGCTGTCCCTTTGCCCCATCCTTCAGTTGGCCCTCTCCTTCCCCCATTTTTCTTCAGTTTGTTCTGTCATTCGGCCAAATATTATCCATAAGCGTTTCTCTCTGCTGCTGGTAGCTTTGAACCCCAAAAGCCACACAATGGAAAATGAATTGGCGTCTGACTCCGTCCGTCCGTTCTTTCGTCCGTCCGTCCGCTGCTTTCCTTTCCGTTCGGTTCGCGCATTTACCCCCCCCCCCCCCCCCCGCTCCCTTAAGCAGAGGGAACAACACCACCGGCAGATGTTTCTGTTCCGAGTGGAGGGAAGACCAGTCGAAAGCATTTGAATTACAATTTTAAATAGAATTTATTTGTGCATTTTCTCGGAGATTTTTATTTTCTTCATTGGAACCCAAAATAAAGAAGGGATATGTGTTCAATTGGCATCGCAAATGACCTTCTTTTTTTTCATTATATTGCTTCTTTCCCACTCTATTTTATTTTACTTATGAAAAACAATTTATAATTAACGCCGCCGTTCGTTGGATAGAATGGCGGGACAAAAAACACGGAGAAAGGTGAGCCAAGACAAGCAGCAATAGAGTGAATCACACCCTCCCTCCCCGGTGTTCGTAATTCATTTGGGTGGCGATGTGTCAATCGCTGTTTTGTTGGAAATAGGAAAGAATAAAAGAAGACAAGAAAAGCCAAGACGGTGGTGGGGCTGACGAACTGACCGCTTTTTGTTTTACCCGAACTGACGGAAGAAAACAATGGACAAAGAAAAAGAGGGGGAGAGACAAAGTGACAGTCGAAGACGGGGGGGGGGGGGGAATGAAGACGATTATATAGGAACAAATGGGGCGGGGAGAGAACATTATCACATTCAAAGCACGAATAAAAAGATATTCCATTGGTGACTGTCATATTTTAAAATATTGGCCAATTCTTCATCGTTAAATTGGACAATTTCCAAGGGTACTTTTCTTGGAAAATAATAATTCGTTTTCGGCCAGTGCTTCCAAAATGGGCTGCTGCTGATCCATCGTCTTCCGCTTCCCCTCATTTTCGAGTCCCCCCCCCCCCCCATTGGTTCCCTTTCTTTTTTCACCGCTCTCCCCGTTTTCCATTCTCGAAATCGATCAACAAGCGCAACACTTTTTGTACACCAACCTCCCCTCAACTCCCTTCTCATTCTTTGATTTTTGACAGTTTATATAGCATTTCTTCAATTTTGGTATATAATTCTGAATCTTAACTTCATCTTCAGCCCCCTCCACAAATGTCCCAATCCTCGGAAGACCCGTCCAAAATTCCCGTCATTGTGCCCTCTCCTTCCACCCCCCCTTCCCACTTTTTGTAAATCTCTTCCATTTCTCTCAGTTTTTACGTGACCCTCAAAACACATTTATCAAAAGTATATTTATTCTTTGAAGTTATGCCTTTGTGACAATACTTTTCCAACTGATCTCTTTTATACTCACTTTTAAAATGTCCGTTCGTCCCTATTTTTGAATCGTTCCTTCCCCCCCCCGTCCAATTTATTTCATTTTTTGCCCTCTCACCCTCCCCCCCCCCCATCACAAATAAACTCTTCTGCTGCTGCTGTGACTATTCTCCTCCGACCATTTATCTTCAGCTTCTATGATGCGCTCCAATTGGCACATCAAATTGTCAAATTGACTGAATTGGGGGGGGGGGGGGGGGGGGAGGGGGAGAGGGAGGGGAGGGGGAGAGGGAGGGGAGGGGGAGAGGGAGGGGAGGGGGAGAGGGAGGGGAGGGGGAGGGAGGGGAGGGGAGGGGAGAGGGAGGGGAGGGGGAGAGGGGGGGGGGAGGGGGAGAGTGTGGTGGGGTTATGCCTGGCGATGAGTCAAAAGTCACGCTGATGGAGCAATTAGCGAGGGAGTGAGTTGGTTTAAGCGGTAATGCATTTTATTATGCGAGAGCAGCAAATCCCAATTCCGTGACAAATAACCGGGAAACATTATTATTATTTTAGGATTTTAATAATGAAAATTAATTTACGAAAATGAGCGGACTGATAAACAAATGGAGCAATTGGACTTATTAGTAAGACAAAAAGCTGGTCCAGTTGACCTTTTAAATTTGTCCGACTTTGGGCAAAGTTTCTCCTTTGGTGCCATTGGTCCTTCGCTGTCCCTCCGCTTTTGGAAAGACTCAATTACTCCGTCTATTCATATTTTGCCATTTTTGGGCTTTGCCCCCACTCCTAAGCCCAATTTATGCCTAAATGTCTCTTGGGCATTTTTAAAAAGCCCCTCCCCCCTTGGCCTTTTTCCGGCTCCATTCCAACTGATTTACGCCCATCAATCGCTAATGGGCTCCACTCGCTTCCAGGGCAACCAGGGAAAAGGTAAAGTAAAAGATTGACCAATGAGGAAGGCACACATCTTTTTTTGTCCTCCTAAAAATTCGTTTTTTTTGGTTGTCCATTCCCCTCGGGGGGAAGTCGTCACCGAAATAAAACAAACGGAAGAAATCAGTTCTTCAATCAAATCCAATCCCAGGCGAGCCCATTTCGAGAGTGAATCCACCACTTTTCTCCCAGACGATGGACAAATCCCTTTTTCATTTCCCTTTCCAATCGATGGACAAATGGATGATCTTCCGCCCCCCGCCCTTCGCCTACGAAATTCAGCCCTCCCGGGGACAGTTGTTATCCCCGCCGCCCCTTAGGCATCACTACCACTCTCTCCTCCCCTCCCTCCCACCGCCTCTTTTTCCTGGAGGGGATGCTGCTCGTTCTTTATCCCTTCTCCCTCTGTTGCCCTTGCCCATTGCATCTGTTGAAGGAGTTCCCCTCCTTCTCCTCTCCCTCCTTTCGCCTCCTTCCCCAGTTCTTCCCTCACTCATCAACACCGGCAGAAGAAACTGCTTCCCCCGAGTGAACATTAGCAGCCCCGGCGGCATTTCCAATTCTCTTCTGCCCCTAAGACATTGATTCATCGCTTTTCTAGCGGTCGTTCACCCGCGCCCCCGGGGAGGGGCGGGGCATGAGGGAGAGGAGAGAGGGGTCAGTTGTTGGCTCCGACTGCGGTCACTCATCGCTCCCCCCCCCCCCCCAATTTGGCCCACATTTGTGGCATTAATGCCATTTATATAATCTCTTTCCTTTTATAGTATCCCCCTTTTGCTGTACTTTTGATTTTCCCCCGCCCATTTTTAGTCTTTCAAATGGCCTTTCCTTTGGCCGTTTCCGCCGGCCATATTTGTTCCCGTGGCACATCGACAAAAGTGTCGCATCTGTGGCGCAATATTTTGCTTCTGTTTCATTTTCTGCCCCTGGTTTACGCATTCAATTTGGACACTCGACAAGTGCAAATCCATCGTCGGCCTGGCCCCCATTCGGCATTTGGCTACGCATTGGACTTTGCTTACAGAGATCAACGACGGCACAAATTCACTTAAGTTTATGGGAACGGCCTAATAAAGCAAAGAATAACATTTATTAATCATAGAAAAAAAAAGTTGAAAATTATGCCAATTTTATTTTTTCAGTCTTTTGGTCGGTGCGCCATTTGCACAGACGGCACAGCGGCGACTGCAGAAGACAGGCGCAGTGTACGGCTGCGAAGTGGACAATCAGCAGAAATGCGAAGAAATCATTTTTGACCAAAAAGGTGAGAAGGGAAGGGAATGGGGGGATCGAGGAGAGAGGGAGGAAGGGAAAGGAGGGAGGGGAAAAAGAGAGAGAAGGGTAGAGGAGAGAGGAGGGGGGGGGGGAGGGGGAGGGGAAAAAGGGGGAAGAGGAAACGGGGTGAGAGAGGGATACGGGGGAAGGGAGAGAGGAGGGAAGGGGGGATAAAGGAGAGGGGGAGGAAGGGAAAGGAGGGAGGGGAAAAAGAGAGAGAAGGGGGAAGGGAGGGAAAAGAGGGGGAAGGGAGAGAGGAGGGAAGGGGGGATAAAGGAGAGGGGGAGGAAGGGAAAGGAGGGAGGGGAAAAAGAGAGAGAAGGGTAGAGGAGAGGGGGAGGGGGAATGCATTTGACGAAATTATTAAAATGGACAATAAATTTTTAAATTATTTCTCCCCCCCCCCCCCCCCCTAATCCTTTTGCGGAGAGAGCAAAAGGATTAGGGAGGGGGGGGGGGCGGGGGGGGGGTAAGTCACTTGAGCACACAACAAACAAAACAAAAACAGCATTCGCCTGCCCCTTCTCCCCCCCTCAAAATCCCCGCCAGCACCAATAGAAGAAGAGCGGCAGAACCAATTAATCCTAAAACAAAACAAACAATAACAACAAAAAGAAACGGAACACTGAAGAGGAATAAAAGAGGAAAAGGAAAAACAGGGGAAAAAGAGAGGGGGGGGGGGGGGGGGGATAAAATATAAATAAAATAAAAACAAATTTTAAACTTCCATCGTTCATTCATTCATTCATTTCCTTTTAGGCAATGAATTGCGTCTGAATGGCTCCCATTTATTGCCCATTGAGGAAAAATCGCACCAAATGTTCGGTGCCACAATTGTCGCCTCAAAGGAAGGCGATTCCGTGCTGGTCATTTCCATTATGTCCCTTAACATTTGGTCAATTTTAATTTTCCCCTTAGGCATGCGCTCCTCATTATAAATATTTCTTCGCCAAATTTGAAGTGATTGAACCGGTGGGCAGTTGTTTCTACGCCCGCGACCATTTCAGCAAAATCCAAGAATATGCTCCATGCCGTCAGGAACGTGAGTACGAAGAACAAAAAGTTGTATAAACTTAAGGGATAGCCAATGGCAATGCCAAAGGCGGAATTATGCTTTTTTTTTAATTCTCCCGCCCCGTCCCTGCCCATTCAGCCGCTCGCCATGGTCGCCATCGGCTCGGCTACGGAATGTGCGGTTTTAGTGCTGCAGTGCCGGACAAAGGGGACCAGCGATTGTTTGTTTCGGGTCCAGGAGTGTGGTATTGGCAGGTGAGTAGCACAGACACAGGCAATCAGTCGCCAGAAAAAAAGCCATACGAAAGATTCCTTTCCCTTTTAATTCGAGAATAGTCTCGAGCTCGCGGGACTGAGTCGGCACGAAAAACTCGGCATTGTCACCCGATATTAAGTAAAGGGAATTGAAAATTTCGGTCAAATTCAATGCCGACATTTCTTTTATAAATTTTCCTCCGATCACCAACCAAATACAGAATTAGCATTACCTTCTTTTGTTAACTTTTTGAGGGTGCCGTCTTCTCCCAAAACATTCACAATTTGACTGATCGGCCCAGCACCACCGACGGACCCGCACACACAGACCACCACCAATTGGGTAAACTAAGGAATAACAATTTGGATTTTTGCTTTGATCGACTTTTTCGTTAGGCTATTCAACCGCCACCGGCGATTTTGACGGGGACGGAATGGACGACATTGTGGTGGGAGTGCCAAGGGGAAATGAACTGATCGGAATGGTGAGGGAAAGGGGGAGAGAGCGCAAAAGGGGGCGGGGGGGGAGAGTGATCGGAATGAATGAATGAATGAATGGTTAAGGTGTCCATTTATACGAGAGAACTGAAGCCAATTGTGAATATAACTGAAAAGGACGGACAAAGGTAAGCTTTTCCATTCTCAAAAGCAAATTAATTGTTAAGAACCAAATGAAAAATAAAATGAACAGCGGTGCTTAAATCATAGAAGACCAATTTTTGCTTTTTTCCCAGGGGTCAATATTTTGGCGGTTCGGTTGCCGTTTTGGATTTGAACAACGACGGACTGCACGATTTGGTGGTCGGGTCGCCCCTGTTCATCGATTGGATGAACAACGACTCGAAGACGCAGGAGCGAAAGCCGCGCTATGACGTCGGACGTATCAGTGTGTACATCCAAACGGGGGCGGTCAGTTTTTGATGATCAAAAAATGCAAGCCAAATGAATTGTAATTGCAGCTAAACTTCCGTGACCCGGTGCACGTTCTCGGCCATGACCAGTGGGGCCGTTTTGGCCACGCCGTCGCTGCCGCTGGCGACCTAAACGGGGACGGTTTTCAGGGTAAGAAGTTGGAAATTCAACTATTACTAAGCTTAACTCTTCTCTTTTTGGATCTGTTGGTGGGCGCGCCATTTGACGGCGAAGATGGACGCGGAACGGTCTTTGTATTTCACGGATCCGAGAATGGCATCAGAGAACGGCACTCACAACGCATTTTGGCACGGGACATAGGCAGAGAAATGCACACTTTTGGATGGGCATTGGCCGGAGGCAAAGATGTGGATGGCAACGGATACCCGGGTCAGTGCCGGAGGGATTGCGCGAGAGAAGGCTTAAAAGGCACGATGGATTTCGACCGAATTTCAGACGTCGCCATCGGCGCACCTCACAGCAACCAAGTGGCTCTGTTGCGGTCCCGTCCAGTTGCGCAAGTGCAAGGGTCGATCAGAACGACACGGAAGGTGATCAGCAGAAAACAGGACAAGCTAATTCACTGTCCCCTCCCCCATCACAGAGCATCAATTTGGACGACAAACATTGCGTGACGGAGTTCGGTCGCATGGCGTGGTCCGTCTGCCAATGCCCATTGGCACTTTAAATGCTTTTCCTTCCCTTTCCAGTGAGCATCTTCGCGTCTGTCTGAAGCTATTGCCCGGAAAACTGGCGCAGAGTTCGGCCGAAATGCGCGTGCAAATCCAATTGGACTCGCGCACAAAGGGCGACTCGCCAAGGGCATTTTTCTCGCGCAAAGATTTGGACAAAAAGCGCGGCGTCAGCGCCGACCCCTCCGGCAGCAGAGAGCAGCCCTCGAGCATTGAGCAAATTCTCACACTCGGCAAAGGGCATGAGGTGCCGGAAGACAACCAACTATTATTTGACTGAACTTGACACGATTTCGGAGAAAATAATGCCATGGAATATTTGAATTTTGTGGGAGGCGGTGATTGGCATTTTGAAGGGCGATTAATATTTGGATAAACATTTTGAATTACTAATGCATTCTTTGCTAGGTGTGTGAGACTTACGACATTTACGTGCCGGTCAGTGAATGAATGATTTATTTTTATAGTACGATTATTCTTGGACCTTAAATCATTTTAAGGACACAATTCGCGACAAAATTTCCCCGATTATTTTGTCTATGAATTATTCGCTGGTTGAGCGGGGCAACGCCGGCATTTTGGAGCCGGCGGTGGACACAACGGAAGGGGCGCAGATGGAGACGGAGTTGATCATCGAGAAGAACTGTGGGGAGGACAACATTTGTGTGCCCGATTTGCATGTGAAGGCGTATCCGTAAGGAGGGGAGAAGAGGGAAAGGGCACTCACTCACTGTAAATGACCATCAGAAAGAGTGATCATCTATCAATCACTCAATAAACCTGTTCAATCATTCATTCAATTTCCCCAGCAAAATTTTCGTATTTCCCCCAAAGGACAACTGACAAATTCATCGTCGGTGCTCTCGACCAAACTCTTACGCTGAATGTGACGGTTGAGAATCGGGGCGAAGACTCCTATCTAACGCAATACTTTGTCACCATTCCCCCGGGGTTGTCAAATTTTGGTATATTTACGAAATTTGAATAATTTTAGCTTTGAATACGGTGGCATTGAAAATTACGAGTCGAAGGCAATTTTATTCATTTCAACAATTGCATTTACACATTATATATGTTGTTTTAGTATTCTGTGAGCTGTTCTCCGGTGCTTGGCCATGACCAATCGGACAAAAGTCAGCCGCAACCGTTCGTCTGCGACGTGGGCAATCCGTTGCCCTCCGGCGCCAAGGCGACGTTTGGCGTCAAACTGAGCGGAGGACCGGACGTGGATGTATCCAAGGAGTACGTGGAGGTGCGCATGGGATCAAACTCGACAATTGGAGAGGAGCAGGGCAACGAGGAGGACAACCAATTGGTGGTGCGCATTCCGGTGGAAATGAACGCACAATTGGTCAGTGCCGGGAGAATTGGGGGAGGGGGGGGGGGGAATGATCAAAAGTAAAGAGTAATTAATTAATTAATTAATGGACAATAAATGTAATTAGAATCGATCTAACAGCAGCAAAAGGCAAAAAACAAACAAACAGAGAATTTCGATTTCTCAGGCGTTGGTCGGCAGAAGCAATCCCGAACAAGTTGACTACAGCATTCGGAACAGAACAGAAGGGGTAGCGGCCACTTTTGACTTTGAAATTGGCCCTGTTGTTAGTCATCTTTATCAGGCAAATGGACTATATTAATTAACCTTTTCATTGTTATTTACTAATAGGTGACTAACCGCGGCCCAAGTGCCATTTCGGGTGCCATTTTGGACATAGTTTGGCCCTCCTATTCGGAGAAAGGCAACCATTTCCTCTATTTGATCGACATGCCATTCGTCAGCGACTCGACCAAGGCGCGGTGTCGTGTGAATCAGCCGCAGAATTTGAACCCTGCCAACCTCGCGGTGAGTAAGAATCAGTGCCATATTAATTCTTTTTTTTGTTTTATTTTCAGATTTCCAATGAGCACGTGCCAACGCCGGGCCCAGGCGGAGTTCATGGCGGAGCAATTTCATTGGAAGACGCGGAAGGGGAATTGGCTGAGACGCCGGCAGTCCACGGGAGAGGCGTTGCAACAGGGCGGACGGAGGAGGGGGAAGAAGGGGACGAAATGGAAGTGGAGGAAGACGGAGATGAAGCGGACGGAGACGGGGAGGAAGAGGGGGAGGAGGAGGAGGAGTACAACAACGGAGGAGGGCACAGACGGACGAGGAACACGAGACGGGAAACAAAGAGACAGCACAGAGAGGAGGGCGGCGTGGCATCCGCGGCTGTGAGGCGGAACCTGCGCCAACAGCGGCAAATGCTACGCGAGGCGGTGGAGCAAGCGAAGGAAGCGGGCGCAGCCACTGAATACCATGGACTGTTGGGCAGAAAGACATTGGTAGGGAAAAGGGGAACGGGGGAGGGGGGATAGAGGAGGGAGAGGGAGAAAGGAGGGAAGGCGGAGAAGGGAGGGAAGGGGGAGAAAGGAGGGAAGGGGGAGAAGCAGAGTGATTCTGGGATGATCAGCGGACAATTTAGGGGGGGGGGGGGGAGCGGTGATCAGAAAAGACCATTTATAAAGAAGGAAAATTAATTAATGTATGCTCACACAAATCGATACCATTTTTTTTTTGGGCAGAATTCTTTGTATATAATTCCTTCCGCAGAATTGCGCGGCACTGAACTGCACACACATCGAATGTGACATTGACCGATTGGAAGAGAATGAATTTGTACTCGTCGAAATTTTCTCTCGGGTATTTTTCTGATTCCAATGCATTTGCCAACCCTTTTTCCTCTTAAATTGCTTCGTTTAGCTTTGGGTGAACACTCTGATCGATGAAGATTTACTTGAGGCTGATTTATCCTCGTTGGCCTTTGCTCGCATTTCGGCACTTCCGTTCGCCTCAAAGTATAGCCCGCCACCGCTGGTGATCGCCGTGAATACCGCAGTGAACCCGACAGACCCCGAAGCGGGCACTTGGGAATTGCCGGTATTTTTCGCTGATCATTTGGGTTTTGTCGTAATGTCTTTGCAATTCATTCATTTTACAGTGGTGGCTATGGCTGCTGGCCATTCTGATCGCTTTGCTTCTGTTGGCAGTGATCATTTTCTGTTGTTGGAAGGTGAACGAGGGAAAGACAATTGTTTCCTGCTTTTTCGTGCCAACTGATTACTTTCCCAAAATTGGCTTAATTACCATTTTCCATTGTTTTTAATCGCTTTTTAGTGCGGCTTCTTCAAACGGAATCGTCCACCACGGGAAAAGGCGCGTCTTTCGCGTGGGCCTGCGCCTGCGGCGACCAACGGGGGCGAATATAATGGAGAGGAAAGTGGCCGCGGGGGAGGGGGATATTACGCGGACAACCAAGCGAGATATGCACAACCGCAAATGTAAATATAGTGGAGAAACCAATTAAATACAATTAAATATAATTTTGAAGGTATTCACCCGAAAGACACGGCGCGCGAGTGTAAGAAAGGAGCGGAAAAGCAATTCATTAGTTGAGAAGAAAATGCTAATAGATCAGTTTTAAACTTTTATGTAATTAGTAGTCCTTTGTTGTTTCTATTTGTCCTGCCGTTCGTCTGTTTTTTTTTTTTTGGCAATTTTTCCCTTTTCCGTGTGCCTTTCCTTTCTTTTTGCCTTTTCCCCGTCAGATCAAAAAGTCTAAAATTCTCAGAGCCTTAATGCCATTGTTGCATTTGTACTCACAAATCCCCTTTTTCTTTGTCCTTCCATTTTTGCTTTAAACCCTTTTTCCATCCCGCGGCGTTTTCTTGCCAATTTGACCCATTAAACTGATAATTCCCATCTCTCCCCGTTTGTCTTCGTCCCTTTTCTCAGCTAGTCAATCCCTCCCATTTCTCATTGGTCATTTCTTTCCCACTTTTTTTCTCATTCAAAATAAATAAATCTTTTCAATTTGTAATTTTTCATCAATTTTCATTTCTGCTCCCTTCTCGGCACAGCTGTCCCTGTTTTCATGACGAATTTCCTTCGCTTCCTCCGCCGCCGCCTCCGCATCTTTCACCGGGCACCTTGGCCACAAAAAAACTAACTTATACTCTCCCCCACCACCCAACCGCACTGCTGCAGCAAATCACTATGGATTTGTTATCATTCGATGCAAGAAAAAACCGAATTTAGCAAATAATTGTGAAAGGATAAGGAAAAAGCATTGATTGACTAACTACAAATCAGAAAATCATATCAGCTTATCTCCTTAAGAAATAAACAAATAAAGAATAGAGAGGCTATCTTATCTTAGTTTTGGCTTTTGTTATTTTCCTATCAGTTTCGGCAGCCACCGGCAGAGTTGTCATGGAACCCTCGTCGGAGATTCCTCCCCCCCCCAGGATATGCGCCCTCTGACCGATCGATCACTTCTTCGTCTTCTCTGTCTCGTAATGAGGCAACTTCCGCTCTACTCTTCTCTTCTCGCCTTTCTTTCTGGGAATGCGCTGGGGGCAAAGGAGTGCTTTGGGAAGAAGCCAACTGTTATGCAATCTCTGTCTCTCTCTCCTCCACTCTCTTGCTGTTCTCTCGAGTACTATTTTCCACACTCTTTCTCTCTCTCTCCTTTTCCTCCTTCTCTTCACTTTCTCCCCTCTTTTTGCACCTTCTATTGCATTGCGATGATCAGTTGGCTATTAGTGAGTGATGAGCATTCGTCGGTGCATTTGGTGCTTTGACTCCTCCGCCCCTTTGGAAAGGAATGAGAGAGCGAGGGAGGGGCGAGATGCCGAACAATAGTTATGGCCGTCAAAGTGATCGACGACTGAATGATGCAAAAGAGGCAAAAATATTTTGAAGGCTGAATCCCCTTCCTCTTTTCCATGGTTTGCTTGCTTCATTCTCAGCTTCCATTTCGATTCTTAATAAGTTATGCTAAATTGTTTTTTAAATTCAAATTTCCACAAATCGTAAATATCGACTCGATAAAAATCTCGACCAAAAATCACATCTCTTAATCACTTTAATGATTCACTTTAGGCACCTTTAGCCTAGGGTGTCAACCTTTTTTAGCTTAGGGGTCAACCTTTTTTAGCCTAAGGTGTCCGCTTTGAAAACCATAGGGGCGACCCTTTTGTTTTGTTTTTTAAATTTTGGTCAAAAAATTTTTTTGAGATCGCTAATTACTAGGGCTAGGAAAATTTGATTTCCCGGATCCGGAACCGGATTTTCAAACTGCAAAGATTTTTTGCCGGATCCGGAACCGGATTTTCATTTTTAAAAATTTGCCGGTGGGATTTTTCCGGATAATCCGGAAAAATCCGGAATCCGGAAAAATCCGGTGAGGCCCAAAAAACCCGGATTCCGGACCCGGATCCGGAAAAATCCGGCCGGAGTCCGGTCCGGTTCCTAGCACTACTAATTACGAATATGACATTTATTTTGGCATAAACAAAAGGGTCCCCCCTATGGTTTTCAAAGCGGACACCCTAGACTAAAAAATTGCCTAACTTTAAAATATATGTTAGGGCAAGCCGAAGTTGTGTCATTGTTTGGTATAATCAAACTTTTGTCGTGTTAGGGTTTTTTGGCACACTACCAAGATTCCCCCTCGCGTCCTATCAAATAGATTGCATCCTCCACGTTTTGATTGTTTTTCAATCGCTGACGGCGAATGACTCATCTCACCACTTTCTTAACAATTTTCATTGCCCATTAAAAGGGGAGGAGAAGAGCCATGAAAAAGTTATTTAGTTCTTTTGTATTGTCTCTTCTGCTGGTCTTCTCTCATTTTAAAATAAAAATGTTCCGGATTTTTTTCCATTTTCAGTTGTTTTATTTTGTTATTTTGGGACTGTATTTTAAAAATGGCGTCCGCGAAATGTGCCCGGGAAGAATGTGGGAAAACGGTGTACCCTTTGGAGGAATTGAAATGCCTGGACAAAGTGAGCAGTGCCATTTCTACAATTTGTTATCGAATTAAAATTGATCTTTGAACGCGTATAATGCTGTTTTAATCTTTTCAACTTTTATTTGTTCAGATATGGCACAAGGGATGCTTCAAATGCACTGGTTAGTTTACCAATCAAAATCAATTTCCAAGAAAAGACAAATTACTATTTTTTCTGTTCAGAGTGTGGCATGACTTTGTCCATGAAAAGCTACAAAGGCTACGACAAAAAGCCGTACTGCCAAGCGCATTATCCCAAAACAGTTCCGTCCGCGGTGTCCGAAACGCCGGAGATGGAACTCGCGAAGAAGAACACGGCCTATCAGAGTCAGGTGGAGGAGGGAATTGGAAAAGTGGTGGGGGACGAAACAATTGATTAAGGTGAAATACCACGAGGCATATGAGAAGCAAATGAAGGGCACCAAAATGGAAGTGGTGGGCAAACAAACATAGCAATATTATTATAAAAATTGAATTTCTATCTTTATTTTTTTACTTATAAAGATTTTGGTTTTTCAGTTATATTGTATTGTTTTAGGCCGACGACCCGGAAACGATGCGACACAAAGCTAACATGATGAATCAATCCCTGGCACATTACCACGGCGAACTGCAGAAGAAGGAGAAGCAGGACTCGCAGAGAGAAACTGCCGGCTCAGCGCCATCTGGTCAGTCCTTTGCTGTCCTAACAATTCAATTGATTTTGTGGTGCTTTTTTGGATTGATTTTCCTGTTCTTATTAATCATTCCCAACTGATTATTTCCCAAACCGCGTGTTTTAATCGACTAACTAATTACGATTGCCGTTTACAAAATTACTTCTCCCCGCCAACTATTCTCCATTTGCATTCTTCCACCCTTTTCTGTCGCACTTTAGCCGTTGGTTTTGCGGTGTACAGTTCGCCCTCGTTGGATTCGCTTGGTTCGGCCATTTCCGCCGCCTCTTCCGTCGCTCGGCCTTTGCACAACGGCAGCAACAGTGCTGGTCACAATCAGCAGAACAACCATCGCAACTCACCTCAACACTATCAGCAACAACAACAACACGCGTATTCCTATGGCCAACTGTTCACCGACAAAGACTCGTCCCCCTATTCGCAACGCATTGCGCAGCAGGCGCAGGGGACGTTGGTTTATTCGTCCGACTGGGGAGGAAGGGGTCGGTGGTGTCTTTGTTTTAAGGCCATTTGCATTTGTTGTGTTTTCAAATTAATTACTTTTATTTTTTTGTTTAAAAATTGACCTCCTCATTTTTTGAAGTTTGTTGTGTGATTTCCCCTGCTAACATTTTCCCTTTATTTGGTTTTTATTCCCTTTTTAAGTTGACACCAATTCTGCGGAAAAACCCGTGGTGGGTTCCATAGCCGACTACGACCCGTTGGCTACCGAAAAACAACAGCAGCACCAACCGAAGAGCACAGCTGTTGGCGGTCCGCCCAAAGCGAACGGGGGTGGCTTCACCGTGAAGGCACTGTACGACTACACAGCCGCGGACAAAGACGAAGTTGGAACAAACGAATGAGGGAGAGAGGGGCGGGGAATTAGCAAAACCAATTCAATATTGATATAAAATAAGCCAATTTGAACAGGTGAGCTTCAAAGAGGGCGACATTATTGTCAACTGTCAAAAGGTCGATGACGGATGGATGACCGGGACGGTGCAAAGGACTTTACTGTATGAATTAGTGACAAGAATTGAACATCGAATTTTAACTTTCAGTTGGGGGATGCTGCCTGCAAATTATGTGGAACAAGTCAAACAGCCCATGGGACAGTTCAAACTGAAGTGATCGGTTTTCTGTCCTTAGCACTCTTTGTCCGTCCATTTCTTTCCTTTTCTTTACCATTTCCGTTTGTGGCCTTTATTTTCTTTACCCAAAAGTGCCAGAATGTTCTTACAGCAATATTTATTTTTGTTTAGCTCACTCTTAGCATTTATTATATGTCTTCTAATTTGTTTTTAAAATTTTAATTTTCTTAATTTCATTAATTCATTTTTGCCACATGGCTGTTTTTTTTCCTTCGTAGCCATAAACATTGACACTGTGCATCGTATAAAAATGAACCATTTGTTTTCATTAAAACCGATAAACTTTTTTAAAACAAAATGGCATTTGTTTGGCATATAGTATCTTTATTATTTTGTTCCATTGATAATAACAAAAATGGTCATAGTTTAATTAAACTTAAATTTTCTCTAAAATTAAATTAATCTTCATATGTTTCCGCTTAATTAGCAAAAATGTCCTCCGACCGAGACAGTTTGAACAGTTTTGACAAAGTGGACGCGCTTGTGGACGTTCCCGAGTCGTCGCGCAAAAAGAAATTAGTCAAACTCGGGGCAAAAGTGTTGGAGACGAGGAAGGAGGCGCGTAAAGTGCTGCCTGAAGAGCAATACGTGCAGAATTTGGAGAAACTAATAGTGCGCGATTATTTTCCGGAATTGCCGAAAATGAAGGTAAACAAAAAAGCGAAATGTTTAAAATGCCAAAGGGGAGGGGACAAACAGGGGTGGGGGGAAAACAAATAGACACAATGTTTGGGACAATCTTAAACATGGTCGTATTATTTAATTGCAGCTTTTTATTTGAATTCGCCATCCTTTGGATTCTTTAGGCCCAGGCCGAGTATTTGGAGGCGGTTGCGAACAATGACCACCTAAAGATCAGGGAGTTGCAAATTCGCTACAGCACTCAGCGCGCGACGGACCGCCGCACGTCGCCTTCGCAAAGGCCACACAGTCCAACCGTCGCCGGGGGCGCGGGGGCGTTTGACCCGGAAACGCCGGGGCCGGCGGAAAGAGCGGGTGGAGAGGACAGCAACAAAATGGGGGCAGAAGCAGTAAAAGAACAATTAACAATATCGAGAATGGCATAAGATTTAATTGCATTTTTTAAGGAAGAGGAGAAGGAGAAAGGCACGACGCCATACGCAAACAGAGAAGGTGACAACGAAGCATTTTTGGACCAGAAGAGGAGGAAGAAGCGCAGTAAATTGGACGAACTGACAGTGCAGACATATTTAGGTGGAACGGAAAACGAAATCCCCCAAAAATAATGTTTCCTTTTCAGAGAAATACACCAGCGAGGACAATGCCAGTTTCGAGGAATTGGCCGAGTTGGGCAAAAAACGCGAAAGGGTTGGCAAATATTTATTTTTTGATCATGAAAATCTCGTAATTTAGGTTAAAAATGCATGGATGTACGAAGCGGAGAAAAAACACAACGAAAGATTGGTGTTTCGGGGACAACAAATGATCGAACAGGCGGACGAACAACTGGTGGCGAAACGAAATGATACAGGTTAATGGGAAAGGCCGAAATTGTAAAAAATAAATCAGATGAAAGATCTAGTTTGGTAATAAATGGGGGGGGGGGGATTGCCAATGGCATAAAAACAACACCAGAATGACCCACTGCAGACATAACGCAGCCCCCGAAGGGGAATTGGGGTGGACTTGCAACAGAAGGGAAGGATGTGGATGGCACGATAACATTTTGGGGAAGAACAGAAGGATTGGCTTGGGATTGGGACATGACAAGTTTATGGGGAAATGGCTTTGATTGAAATGGGAGAAAATTAGGAGAATTTACAATATGAAAAATAACGTAAAACTCGAAGCTGCGGATACAACAAAAACAAACGGAAATGGTTCAGAGGAACGTCCGGTGGACGTGGACAATTGGACGTACAAGGCGAGAAACGTGGTGTTGTTCAATCACTTGGACGAGGCACCGCTAACAATGGGCGAGCACATCGAAAGAGCCAAGCAGCGAGAGATGGCCATCAACCGAGAGGCCACCCGTTTAGGAACAGAAGCGACAACGATACAACGACCCCAACAGCAAATGATGGCACGTGCCACACTCCTAAACGTAGCCAAAAATGCGGGCCATGTGGACATCACCGGAAAGTTGGTCGGAATCGAGGCCAAAACAGTCGAATTAGTGGCCACACCGACACCAGCGCCAGGTAAGGGGGCACTGTTATTAACAGAAGAAGGTCGAAATGGTATTTCCAGGGAGAAAATGAAAGAAAGGACAAATCTTATAATAACCGAAAAATGCCTTATAATTTTACTACATAACCTAAAGCTAAAAAGCGTTTCATGTTTTAACCTCAAATCTTCTTCTTATTTTAAAACGATATAAGAAATTGGCGAATTTATTTAAAACCCCTTATAAGGTGTCGACGAGTCACCGCTGATGACCTGGGGTGAGATTGAAGGCACTCCGTTCCGACTCGATGCTCCCGACATTCAACCTTCACTAGAGGACGCACCCACATTCCGAGTGAGTATAGTTACCAAAGTGCTGTTAATGTTTTCTTCATTCCACCTGTAACAACAGCTAAAAGTAACTTAAACAGATTCCCGAAGTTCCAATTCGTGAAAAAATCGCTCAAGGAATTGCAGAACAAATTGCGTCCCGTTACCACAACAAACGCAAAAGAGCGATGGACCAAATCCAACAAATGGCACCGTAAGTGAAAATATCAGTCGGTTATACTCTGCATTTGGTCTCCAAGTTCACTAATGATTTCAAACCCCTTGGTTTTAGGTTGGTGTGTATATGCTTGATATTTTTTTTTAATTTAGTAAGACGCCAAAATTCAATTCCATGCGCTCTTCCGGGGGTCGTTTGGCCACAATGTCTCCGGCCGCTCGTAGTCTTTTGGGTGATCGACTTGGCATTCGACTGGGCACCGATCGCATAAAAGTGTCCCCAAGTCCAAGAGGGTAAGTTTGTTCTTTTAAACAGCTAAAGGAATTTCCCTGAATTTAGTTCGGCCTCACGGACGGTTTTCAGCCCAGCAATTTATCAGATGATAAAAGTGAAGAATGAGCCAAAGTCCGGCGCAACAACCCCAAAACGCACGGCAGCGACGCCAACTTCTAGCAGTTCGTCGGTGACGGACGACCTTCTGAGGTAAGTGGCGCAAAATTCAACGAGAAAAAACATTTGTTTTTGGGATATACAAAATTTCCCATCTTTTTTTTTTTGTTCCCTATATATGGCTTTTTCATTTCAGAATTCCATCGCCCGGGCCCTCTACGCCAGCCAAAAATAATAGACTAATGGACATGCAACAACGAAACGGTAATTAGAATGGACAGTACGATACGCTATTAGCATTTATTAATGGGCCTTGAAATTTAACAGTTAGCATTTATTTCATTCAGAAAAGGAAAGAGAAGCGCAACCAAATGTGGGTAAAAGACCATCAGCCGCAGATTTTTTCTGATGTCAGTCGAATGTATTTCAAGTGATAACAAATGACGTATAGAAATCCAACAAACAACCGTTTATATCACAATGAATAAATGTCGTTGAAAACTTAGATTAACATAAAAAAAGGTTGAGTATAAAAGCCCAACTGAAAAACATCACTTCTTATGAAAAACGAAAAATGCCGTTCTCTACATCGAAATCCTTTAATTTATTGCGCTCCAGATGCTGTCTCGTGTAAATCTTAAAAGGATTTTAAAATAATACAAATATTTGGAAATCACTTGTATAACGGGCAACCCCTTGTTAACGAAAACATCGGACCAGCGCAGAACGGCACTGAGCGAATGTTTTCCAGGCAATATTTCGCGAATTCGCCCTTCTCCGTCAGCGGGGGAAAGAGCAACAAACAGACGGACATTGTCCAGACCAAACACGTGAAAAAAAATCACAAATACTCGGAAAAATAAATAAACCGAAATTGATGAGGAAAGTCCCAATGCGCAGGCGAAGAGAATACCTTAAGAAACAATTCATCCATTGGTCGGGTTTTGGCAGTGCATTTACTATTGTGTATTCGCGTCAATATGTCTGTTTTTTTACCTCCGAAAGTGCGACGTCCAATGGGATTTCCTCCGCACATTCAGCAACAAAATCCGTTTGTCCCTTCTCCGGGTATTGCAACAGAAGTGGCCAAATCAGCTGCTCATTTTCAGTGCCCTCATCCGCCAGTTGGACCATCGAATGCTGAAGCGATTGGCCGATTAAATTGCACACTGACAAAGGAAATAAAAAGGGAATTAATTGCGCGCACCCTTTCGAGTGGGCCAAACGAAATTTGCATTTGCCGGCAGAGTTCGTCCGGTTCATCCACCGGCGGACAAAGGCGAACTCCCCGCACCCTCAGTGCTTCCAACAATTTGGTGTTGCGTCTCCATTCGGTAGTTGCCTTTTTTAAAAACAAGTGTAACTATTAGGTTGGGCATTGTGCCTTCTTTAGTCCGTCCATCATAATTTTTTAAACATGTCGCTGATTGTGATTGCTTTTAACTCTGCCCTCTTTCTCTCCCGCTATCCCCCTCCCGTTGTCTCTCTCGCTTCTCTCACCTTCGCTTTCTCTCTTCTCGCATCTCTTTCTTCCTCTGCCCTCATTGCCTCTGCTTTTTTTCTTAAATTCTCTAACTGTTCGTCCTTCTCTGGTGACGAATTTGACTCAATCCATGCCGCACATTTGGACGCCTCGCCCAGTTCCAACAAACATTCGGCGCCACGCCGAATTACCTTTAGAAACCGATGAAAGCATTTAATTTCCCTTTTGGTAAGGCATTTCGTTCCACTTTCAAATTTTTCGAATCTAAGCGTCGCGCGAAGAAACAATCTTTGAACGCCGAACGAATATTGCCCAGCCGTCTGTTAGCGGCCGAACGATTTGCGAAAAGAATGGAGTTAAGACAGACATCAGCACAGCACGATTTGATTCCTTAACTTGAAAACACCCAATTAAAATGGAAATGAATTGGTAATTATTACAACGCTACTAATAAAACAAAATTGGCAATTAATACTATTTGATTGATCATCATCCCAATTTGTGCATTTTGTTACCTTTTGTGTACGCATCAACTGCCCACCGGTAATTTCTCCTCTCAAAGTGCAGATTTCCCTCCTCTTTGTATGCTTTGGCACATTCTGACGGGTCGTCCTCGTCGTATTTCATTGCCTGAAAATGACAATCCGTTTGCAATTCCATCACTGGTCCTCCCTTCCATGCATTTTCACCTGCAGTGCTTGAATATCCGCCGAATATTCTCCGTCTTTCATCGGCTTTATTTCGCGTGCAAATGCCGGATGCTTATCAATTTCATCGCACCATTTGTCAAAGTCAAAAGTTTTTTCGTCGGAACGAATTTTCTAAAGTAAAAACGATAAAACAAATCTACGCAATCTCTTCTTAAATATATCAAAAAAACGTGGCTCGAATAAAAAAAGAACTGCTCCCGTTAATCTTTGGCTGTAATTAGGATGCACAGCAAATTTACACATTTACTAGCCCATTTTCCTTGCCTTGCTCACCTTCCCCTTTTCCGCCAACGATTCCATAAATCTGTCAATGTCCTCATCCAATTTTTGCGCTGCATTAGCAATTCGGTTTGGTTCCTCTGGGTTCATTATTCGTGTAGAATTTTTTGCTCTTTAAAATACGCAACAGCAGTTGTAAATTTCAAATGAAGCAAAAAAAAAAATGCCAAACAATTTAAATTAAATTTCGGGATAATCTGCCCCATGTTTGATAATGGTTAACTCAGATCAATTGCCAGTGTGTCATTCATTTCTTTTAAATCACGGAAATGGGAACAAAATTGTTACACTTCATAAAACACCACACAGAAAATGGACAAAGTATGTTTAACGGGAAAAACATTGGCCGCATTCGATAACATAATTGATCAAATATCCCATTATTACCCCGTGAATGCGTGATCAAAATCATTTTCTTTACTCATATTGTTGTACAGTATCAATACATACAGCAAAAATTGCAAAAAAAAAAATTTGATTGTAAAAATGTTCGAATCCGGGGTCCGAAATGGGTCAAAATGGTCGGATTCGTATTCAGCGCCTAGAAACTCATCTTCAGAATTTTTGAGAAAAAAATCGGGACGAGTAAACTACACCTTTGCCGATTTTGTGCCAATCTTCATTCCTTTTTATTGTGCCATTTTAATATGTTTTTTATCGTGTTTTATTTTTCATCATTTATTGTCACTTTTCTTTTCTCACTTCTCATTAATTGACAACATTCTTCTCCCGATCAGTTTAGTCATCAGAGCACAATACGAGAGTGCCGTCATAGTCACCGGCAGGCAATTTCCTTTTATCCAAATCCTAAACAAATTAAGTATTATTCGAACGAGTTAGATAGGATGTAACAAACAGCCAAATTAGCAAAAATTTCGAGATTAATGCAGCACAATAGACCTTCATAAGATACATCTTATGTTTAAATTGACAGACTTAAAAAATGGCTTTTCAAAGTAGGCGGCGTTGAAAAGCCTGCGCTGAACTGACCCGGGCCCAAAATAAAAGCATAAATCATCAGAAGTTGGCTAAACGAACTTTGAAATAGACGTTTTTGAGTATATCTTTGGCGGAAATTCTGTCGACCGGGTTGTAGACGAACATTTTCTAAAAATATTTGTTCTCATTTGGAGGAAAGCTACTATTATTTATTTATAAACCAACCGAAAGCAATTGAAGGCCAATATCGTCGAGAGTGGAGGCGCGCATTTTGCTGGTCAATTGGTTACCATTCCATTTGGGGAAAGTCGGCTTATAATCGGGCAATTGGGTGACACCTTCCCAAATTGTTTCGTTTGGTGTGGCCAAAATTCTAATACCAAACGTAAAATTAATTAAACCCAATAAAAATGACCGAAAAATGCGGAAGAGCTGATCAATTTCGGAGTCTCCTTGAAATAGAGGCTTTTTACGTGACATTTCGGCAAAAATGCATCCGATGCTCCAAATATCAACGCCGGTGGAGTAGCGGGCGGCGCCGAGCAGCACTTCGGGTGCACGATACCAAAGGGTGACCACCTAAAAATGAGCAAATGGAATAGCCAAACGACTTTAATTGGCTAAAAAGAACAAAATATGCCGAAGTAGAACATTGTTTAATTATGGAAAAGGCTTATTTAAATGGCAGTGTACCTCGTGTGTATATGCGCGGATTGGAATTCCGACAGCCCGCGCCAAACCAAAATCGGCCAATTTAATCACTTGCCCTTCCGGGTCAACGAGCAAATTCTAAAAAAATAGACATTAAAATAAGTTAAAAAAAATGAACAAAAACTTTTTGGTAGAACCTGTGGTTTTAAGTCTCTGTGGAGAACGCGTCGCTGATGACAGAAGCACATGGCTTGGCAAATCTTAATTCATTTTGTAATTGAATGGATTGGCACCCGATCCAATTAGCCTCCCCCAAAATCCAACTCCTTGTCATAACACTGCCAAGTGGCCGTTGTGATACTCGCCTGGTAGAGAAAGCTCTTTAGCATTTGCACCTCCATCCCCGCTGGCTCGCACATATTGTCCAGGAAGCGCTTCAGGTCCATTTGACAAAACTCGAAGATGAGATACAGACGGTTCTCCTGCATGATCACGTCCTCCAGGCACACAATGTTCGGATGGCGCAGCTCGAGCAGCATGGAAATCTCGCGGATGGCCGTCGGGGGTACGCCTTCGTCCTCACTCTCCAACCGAATTTTCTTCATCGCCACAAATCGGCCCGTCTTTTTCTCCTGTCCCTTGTACACGATGCCATATGTGCCTTAATTGGACCGCTAAACATCGGAGAAACGAGGAAAATGCAGGGTTTAAGACAAACCTTCACCGATTTTGTCAATTTTTACAAAGTCGTCCAATGTTCGACCTTTGTTTTGCGATGACATTTTATATGAAATAATTAATAAAACAAAACAATAAATGGACAAAAATGGATTCTGAATAAATTTTAACGGAATATGAATATAAAAGCACCATAATTAGAAATTTATCGACAAACATATGAATGCGAAAAAAATTTAAAAAATTCTTTGGTGCTTTTTTAATAATCGCTTTAATTCATTATTAATTTCAAAATGCATTGCAGCATGTCGGGCGAGACATTTGAGTCCGCCGACAAGCCCACTGTATGTATGATTAAATTAATTCCTTTATTAACGTCTTATCACTAGGGACCGGATTTATATGCACAAAAAAAAGCCAAATATGCAACCCAATATTCTGTATTCACCAAATACTAACCCTAAGGAAAAGTTTTCAGAAAATTTGCCTTTTTTATCAATTCAAAAAAAAAAAAAAGTCTTGGTTCGGCCCAATCAAATTGGATGCGCCTTTTGCATTTTATTGCGAAATTATCGCCCGAGGGAACGCCTGCTGAAACAATTCAAAAAACAAACACCTAACGATTGAACACAAAAAAAACAAGATTTCAAAAAGTCATACAACGCAAGTTAAAGAGATAGAAAGAAGCTAACAAAATTACGGACGATAAATGATAGAGATTAATGGGACGGGGAGACGACCGGTGTTGATAATGCCACCACAAAAGTGTGACATATGGCAGAACAGTGAAAGCGCTTCGTGGGAACAATTGCTGAAGAGCATGCCAAAGCAAATGACTGATTCAGAACCACGTCCTTCCCGCTTCATCTTTTATCCAAAGTTCGAAAAAAGTTTAAAGCTTTTTAACCCGAATCATTTATAAGACCTGTTTAAGTCGGTGTCAAATAGGACTCGATAAGAACTCAAATGGTTAGTCCTTTCAGATAAACATGTTCATAATTCAAATAAATGATGTTTAATGGTTTATTCCCGTAAGTTCCATTTCTCCACAAAAAAAAAACAAAATTAATATGGCCAAAGGTCTTAACCCGCGCTGCACCAATCCAATCTCTTAAAATTCGTCAGTGTCCAACACAATGCGCCACGCCAAATTCTCAATGTCCAACAACTTTTCGTTGATCATAATCACCGAATTGTCGAAGCGATCTGAACGAGCGAAGGGGAAGGGTCAATGCAAAGAAACAGGCACATTTGGCAGCATTTCTACTCACAATTGTCCTGCGGCGAACAGCACAATTTGAAAATGGTCGGGTAACGGTTGCACAAATCGATCAAAGCATTTGGGTCGGGAACGGGAGCGCTGTGAGGCACCAATTTGGGCTGAAAATGCCATTGAAAAGGGGCAAAAATGAAATGACAATAAACGGAGAAATTTGTCTACAGCGATTTCGAGCAAGTGCTGAACACGGATGGCATTATTGGGAGTGCTGAAGCGGCGCAAAAGACGAAACAAATTTGAGCCTTAAAAAGAGGAGAAGCAAATAAATGGGCGGAAAAAGATTCTATCTGCCAAAAGACTCACACAAATTCTTGCTCAGACAGAACAGTTGAGTCTGAATGACCTCTTCCGAAACAAAAAGTTTCTCGCTTTTGGCGTCCACTCGCAGCAAATCGTCGTCCGTTTCCAACAGTGAAGCGACTGATGGCATTGTGTTGTTGAAGAAAAAGCCCTCCTGAGTTGGTCGAGCACGCTTTTGATGCTAAAAACGAAAAACCATGCAGAAAAGATTAGGGCTTTAAAGGGACACATATGAATTTGGACGAACATTCTCAAACTGCACATATTGTGCCACAGTGAAGCCGTTGGGATGAAGTCGGTGAAGTCGCTGTAAAATATAAAGGACGGCGCCGAGGTTGGCAAAACGTTGGTACATGCTCCGATCAGGGGAGAACTGTCGGTCGACCATGGTAAGCCTAAAAGAGCAAATGATGTTGGCCAGGAAAAGTTGACGTATTGTGCAACGAGGCTCGTAACAATAGATTTTCTCGGAGGGAAGGGAGGACCATTTAGAATTGCCTAGTCTATTTTGCATTCCTCCCCCGCCTTTTGTTGGCCAATATTCGTACATTTCGCTTGCCCATTTTTCCTTTTGCTCATGCACTTGCTCATAGTTCAGCACCATCTCATCAGACAACAGATAATTCAACGCAGAGACAGACAACGACGACGACGCGGACTGAGACGGCGGTACGGAGGAAGCAATACGGTGACGACTGAGCACGGAAACCGAAGATGAGTCCTACAAAAAGCAAAAAGAAAAGAGTAAAAGCTGAAAAAGACGTCAATTTCATGTTGTTCTTACACACTTCTTTTTATGCCCACCTGTTGGCTGAATCCGTTAAAACTGTGCAAATTTTCAATGGACGAAAAACTGCTCGACATGGGCAGACATGCATTCTGTGCATCACGAATGTTCAGCGATCTTGGTGACAAAATCGCCTGGCTGGCAGAAGTTAAACTGCTGTTGTTGTCGTCGTTAGTCTCGTCGATGGCAAATGCTTTTTTCAGTTCGTCTCTGATGCCGAGTTTTTGTGGGTCAATGTGGCATTTGTCGGAGTCGAGATCACCTTTGCGGGGACTGACGCTGATGTCGAAGCCGGGAGGTGCACGAAAACCTGGAGGAGGAGGAGGAGGTGGTGAAGGAATGTGCACGGGGGCAACGGGATGACCGATGCCGGGCGGAGGAGAGTGAGTAGTGGGAATGCCGGGAGGCGGAAAAGGCGACTCGTTGCCCAATGAAAAATGCGGATGCTGCTGTTGAAAAAGTGAGATGGTCGACGCATACCGAGACTGAAATTAGCTCAATCACATCAACTGAGCCATGCAAGTGCCGAGCCAGGCCTCTAATGGTGTATTCACCAAACACACCCATTCCATTTTCACCCAGTGCCACTAATGAACGACCTCCTGTTGCTGCTGCTGCTGAATGTTCATCAGAGTTGCGATGAGTGCCTGCTGTTGTTTGATTATCATCTTAGCATAATCCGGCACTCCGTCGTCCTGAAGCAGTCCATCCGTGGCCATTGAGCTGACCTCAGAAACCAGATCGTAAGGTTTGGTATTAACCGCACTCGAATTGTCGGAATTCATCCGTTCAAAAATGAATGTCTCTTTTTAACTTAAATAGTAAACAAAAAGAAAAAGACAAAAAAGATAGGAAACCCGCATAATAAATGCCTTTTTACCCATCGTAAGTTATAAATTGCTGTTTATACGCAAACCAAAAAAGAAAGGCTCAATAAAATTAAAGGATTTGAAAACAACAAAGCGCAAAAAGCATGTGACTTAAAATCGTGTTGAAGGTCAGAGACCACCCAATGCTCAATAATATTATGAACAAAATGTATTCAATTTTTTTCCGTTTATCCTCTTTCCCATCAAAGCACAGTGCATCCCTTCCATGTCCGTTTCGCTTTCCGCTTTCCGTTGCCCCCTGCGGCATCGCCGCCGTTGGCACCGCCTGCCCGCAAAGTACCCACCTTTTTCCGTTTTATTTCCCTCATAATGTCATAGAAGACCTTTAAAAACACAGAATTAAAAATGTCGATAAGAAACGATTTTTATCTTTTAAATTCATACGGGTTTACTAGTGGCCGTCCTTACTTTGTCCACATTCTCACGCGTCTTTGCCGAAGTCTCCACGAAAGGACAGCCCCAAAGTTCGGCGCCTAAATGCCAAAATTTTAATCCTATTTTTTTTTTTGAAAATTGCAACGTTGTTGTGCCTGCTCCAAAGGTACTTTCCTTTCCGTCTCCAAGTCCGACTTGTTACCAACCAATAAAATGCACACATTTGGGTCAGCGTTTTTGACGCGCAAAATTTGTTCACGAAATTCAACAAGCTGGTCAAAAGAGTCCAAATCAGTGATAGAGAAGACGCAGATAAACCCTTCTCCCGACCGATAATAATTGTCCCTAAAATATTTCGAAATAATAGTCATTGAAACGACCCCACTTTCAACCTAATAGCCGAATAATCCTCTTGCCCCGCTGTGTCCAGAATATCCACCGCACAGTATTCTCCGTCCAACACCACTTGCTTTCTGTGGGCGTCCGCTTTGGTCGGTTCGTAATTCTCCACAAACTAAAATCTTCCATCAGATCTTCCTTTAAATCCCATTTTCAAAAACGCCTGCCTCGTCGTAAAGAAACTGAAGCGTCAACGCCGATTTGCCCACACCGCCTGAGCCGACCATTATCACTTTATGCACTTGACCCTGGCCTGACGCATTCTGAGGACCGGCGCTCATTGGTGTCGCCGAAATTGTCACTTCTAAAAGAGTTGCGCTAATAGTTCTATTACTAACTAATCAATGATTTCTATACGGAGCTCTTTACTTCGTTTATTATTAACTAATCCTTTATGTGATTTCGCACATTTTCTGAAGAAATTTTTAAAAATTTCCGAGTCATAAAATACGCATGTGTTTTTGGGACGAGTACTTATCACGAATCCGGCATTCGGCTTTTATGCAGTTTAACCCCCATTATTTTTTTTCACATTTTAAAATAAAAAATGCCAATTAATAGATTCTCGGGGTTGCAGACCACAATCCGGCATCCATTACAACCAATTTCGAACCTCGGTCAGGATTAGAACCGTCAAAAAAAAAAATTGGGGATGCGAGATCACTCACTGTGCGATACTCATATGCCAGAGTTTCTGTGGCGAAAACATTGGGGACTGCAATTTTGTGTTTTTTTAACTTTTGGTCTCAAGTAAATGTCATATAACCCTGGTGAATGAATCTCATAAATCTGCTCATTATCTACTCATTCATTACGAATTTGTGCATTTGAATCATTTGGGCAATAAATGCGAATTTTGAAAAAAAAAAAAACAATTTTTTTTTGTTCAATAAAAATTTTTAATTTAATTAACAAAACCTAACATCTTTTTTCTTACGCTGATCAAAAAAGGAATTTTTTGTGCGTCCCTTCTCCACATCTTGTTGTTCATCTATGCATATACCGCAACAACAAATCTCATGGCCGACCCATTTGATAAATGTCCATAAGGCAATAAGTCGAATGCGCAGCCAATGCCAAATGCGAGAAAGGCATTCCTTTGCCTGGTCCATTTTTAAGTGCGTACTACCAACGCAAAAGGGTCAATGGCAACCCATTGACATGATAAGAAAACAGCAGAACAATTCAAAGGGCTCGCAGAATACGGGTGGTTGGACTGATGAGGAAGCGAAATGATTGGATGTGACAGATGGGAAGTGATTAATCAAAGTATCGAAGACGGACGAAAGGAAATACATATAATGACTAACAAAAGAGAGGTGATCGGAGGGCGTGGGGGGGGGGGAAGCCAACGGGAAGTGACCAACAAAAGAAGCGAAGCAAAAATGACCGACTGTTCCTTCTTCCATCTATCACCATCCTTCTTCCCACTCTCTTAGCACTCTCCAATATATTTCGACAACCAACGAGTACTTCCCAACAACAACTGTTCTTGCTCATGAGGTTGAATTGTGAGAAAAATAGTTTTGTAAGCAGGTGACAAGCATAGTCCATGAAACCCAAAACCAACGATTCATTTTTGAAATAAGAGTATTTGACCAATATCAAAACAAATCCCGTTAGAAAAAGAAATGACTCCTAAATTCTAATAGGACAATAAAAAAATGAGATGAAGACAAACTAAGTAGCGCAAATACAAATTGCAATCATGAGTCACATTGTTCTATTTCTTCTAATATATGTAATAAATGATTTTCGCCTCCCTTTTAAATGTGGACAATCCAGCAAAATGATTGTGTAATTCTCACGTTAATTCCGTATTTGCGACGACAGTTTTACGGTCCGGTAAAATGTTTTTCTCTATGAATCCAAAATTTCATCGGAAAGAGGATTAAAAATGATGGAAATGGAACAATGGGAAAGATGAGAAGAGTTTGTGGGCATAGGAGACTCACAATGTCAACATCCACCAGAGAATGGGGAATCGCATTTTTGGTGACATTGGCCTATTATGACAAACTGACTCAAGATTATAAATGCTATACCCTCTCCAAGAAGATAATGAAACAATTAAAAACATTTGGTAATGATGATGAAAATAGAGAGGAAAATTGACTTGAAGGGAAGTGATAGCAAATATCAATGCACACACACACCTTCCTATTTACGGAAGAATGTATTAAAGAAATCTTGCACAGTTATGGTATATGTACACCAGTGAATATAAAAAATAATGCGGAAGAATGCATGAATGGACACGACTGCAGAGAAGGAGAATGATGACCACTACCTCCACCGACATCATCAACAGTCATTATAATCCATTCTCGACGAAAGAGCCCACCCCCACGACCCTCCCCACCCCCAGCCTTCCATTTCCCGGTCAACAAAGCGAAATGTGTGAAGAAAAAGCATTAGCATGAAAAGGAGGGTAGGGAGAAAAGTGCGAAAATGGGTGGGAGAATAGGAAAAAAGTGTAAAGGTGAGCAAGTGAAAGAAGAGGAAAAAGGAAAAGAATGAGGGGAAGAAGGAGAGTGAGTGTGATGAGCACACAGAAGACAGAAGAGAGCAATTCATCGAATGCATTTGCACACTCAAAAGTCGCCAAGGGAAAAGAGAGCGGAATAATGGGAAGAAAATGGAGCAACCGAAAAGACGGCATTTTGGAGAGGAGCAGAAAACGGGAAAGAAAGAAGAGAGACGGAAATCCGAGGAAGTGATCCTTCCCCTTTTTGACAAAAAATACCAAAACAAACAAAAATAAAGGAAGAAAGACGACACACACACACAAAAATGAGAGGATAGAGAGCGAATGTGAGAGTAACGCATGGAATGCGCGACCAAAGCAAAAGCAAATGACGACGACGACCTAAGGGCGACGACGCCCTTTCCCTACCGAAACAGTGCAAAAGCACACGCAAACAAAACACAACAAAACAAATGAGGAGCTATCCTTTTGATGGATGGAACATTCAAAAACCCAAATTATTATTCCAAATTTTGCCAAGTTAGCTTCTAATGGCTTTCGGAATTATTTAAACTTCGCATTTCAAACACAGCGGAAAACGGCAGTTATGTATAGAGAAAACAAGACCTTTTATTTCTTTATTAAAAAAATACCCCGAATTTTATTTATTGTAAAAAACCAACCAGTTTTTTAAAGTTCGCCTGATTCCTATATTTGACTCAGTCAAATAGCACAGATTAGGATGGGCAGCGTTTGTCCTTAACGTGTAAATTGCAGTCGAGTCGCTTTAGTTAATTTCCATTTAGCCGTTCATAGAATTAAATTTTAATAATCTTTAAAAGGGCGTCATTGTTATGTACTATACATAAAAAAGAAATACATAAAGCGACATAAAAACAGGAATTAAATTTCATGGATTCTTTTTCCAATAATTGGGCAATTATTGGCGACGATTTTATTTCGACGACGATGCGACTGTGTGAATTGTGAGGATGGACTGAATGAAGGATATGTGTCAAGTTCACAACCAAAATCGATTGCTGTTGGTTGGCCCAGCTGCACATGGGGAAAGGGAAGGGAAGAAAAGGGAACCATCCCTTAAAAAGGCAGTGAAAGTGTTTAATAAAATTGTTGGGATGGAAGAAATGAAATGAGAATAGGAAGTTCTTTGTAAATAAGTGGAAATGAAAATGGGGAAAGCCAATTCGAAAAAACAAAACAAAGAACAGACAATCCGACAATAGGAGAATGATTTGAACAAACAGACGTTTTAAGCAACAGAATGAGGCGGGAGGGAGGGGGGGGGGGGGGAAAGCACTGATGGGATGGTGAAAAAAAGGGGGGAAGGAAAGGGAGAGGAGGAAGGCAAAAGGGGGGAGGAAGAATAATAAAGGAAGAATGTATAGACCAAATAAGGTGAATAGGACGATGATTCATCGAAGGTTTTTAACGCGGGAATAGGGGGAGGAGTTAGCGAAAATGGTGAGAAACACTGAACGAGAACCGTATCGGAAAACAAATATGTAGGGTGTGTAAGAAGAGTCAATGAGGAGATGTATCACAATTGGTTGCAGGAACAGGGATGAAATGCTCATTTGAGTTACCTTGCCTCACAATTATTTAAAATCTTAGCTCTAGATTTTTAAAGTAATCTTACAATTTTATTCTAATTGAATGTTATATTTTATTCCAATTGAAAATAAAGTTTAATATACAATCGCAGTTTATGCCAATAGCCCAGAAAGAAGATATATAAATAAGAAAACAACAACACCATTTTCATAAAATTTGCTTACATAATCTCATACTTTTCCGGGAATAAACTCAATTCATCAGTGAATTCGACATCATCCCCCTGCATTGTTTCAACACTTTCAACCTTTAAAAAATGTAAATCAATTCGGGAGTTAGTTAAACATCTAATTCTGACCATGATTTTGGAAAAGTTATCCGTGGAACTAAAGTGCACTTGTACAGGGAAGAAGTGATCAGCATTTCCATTGGCTGTTGCGAATTCTAAAGTGCCTGTTTTGTTGCCGCGATCGACCAGCGGAATGGACCACAAAAGTTGCCCCTTGGATTTGATGTATTCGTACGTGCCTTCGCACTCGGAAATGACGGGCGCAGTTGCCGGACTTTGTTTAAAAGCAAGAAAAATATAAGAAATACAAGATATTGTTTTCTTACGGTAATGGTATGACAATTTGCACATTTTTAAGCTGCAAATCATCTCGCTGCAACGTGTATTCGATGTTAACTGTAACTCCCTCGGACGATTCATTGGGCCAACAATTCACTTAAATAATATTATTTTGTAATCAATTCTGCTTAAGACTCACATGTCAATGGAAGTGCTTCTTCATCGGGCAATTTAATTGACCATTTCAACACGCCAACGTCAACTCCAACTGGGTACGGTTTCTGCTCAGATTTGAGGCGGAGCAGCGACTTTGATTGCCATGCCGCTTTGTCCAAATTCGGATGGACCTAAAATGATGTCAAGTCAATAATGTTAAACAACATTAAAATATTAGGAACACAAAATCAAAGGATTACTTGAATTTGAACCGCTTTACTGTCTTGAGAAGCATCGCCGTCACGACAGCCAGGCACTTGTCGGATGTTGTTCAACACTCTGATGGCAATACTGTTAAATTTGGGATCGGAAACACAGAGGGAAATGGAACCAAGAATCTGAATATGAAAAAAGACTAAATAAATTAAATTTTCCAAACAAACTTTAGCAGAGTCAGAAGAATTTAATCCGCCACCTCGGCTCAGCACGGCATTTATTTTTTCAACGCATTTGAAGTGAACAGCACCAGTCTTGGCATCAATATTCGAAACAGCATCACCAGCTCCTTATAACAGAGCGAAATCAATGAAATTTACTAGGGTTGCAACCACGACATTTTGGGGTTTTACGAAAGTCGTCATTTGCACTTCAAACAAGATGGAAGTGTCTTTAAATGAGTTTTTAAGACTTTTTTGTTTTGGAAATTTTTCTTTTTTCCGACTTTTTATGAAAATTTGCCCCCGAAAAAACCCCGAACCCCGACTTTTCCCACCCATTTTTTAAATTTCTCCAGCCACCCCCGACAAATTTAGTCGGGGATTTTCATCCCCGATCCCCGACTTTTCCAACCCCGACGTCGGGGTTGCAACCCTAAAATTTACATACTTTAAAAAAGTAATGAAAAAAATGCAGTTGAACATGTGTGTTTTAATCCATCCGAATTGATGTGACTGTTTTGACCTAATCAAACTCCTGGTTTACCTAATTCTTCATTTTGTTAATGCTTTTTCTATACGTTCCTTTTCTAATACCTCAAAATGGCTTAAAGGATCAAACTCGGGGACACAAAATTTCCTTTTTCTTTTGTACAACCCCTATCCTCTTAACGAAGGAGGGAGGGGGAGGAGAGGGTAATGTCGGAAACGTTCATTTGAGAAAAGTACTGTTTATGCAAGCATAATAATAAGGAAATCAAATCTTACTGGGCAATGACATGCTGATATTGGCAGATTCCTTAAAGTAAATTTTTTGGGGAAAAAATTATCTGACAAATTGAGTTACTTTGTCCAACACTTTTTCGCCTTCGTGTCGTAATTGTTGAAGAAAGGTATCTTCGTTCGTCGATTTGGCACCCAATTTCAGCGCCTTTCCTCCGCCCACAGATGAGACCGCTTGCTTTTTTTGACCCAATGTTCCGCCAAATAGAGAGGTGGCACGGCGCGTCTCATCCAACATCGAAGAAACAGCCGCAGAATCTTTAACCGCCGAAGTAAGCTCGGCCCGGGCCTGAGCCGAGCTGATCCCTGTGGCAGAGGCAACCGTTCCTAAAAGATTTGCATTTTGATTATTGAATGCCTTTCAATTCACCTCCAATTCCACCCTTCAAATGCTTCTTCAATTTTTCTTGCCGTTTTATTTCCTTCTCTTTCTCTTTCATAAGCGAATGCGCCGCGCGTTGTTGAGCCTAAAAAGGCCCATTTAATAAATGGCAAGTTAACAAAAAGTTTATACAATTTGAATTTGGTTAAACACGCGCTCCTCGTGTGAATCCATCTCAGTGAATGTGCGTATCTGTGCCAAATTGACACTTTCACGATATCCAAGCACGACAATTTCGTCAAAGGCGAAGATCAAATCAAATGCCTTGTCAGTGATTTCAGACTCCTCGTTGGAACGACAATATTCGGGAATCTGATAAGAATTTCCTTTTAACAATTCAAATGTTGAAATATATATAAAAGCCAACCAACCACACGAGAGAATAGACGAAGTGTCTCCAGGTCTTCCAAAATATTCGACGCTTTTGTGGTGATAAGAACCTAAAATAAACTGTCAGATCAGAAAAACCCATAATTAAATTACCATATAAATATTATCCATCGGCTGATAGACATATCTGACAGAATTCGTTTCAACAAAAGTGTGTTGACGCTGAGCTAAAACAAAACTAGGAAAACTTAAAAATATTCATCCCTACTTTTGTCTGAAATGATAAGCTTTGGAAAGGCATTTAAAAGTCCTTCCAACCGTGCCCTGGTCATGTCAGCCACATATTGACGAGTCACAAGCGCTAAAAATTTCGAAGAAATAAAAAGTTGATAAATGGACAGAACCTCTGCCAGATTTGGTAAAAATGGACGCTGCGATTAAAACCATTTTGTCTAACTATTTTAGTGGTTCTTGAGAAGAATGAGAAAAGATTAAAAGATTTAGTTTTCTTAATTAACAAATTATAAAAAAATTGTAGTTTCACACACACGCACGCAAACAGAAACCGATAAGTTTTTGGAACCTGTACCAGAAAAGATCTCGGACCGGGCCGTTTTCGTGCGGGGGCCGTTTTCGTGCGAGTGCCTTTTCTTATTAACTATTTATAAAAAATTAAACAAAAATAGTTTTAATCAAAAAATAAGTCTCAGCTAGGCCCCCTAAGAATTTTTCATGAATTTTCAAAAAAAAAAATTTCTGGACTTATTTAGATCACTGATCATGAATCTGAATTCAGATTTTTGCTATGACACTGTTAATGTGCCAGAATCCCTGCATATCTGCAGGATTCTGGGTGCGGGGCGGGCCAAGTTTGGACTAACCGTCGAACAGTATTTATACCTATTTATTGTTTTACAAGTTGCTCCTTTTCTTTTTAAATTTCATTTTTAGTGGCGCTTTGAAATCCCATTAAAATGAGCATTCGCATGAAAACGACCCCCCGCTCGAAACTTACCCCCACCGCTATTTATCGGCACACGTTTTTTGACTCGGTGTGTAAACAAGGGCAAACGAAAATCGACAAATAAGTCCCAAAACATTTCATGATCTAACGGACTATATCGATTGAGCGATGCTGTTAAAATGACAAAACAAATAAGCAATTGAAAAAAGAAATATTTTCCGTCTTGTAGGTGCAACATTTCTTGGTAATTTTGTTTTGCAGTAATTTCATGAAATCTGAGCTAAAAATGGATAAATTTCAACGGGAAAGAGAATAACAAAGCAAACAACAAAAAAGATTTATTCTTCTTTCTCTTTCATCATTTGATATGCATTTTTTGAGCTGCCGCCGCCAAATTCTGCTGCTGTTGTTGAACTGCACGATCGTCCTGTTGTGTCATCTGCGTAAGCAGTTTTCCAAGACGATCATGGACATCCAAATATTTAGACACACAGCGATCCAAACAAACAGACTCGCCTAAGTTATTTGACAAAAGTTTTGGTTCTATTTTACTTTATGAACCCAAATGCATTTTTTGAATCCAATCAACTAACTGACCATCTCAGATTTATATTCTTCTGTGGACCAATGTCTATATTTCTGGCATCGTTTGAAAGCTTAGCCTGTATAAGCTCCAACAATCAAATTTAAAAATTAAACGTCGAAATGAAATCCAAGAAACCGAGATGGCCGGCTGATTAGACTCAGCGATTGCCCTCGAAAGTAAAATAGACAAAATCTGGCACTTCGCCTGACTGTGCTGTACCTTTAGTCAGATCCGCCTCTCTATAATGAGTATCAACACATTTTTCCTGACAACTCTTAGTCATTCTCCGGTACATATCTGTCATCTGAATACACCGAAAGAAAAAGTTAGTTGTTATATCACCCTCCCCACCATTTCAATCTCCAAATCAGCGACCATTTGCAATGCCGTTTGTTGAGCATTTGAAGAAGAAGCCATTTGTTTCGGATCAATGGGGTTTCAATTTTATTGAACAAACTAACAAAAAATGTTATTTGATAGTCAAGGACTACGAGAAAATGCTATATAAGGAAACAAAGTTTTTTTAAGCAACAATATAACAACAACCGAACGAAAAAGATTCATAACATAAAACGGTGTTTATCCATTCATTAAAACCAAATCATTTCTTCTCCTTCAACGTTTGATGGCATTTGCCGCAATAGAAACGACCATCTTTGTGCTTCGCCATGAAAATGCCTGGAAAACAATACTTGAATGAAAACCAAGAAAAGAAAGAACGGTTTATTTTTATTTAGTGAATTCAGTAATAACAAACCAGCGCCACAACTGGCAGAGTTACACTCCAAACGTTGTCGTTGAATTTTACCAGCGTCATCAATCTGAACGATTTTTACTTTATTTCATATCTATTTTTTGTAATAACCTTGTAAAGCTTCAAAACGGCAAGTTTGACCTTAAGTTTGGACATGACCCAGAACATTGAAATAAAGAAGTACCTTCTTGCGAACATGCTTTTGCTTCTTCGGACCAGTGTACTGCTTCTTCTTTCGCTTCTTTCCACCACCAAGCAATCTGAAAGAATTACTGCTGATTTGCTGTCATCTAATTGTCACCTGAGGTCAAGGTGAATAGTCGACTCAGCACCGATTCCATACAAGGTCAGCAAAGTTCCATCCTCAAGTTGACGACCTAAGAAAATTCTTAACAATTTAATTTTTGCAATTGCAGATCTGACGAACCAGCAAAGAGCAATCTTTGTTCCAATGTGGCAATGTCCTCCACCTCAGCAATCAGTGCTTTCAGATGGTCTACTGACAGTTCAGTAGGGTCCACGTTGAAAACAACAGTTTTATTGGAAAATGTTTTGACGAACATATTTTCTGTTAATTCAAAAATACATAAATGCTATTACAAAATCAAAATAAATAAAAATAAAAAGTGGTCGGCTTAAACGATTCGGTAATAAAACGTTTTTTTAAATGTTAAGCAAAATTAATTAATGTTATATATTTAAGAAAAAAAAGACATCGACAAAATACACAGAAACCGGGCAAGAGACAAAAATAAGCGCAAGATAAAACATTGTACATGTTGGGCTAGTTGAAACCAATAGATGAATTATAAGAGTACCAGTTTAAAGAAAAAAAAGAACTCAATCACAAAGAATGGGAAACTATAATTTTATTTTTGTTTATACAATACAAGATATTTTGTCATTGTTGGAAGAAACAAATGACAAAGTTGCCAATAACCGTCTATCCAAAGTTTGTCCCAACTATCTAATTGATAAAACATTGAATTCCTATGTCCAATATAAACAAAATTTTATGAATCAAGGGGTTCAATATTTAGAGAACTTTCACTAAAGAATTATGAGGATATAAGAAAATGATAGAATTATAAGAAAGAAATGACCCGATATATTCTTCTCAAAAACATTGTGCAATCGCAATTTCAATTGCGGTCATCAACAGAAGCACGGTTAACGTAAGAGGGAAAAATCGAACACCGTTGGGGACAACAGCACCGGAAACGGAGATCTTAGATCCGTACTTGTCGAGCAAATCCAGAATAACACCATTTGTCCAGCCAAAACCCTTCTAAAAACGGACAATAAAATCCATAAGCCAAGTGTTCCCGACCTGCACTTCATATTCGCCGCCAGAACCAGCAACACCCTCCTCGTTGATCATTGATGCATTGTATTTCTCGAACATTGCATATGTTGATACATATCCCTAAAAGAAATATTAAAATGAATCCATTTAAGCAATAATCACTCACTTTATAATTTACGATCAACCATTGAGTTGCCATTTGTTCCGCTGCTCTCATAAGATTTAAGTCACCGCTTGTTCGGAATCCTTCAACTACCTTAAATAAATAAAAAAAAGACTATTAATTAAGAAGTATGGAAAATGGCGCTAAAACTAATCATCGAATGCAACTAATTTACCATGTGCACCATTGGTGGCCACGCATTCTCCTTGTCCCATTGCTGAATGCTGCCCATCGCCAAAGAAGTGGGAATGCCTTTGGTGAAGTTGAGCACGCCCTCGCGCTGCACAAATTGGCTGTTTGTTTCTGGCTTCAGAAATTAAAACACCACAAAACACCTTCAAATAGTCGAACACTCTGGACGGCGTTACGTCATCCTCGTCATCGTAACATTTTGCATATAAAGGCAAAGCATTTGAAACATAATAAGTATTCGAATGTGCCTGAAACAAAGGGCTTAAATGCATCGATAACAAGAAAAACGAGACAGACCTCTCTCTCTAAGTCATAGTCATACCAAATCCCATCAGTCTCATTCCAATGCAGTCGTTTGACAGCCATTTTCATCTTCTGGTAGCGCTCATAATACTCATTTTTCTTTTCAAAATTACCTATTAAGAAGAAAAAATTGAACAATAAAATGCAATAACAAAACAACCAAATATCTCGTAGAATGATGCCATGTAACGCCTGAATTATTTTGTTAAAAGGTAACGAATCCAAAAATGTTAATTAGTGAACCGAACTCTAAAGAATCAATGACACTAAACAATAAACAAATATTTTAACTACATTACATGTTAATGCACATAAACGCATTTAGGTCAACTGGGACAATGGACCAAGTACGGATGGACTTCCTGGAAGGGGTAGGGAAAGCCAAACATAGCAATCGCTTACAATTACATGTCATGCATGCCTGGACCCTCTTGTGCAAACCAACGAGTACTAAAAGGAACCCTGTTGTAATCACAAAAAAGTAACACTGCTTCGACCTGAAATCCCATCCTGTCTCAGCTGCTGATGCCACATTGGACCACATTGCTTCTCTTTCAGCGTCTGAACTGAGCCCTTTGGCCAATTCCACGTCCTCACGGTAGCTTTCGGGCCTTGGAAATCTGAAAAAAATATTCACTAATGTTAAGATCCTCTGAGTCTAAAAAATTCAACTTCATGGTCGCCCGGTATTGGTAATATTGGAACAGTTCCTCCTTAGTCTCGGGGTGCAGAAAGGAACGAGCCCTGTTCAGGTTCCAAAAGTGTTGCTCCTTTTCCAATGTGGGAAGTACCTAGAATGGGGGATGAAAATGGTTACAATAATAGTAATGCAAAATTCAAGTATATGTAACCTGTTCAACAAAATCGAGATCACCAGTAGCCAGAAAATATTCGTAAACCATTGGAGTGAGTAACGGTGGTTGAGAACGCGATAGGTAATAAACACGTCCACCATTTGGGACGAAGCCATGACTGAACAAGAAAAAGCACTGCAAATAACCGACAAAAAAAAACTCACTTATCCACCATATAAATCAGATTCAAAATGACACCCTTCGCTGTATCGTACATTTCCGAAAACAGCAGTCCCTTGAGAATCCAAAACCTGGAAACTTCAATGTCTTACATTTGCTCGCTTACTAGTCATTTACGTGTCCCAGTAATAAAACTCGCGAAACCGTCCACCAGGGATAATGAATGAATGCGGGACATAAAGAAGAGAGTAGCGCTCTTGGTGAACCCGAACATCGTCTTTGACCTTCAAGAGAACGAAACGCAAAGGAAAGAATAGAAAATCATTGTGTTACTCGTCTGCAGAGATCACGCCAAATCCTAAACAGTAAAGAAATTAAGTTTATGAACATATAAATCCCCCCCCCGCGAAAATCTCATTATAATCGAACCTGTGCAGGTGAAGAGCCCAACGTTTCAAACGATAATCATCGATATGCTGAAACCCATTTGGGTAAGGTGCCCAATCATCCGGATAGACATCAATCAATTCCTGGCCCGGTGCTTCGAAATGCGAATCGACAAATGCCTCCAATACCGAGAAATCCTTTACAGAATCACCCAACTCGTAAAAATCACGTAGAGTGCTCACTAAACTAGCCCACTAAACAAAAATAGAAACAAAAGACAAACCTGGGTCCTGCTTAAGCGGCATGTCAACAAAATATTTCGAGTCTGGAAAGATATGTGCCTCTTGGACAGCTTGGAGAATGGGCCCATTGCAATAAATCTGGCTGAGAAGTGAAACAACATAATATAGCATCGAAATCCAGATGCTAAAACGACAAAAGGGTTATTTTTTGAGCTAATATGTTTTTTTGGCAAATTCTTCTGCAATCCAACTTTTAGTTCAAAAACCCCAATTTAATCAATAGAGTTCAATTAATCAATTTAATTCATCAAGAAAGGGGTAGAACCCATTTAAACTATAGTTTGTACGGTACATATTATGTAACGCATTTAATCGACCACTCAATTTTAGGTCGATAAAAAATGACGGCTCTTATGCACTTTAGGCCCCACAAAAATCATTTTTTTTCGTTTTAAGGTAGAAAAATATCAATTTATAGGGTTTAAGGGTCGCTGATCATGAATCCGAATTCATTTCGACCAATTCCGAATTCTTGCATTTGAATAGGTTTCGGGCAATAAATGCGAGTCTTGCAAATTTCAAATTTCAAATTTATTCAAATAAAAAAATCCAAAGAAGGACAAAAGCCGCTTATACCTTTGGATGAGAGTGGTCAGATCTCCAACTGTTTCTTGAGTTTGTTTCTTATACTTTGAATGGAATTAACAGATGAAAAGTCAATTTTTTTACTTATTTCTTGTAAGTTTTTGGTAGTTCTGTTTGTAAAAGAGTGTTCAGTTTTAGATATTTTTGATTTGGTTATCAGCCGAGGAAAGGATGAATTCCTCCTATGGGAGGTGTTAAAAAATTTTAAGGAGTTAAGGTGGGTTTCTTGTCTGATAATTTTAACTGCTGTTAGTAAGTCTAAAGATTTCCTCCTGTCTTCTAATGTTGAGATTTTGAGGTATTTAAGTCGGTCTAAATAAGGTAAAACCGGTAAATGGCATTTGAAAAAAACTTTTTTGGTAAAGAATTTTTGAAATTTTTCTAGGCGACTGATTTCTTTTTTAATGTGTGGGTTCCAGTTTTCGGTTGAATATTCAAGTATAGGTCTAATGTAACTTTTGTAAACTGTAATCCAAGTTTTTGAGGATTTTGTTTTAACTTTTTGTAACAGGGTTCTACTTCTAAGGTAGGCTTTTTTTAGAATGTGTGAAATTTGGGATTTAAATGTCAATTTGTTGTCAATGAGAACTCCTAAATCGCGAATTACGGGTGTTTCTTTAATATTTATTCCATTTAATTTATATGGGATTTTAAAATTGTCCTTGCCAAGGTACAGAGACATTGATTTTTCTGGTGAAAATTCTAATCCCCAGTTTTGGGCCCAAAGGTTAGCACATTGTAAGGTTTCTTCAAGCTTTTTGCGTTCGGTTTCATTATTGTAACTGAGATAAATTTTTGTGTCGTCGGCAAAAAGTTTTAGCGAGATTCCTTCAGAAATAACTTGGGACAAATCATTGATAAAGATCAGAAAGAGAACTGGTCCCAGGACAGAGCCCTGGGGGACGCCTGATTTGATGGGAAATTCGCGGGAGAATTGCTGATTAATTCTGACCTTGAATGTCCTATTGGTTAAAAAGTCCTTTAGCCAGTTTAGGAGTTTTCCTTTAATGCCGATTTTTTCAATTTTATAAATAAGCAAATCGTGGGGAACTTTGTCAAATGCCTTTACTATATCATCGATTTTTTTGTTATGGAGGATGGCATTGTACCAATCCTCCAAGGTGGAGATTAACTGGAGGGTGGTGGATCGTTTTCGGAGGAAACCAAATTGATGTTCGGAAATCAAATTATTTTCTAAGAGGAAATCGGTTAATCTTTTGGCTATAATCCTTTCAAAAATTCTGCAACAAGAACAGGTAATGGAAATCGGACGAAAGTTTGTTACCAAGTTTTTTTGACCGCTCTTAAAAAGCGGTAAAATTATGGAAGTCTTCCAAATTTTTGGGAGTTTACCTGAATTAATAGATAATTTGAACAGATCGGTTATGGTCTTGCCAAAACTAAGTGAAACTTTTTAAGGAAATTGAAACTTAAATCATCTGGGGATGTATTATTTTTCATTGGAAGATGAGTTAGAACCTCGAGGGTATCCAAAACGTTGAAAAGGGTTCGGAATTGGTCGAAATGAATGTCGGATTCTTGATCAGCGATCCTTAAACCTATAAATTGGTATTTTTCTATATAAAAACAAAAAAAAAAATTTTTTTGTGGGGCCTAAAGTGCTCGGTCTCAGTTCGGCGCAGCTCAGTTCGGCGCGGCCGACTTTGAGAAGCCATAACTTTTTTCTAAGTTCGCCAATTCAAATATTATTGGTATCATCAGAAAGCTCTATATGTGCTTGATTAATCTTGCCAAAAAATCAAAAAATCCATCCATATACAAAAAAGTTATGACCTGTCGCGCCGAACTGTGCAGAAAAATTCAGTTTTTTGATGTTTTTTGGCCATAATTTTTTTGTATTTTCAAAATTTTTTCAAATTTAGCAGGTTGATAGATCTAGTCAAGAGCTTTCGAATAATACCTAAATTGTTTAATTTGAACGAAAAATAAAAAAGTTATTGCTAGTTGCGCCGAACTGAGCCGCGCCGAACTGAGTGGTTCCGTACATAAGAGCCAAAATGACATAGAAAAAAGCCTCAATTTCTTCCGTACAAATCGATCCGTCTAAAATCTAGTAAAAAAATTAATAAAATTTTTCAATCACTAGCGGTCACGTAAGAGAAAGATAGTAGCCTTCATTAGCACACGCCAAAGAAAAAAACAAAAATTCAAATACATATGGGAATTACATATTAAGGTATATCTTTCGGCACTTCTTCAGTCTCTCGAATGATCGTCAAATTTGAAACTACGCGTGACACAACGGCCACTTAACCAGAGGCAATGACTGTCTGGGCATTTGATGTTCGAACAGAGTTCACCAAAATTGTTAAATGTTGCTAATTCAGCATGGTCCGTTGCCTCCGACGTAATCGGATAGGGGAGTTTTGCGTGATATTGATCCGATTCAACGGTGACCAATGGAACAGATGACCCAAACTTTGTATAAAAGGGCCAAATTGGTTGAAGGCGATGGTATTCTGTTCCCATGTCCAAAAATGAACGAATGCCAGCGGCATTTTCTCCCTTTAAAATATATCTTGCATAGTTTTAACGAAGGCAAATTCCTCTCCTCTAACTTTAACACATTCACTCACAATTTCGTGCTTCTGATGAACGCGATTGTATGCACCTAGATGAGTCCAATAGTTGAATTCCTCTTTTTTGGAATGCCTGAAAATAAACAAATGAAAAGTGAATTGAAGTTATTTTTACGCAATAGAATCCGATCTGCCGGAATCATAGGAACTCGAGGAAAGGGATGGACATTTAACATCATTTCCGTGTTTGTAGCTGTTAAAACCAACTTTGCCATTCACACAGATTAAAGATGGAGGTTTTTCTGAAATCAAAATTAATAAAGAAAAAAAAGAATCTTTTTACGGCATCCTTTTGGCGTACAAACGAAGGAAATTGGACAAATTGCGTCTTGGATGCACCAAAAAAAGGGCAAGTTATCGGATTTTTGCTGAGTAAATAAATCGTGCGCTTTCACAAATTCGGCTTGATTCTGCCATTGCAGCTGATTCCACCAATTTACTTGTTTGTTCTGATGCAGATTCTGATAAGAATTGTCTATCACCGTACCTGTTCAATGCGTCCATTTTGGTTTGATTTGTGGTGATAAACCCATTTTCCGAATTCCTTGTCATAAGACTGGTCAAGGTTCTGATTTTGAGCATTCATAATTTCATCCTCAATCGCTTCGTTTTCCTCCTTTTTATCCTGATCACTTCGGTATTCTTCCTCAATCGTTTCGCTTTCTTCCTTTTTATCCTGATCACTTCGGTATTCTTCCTCAATCGTTTCGCTTTCCTCCTTTTTATCCTGATCACTTCGGTATTCTTCCTCAATCGTTTCGTTTTCCTCCTTTTTATCCTGATCACTTCGGTATTCTTCCTCAATCGTTTCGCTTTCTTCCTTTTTATCCTGATCACTTCGGTATTCTTCCTCAATCGTTTCGTTTTCCTCCTTTTTATCCTGATCACTTCGGTATTCTTCCTCAATCGTTTCGCTTTCTTCCTTTTTATCCTGATCACTTCGGTATTCTTCCTCAATCGTTTCGCTTTCCTCCTTTTTATCCTGATCACTTCGGTATTCTTCCTCAATCGTTTCGCTTTCCTCCTTTTTATCCTGATCACTTCGGTATTCTTCCTCAATCGTTTCGTTTTCCTCCTTTTTATCCTGATCACTTTGGTGTTCTTCCTCAATCGTTTCGCTTTCTTCCTTTTTGTCCTGATCACTTCGGTATTCTTCCTCAATCGTTTCACTTTCCTCCTTTTTATCCTGATCACTTTGGTGTTCTGCCACAACAGTTTCGTTTTCCTCATTTTTCGTTTCGTATTGATCACTTTGGTATTCTTCCTCAATCGTTTCGCTTTCCTCCTTTTTATCCTGATCACTTTGGTGTTCTTCCTCAACCGTTTCGTTTTCCTCCTTTTTCGTTACGTTATGATCACTTTGGTGTTCTTCCTCAACCGTTTCGTTTTCCTCCTTTTTCGTTACGTTCTGATCACTTTGGTGTTCTTCCTCAACCGTTTCGTTTTCCTCCTTTTTCGTTACGTTCTGATCACTTTGGTGTTCTTCCTCAACCGTTTCGTTTTCCTCCTTTTTCGTTACGTTCTGATCACTTTGGTGTTCTTCCACGTTCTGATCACTTTGGTGTTCTTCCTCAACCGTTTCGTTTTCCTCCTTTTTCGTTACGTTCTGATCACTTTGGTTCTTCCTCAACCGTTTCGTTTTCCTCCTTTTTCGTTACGTTCTGATCACTTTGGATGTTCTTCCTCAACAGTTTCGTTTCCTCCTTTTCGTTACGTTCTGATCACTTTGGAGTTCTTCCTCAACCGTTTCGTTTCCTCCTTTTTCGTTACGTTCTGATCACTTTGGAGTTCTTCCTCAACCGTTTCGTTTTCCTCCTTTTTCGTTACGTTCTGATCACTTTGGTGTTCTTCCTCAACCGTTTCGTTTTCCTCCTTTTTCGTTACGTTCTGATCACTTTGGTGTTCTTCCTCAACCGTTTCGTTTTCCTCCTTTTTCGTTACGTTCTGATCACTTTGGAGTTCTTCCTCAACCGTTTCGTTTTCCTCCTTTTTCGTTACGTTCTGATCACTTTGGTGTTCTTCCTCAACCGTTTCGTTTTCCTCCTTTTTCGTTACGTTCTGATCACTTTGGTGTTCTTCCTCAACCGTTTCGTTTTCCTCCTTTTTCGTTACGTTCTGATCACTTTGGTGTTCTTCCTCAACCGTTTCGTTTTCCTCCTTTTTCGTTACGTTCTGATCACTTTGGTGTTCTTCCTCACCGTTTCCTCTTTTATCACTTGTGTTCTCAACCGTTTCGTTTCCTCCTTTTTCGTTACGTTCTGATCACTTTGGTGTTCTTCCTCAACCGTTTCGTTTTCCTCCTTTTTCGTTACGTTCTGATCACTTTGGTGTTCTTCCTCAACCGTTTCGTTTTCCTCCTTTTTCGTTACGTTCTGATCACTTTGGTGTTCTTCCTCAACCGTTTCGTTTTCCTCCTTTTTCGTTACGTTCTGATCACTTTGGTGTTCTTCCTCAACCGTTTCGTTTTCCTCCTTTTTCGTTACGTTCTGATCACTTTGGTGTTCTTCCTCAACCGTTTCGTTTTCCTCCTTTTTCGTTACGTTCTGATCACTTTGGAGTTCTTCCTCAACCGTTTCGTTTTCCTCCTTTTTCGTTACGTTCTGATCACTTTGGTGTTCTTCCTCAACCGTTTCGTTTTCCTCCTTTTTCGTTACGTTCTGATCACTTTGGTGTTCTTCCTCAACCGTTTCGTTTTCCTCCTTTTTCGTTACGTTCTGATCACTTTGGTGTTCTTCCTCAACCGTTTCGTTTTCCTCCTTTTTCGTTACGTTCTGATCACTTTGGAGTTCTTCCTCAACCGTTTCGTTTTCCTCCTTTTTCGTTACGTTCTGATCACTTTGGAGTTCTTCCTCAACCGTTTCGTTTTCCTCCTTTTTCGTTACGTTCTGATCACTTTGGTGTTCTTCCTCAACCGTTTCGTTTTCCTCCTTTTTCGTTACGTTCTGATCACTTTGGTGTCTTCCTCACCGTTTCGTTTTCCTCCTTTTTCGTTACGTTCTGATCACTTTGGTGTTCTTCCTCAACCGTTTCGTTTTCCTCCTTTTTCGTTACGTTCTGATCACTTTGGTGTTCTTCCTCAACCGTTTCGTTTTCCTCCTTTTTCGTTACGTTCTGATCACTTTGGTGTTCTTCCTCAACCGTTTCGTTTTCCTCCTTTTTCGTTACGTTCTGATCACTTTGGTGTTCTTCCTCAACCGTTTCGTTTTCCTCCTTTTTCGTTACGTTCTGATCACTTTGGTGTTCTTCCTCAACCGTTTCGTTTTCCTCCTTTTTCGTTACGTTCTGATCACTTTGGTGTTCTTCCTCAACCGTTTCGTTTTCCTTCTTTTCCGTTTCGTTCTGATCACTTAGGTTCCCTGCCAACTTGCTTTGATCATTTTGCTCTTCCTCATCAGTTTTTATTTCATTCTTTTGTTGGTGCCATTCGTTTGTTTCATTTTTCTCATTTTTATGTTCTTCCATTGTGCTGAATTTTTCTTCTGTGAATTCATTTTTTCCCTCTTTGCTTTCGACTGAATTCGTCTGAAATAAGTTTGCTTTGCACTTCTTTTTTAAATATTATTAAATTTATGAATGAATTGCCTTTTGTTCAACTGATGAATTGCTTGAATGTCGTTCAAATGACGAAAATTGGCTTTGTAAAAGTGACTCCAACCCTTTCTCTTTGGCACTTTGTCGTTTTTTTACCTCAGCTGAACCTTCCTAGGAAAAAACAAAAACATTAATTAAGAAATATTTAAGTTGATGGATAGCTTAGCAATTATTTAAGGATTGTCTCATAAGTTGTAATTCCGAATGATACAAAATTTTGTCCGCTTAGAAACGTTACATGTTCTAAAATTGCTTCATACCGAACTGACCCCTCGGGATTTATGTTAGATATGCCAAATACTTTAAGTCAATACATTTTGCTGTTCTCCCGCAATTGGCACCAGCGAAGAGAAAAGTATGGGGCACAAAAGAAAAATTACTCTTAGTCTAGCATTTCTGTCAACCATTTAAAAGGGGATGCAAAAATGATGAGAAAAAGACGCGTTTTGTTCCATATAAATACGTAAAGCAAAAGTATGCGGCTCAGAATTAATTAGAATTTATGACTTAATCACGATGTATATTGCTATAACGAATTCAAACCATCTCTTTTGAGGCATTTGATCCTTTACAAAATTGGGGCGTGAGGAGGGGGAGGGGAGAGAAAATCAGCTGAGAAGGGGAGGGCACGGAGCGGCTTCTTATCCTTTACTCAACTAATAGTCAAAAATTTATTTCAATATAATTCGAACAAATACAAAACAAACTTTTCAAACAATTAAACAACAAAGTTTTTTGAGAGAATTCGAAAAATTTCACCGTGGCAAAACAAGGAGTTCAAAAATGGCCAATAACGCTGAAATTTGTAATAAAGGTATATTAGGGGATAAAAATGAAGCAATGCAACTTACAGAGATGGTCACTTCCATGCTCAATATTTGGCAGGGGGCCACAAGCACTGAAATACTGGTATTTGACCGCGAAAGGGATAGATGTTTCAATCCAGTTAAGAATGGCAATAAAGGTTCTAATCAGATTATTATTAGGCATTTAATCACCAGTCCAATTGTGCTCGGGTCGGCATCGACAACCGTTTAACAAGCCGAATAAAACTTTCATAGGTCAATGGTTTATCCGTCGTACACTAAAACAATTGGTGATACAAATTAACTAAACTTTTCTGGTTGGTACTAACTAGTACATTCTGATTCTTGGGATTATCGCCCCCGAAAATGTCACGCTGTTCAGCTACTGAGTAGAAAATGAAGTCGGGGGCTTCCGCCTCTAGGTGGTGATATATGGACACCTCCGGCTGAAGAAGGAAAACCTTTGTATCGGATTTTTCGTGTCTACCTTTTACCTCACCCAGCATATTCCAATGCTCATAAACAGACGAAAAAATGAAGGAATGTGTCAATTTGGTAACCTTTTTGAGGTCCAACAAACTCGAAACATTCTCCTTGTCAACTATCATGTAAAACATTTTAGGTTAATTGGCGTCACGCTTCTTAACTCACCAAAAGTGCAATTAGATGAAATTCGCATTCGATGGACAGGCAATTGGAGAGAAAAGGGAAAAGCTTGCCTCTTAAAAGACGGTGCGCCAAATCGAGCCATTTCCGTAGGGTTTTGGTGCAATTCAACGGAGCGTTCGACAATAAATCTCAACATGAAAAATTTGTTTTTTTGAATTGCTATTGTTCTGGGTTTTATTTCTTTTTTGGACTTTGCTCTGCCAAATTATTTTGTCAATTGTCTTTGTGTCTTGGTTACTTGTGAAGGGGCGTCGCGGGGTGCATATTAAAGTCTCCACATAATATATGACCAACAAAGTGCGAAAAGCTTGTCGAGTCAACACGAACTTTGCATTCCATCTAAACGTCACAGTCATAATAAAACGAATTAATTTTTGGGTTATTTTGAAGAAAAAAAACCTCAAAATGGCCGTTTCTAGGCTAAATTTCGTTAACAAAATAGAACTAAATTTTCCCCGGTGGCGCCTATTGGCACCACCGGACCCCTTTTACCGTAGGGTTTCAAAATTTACTCCAAAATTAACCATTTTAAAGTCAAAATCTATTACCAAAAAACACACTTATTTTCAAAAGTTCATCGTGCCAATTTTCGTAATAAAGGTGAAAACTAAAAGCCGAACTCCTACTATTCCATGTATGGTCACAGTTACAAGTAAAATAGGACCATATTCTATTGGGTATATTCAGATCCGTTCAATGAAAAAAGTTATGCCTGGTGCATGGAGCAAAGCAGATAGGCCATCTGGGCCAGCTTGATCTGCCCATATTTCATGTTGAAGTAAATGTGAGTGTTCGAAATGCAAATGGAACTTCGTGTGCCAACGATCGAAAAGGCCAGAACTTGTCCTGGAAACGAGTATATGGGTGGTGATATTTAATATGGAGAATCACCGACCAACATTGTCCTTATGCATTCCATAGACTCCCAAATTGTAATAGACAGAGTTTGACTTTATCAGTTCCAACCGGTCAGAACGCCAAAAAGTGGCACACCCATCGGGCATGTCAGCGCCTTTGCGTGGGGTGAACAGCGCTTTGTAACCTTCTAAGCATCAAAATTTATAGTTGCAGATTTTCACGACGCTTACGCGCAGTAAAAAATGGAAGGAAATGTTGCGTAAAATGATCTTTCTGCACTTCCTGCAAACAGAACACATCGGCGTCGAGATGGCCGAATTCGATGAACAAATTAGTCTGGCGGAAAAAAAAAAATTAAAATTTGTTATTAAGTATATACGGGGGAAAATTTTTCTTGTCATTTTATTACAAACCTTACGCTGTTCCCATTGGCCAATGCTACGGTCGCGTCTCAAATGGTTGTATAAATGCGGCATTTTGTCCATCGTCCTTTGGCATAAGACATTGAATGAAACTACTTTCAGCGATTTCTTTTCATATTTGGACATCGCATTGCCGTCAATGCAAAGGTCTTGGCCCTGAATTATGGCGGTTCTATTATTTTTAGTCAAGGAAAAAGGACCGGAATATTCTGAAAGTAGCGAAGTCCCTTCAATTTGTAGCGCATTCTTAGGTCAATGGAAGTTACGCGAGCATCGAAACGAGCACGGCTGATGAACAGCGAATGTTTGTTTTCGATGGGTTGGATGCGGATAGGGACGGAAGACGAGTCGGCGGAAGTGGACGGAAAACCTTGCTGAACAACAAAATGAAATGGAGGGATAGCATGGCATTGCATTTCTAGATTCTTACTCTTTCACAAATTTCTTTCGTTGCGTTGGGCAAAATAAAATAAATGGTTATGCGAAAAAGAACAACTCAAAAGCGACTTTTTTTTGTTTCTTCCCCCCACTCACGGAACCACTTGCCTGCTGGCCAATACGCAAACGCAGATCCATGTCAGTCAAATCGGCTACCTAGACAAATGAATGACAAGTTCGTGCCATTTAAATCTCAACTGAGCAACTTTGTTCAGGCGCACAACTCGTTTAAACAAACTTTCCGTCTTTAATTCAAACTCATACTTATGTTTTGGCTAAATGAGCTACACTTCAAACATAACAGTTTTTAATATACATTTTACTTTCTCTTTCTTTGACTAATTATTAGGTTGTTTCATAAAAAAAATGACCTCTTTATTTTTCTCAATTTCTAGTGAACGGGTTCAACAGATACAACTGCAAAAAAAAAAAAATCAGTTTTTGTTTAAAAAAATTATTCAACAAACAAATTTCAGAGATTAGATTCCTGTCTAATAGAGTTTTTGATCGATTGATATAATGCTCAATTTTGGATTTTTTTTGGTTCAAATATGATAGTTAAATTTCTAGGTTTACGCTTACTTTTATAAAATTGACCACATAACTTTTAAAAAATTGGTCAAAAATAAAAAATAATCACAATAATACTATATTCATTAGAATCCGTTCACTAGAAATTGAAAATTCGTTGATAAAATAAACTTTTCTTATTTTACGACCTAGTAATTGGTGAGCGCCAGAAAATAGAATGGAAGCGAACAATAAGTTTAACCTAATTTTCCGAATTAAATTATGGGTTACGATCAGAAGCATTTAAAAAACCTCCCAGATATTCCTATGGCTTTTTAAAATGTGAAATTTTCTCTCAAAAAAGGAGCCTATCTTCTATAATATTGCCCTACATTCCCTCACTCACCGAAACAGTCTCGAGTGACTTCGCTTTCTCAACCACGCAAATTTCCCCAGCTTCTTTTGACGTAACTTGTGCATGGCTTCCTTTGTGCTTTTGCCTTGCTTTTGGCTCCCCGTCTATTTGCTGTATTTGTTCCTCGTCATCCAATTCGATGATTTGACGGACTGAATGTTGCTTTTTAACCTTATAACTCATAATCCACCTTTTCATCCAGTTTGAAATTAAAGAATGAACCTTTCAAAATATCCATGAAAACATTGTAATCAGAAGTTATTGCCTTATGCGGAAGTCGCGACTGACTTATTAATTCGGCGTTTATATTTGAAAAACTATCTTCCAGTTGTCTCCTAAATAGTTAAGCATTTACTTTCATTTTAAGTCACAAACTTTCTCTCCACAAATTTTTTTGTTGTTGAAGCTGGCTTTTTAGAGATGTTTTCTGAGTGCCGCGCCTTGGATCGCAACTTTACCAAATTGTCTTTCTTAGTACGGTTAACAGCGGGCATTATGAAACAACTCTAAGGAAAATTTGTCGCTTGGAAATGGAAATAGCAGGGATGTCCTTTCGAAATTCCAAAATAATGGCGCCGTGCTCAAAAAAATGAAAAAAGGCAAAATTTGGCGCGCTAGTTGCAAAGAGCTCACTTTTGAATTTTTTCACTTTTTTTTGAAAAATTTTTTTTTTAAAATAAATATTATATTTTTAATTGCAAACCAAAAAACTTATGAAGACATTTTTTAAGGAGTTAGAAACTAAAAAAAAATTTTGTTAAAAAACCCAAAACCATAGGGGGGACCCTTTTGTTTTACTTATTTTTTTTAAAATTTTAAAATTGGTCAAAATAAATATTATATTCGTGATCGCAAACCAAAAAAAAAAATAAATAAATAAACTCCTTTTTTGGAATTAAAAACAAAAAAAAAATTTTTCAAAAAAAGTGAAAAAATTTTCAAAAGTGAGCTCTTTGCAACTAGCGCCCAAAATTTTAAGGTAATACATAGTAATGTTTGTCCCATGCCCCTTTTTGAAAAAATAAATCCCGGATCCGAATTCGAACAAAAAGTCATTCTATCATGATAAAATACATAAGACCAAGCAAAAAAGAAAGCTAATTGAATATTATTAGTACCATTCGATAGCAGTTCGTAGGTTCTATAAGCCTGCAAAATTTCAAAAAATTTAGGCCAGTAATAAAAAGTTGTTTAAAAAAACTCGAAAAAATCGACTTTAACTTAAATTTTTGAACATTTTATTGAGTGGACCAAATTTTTTGAAATTATACCAGAGAAAATTATGAAAATAGTTCAATGTCGAAATTACGGAAAAAGTGCAGAATTGGGCCTGCTAAAAAATCATTCGGAAATCATTCCAATCAATATCTTATGACCTCTAATCACCATAAAAAAAAATTTCCCGCGGTGCGAAAATGCCAAAAAACAGGGTTTTGAACCAGTTCTAAATGCCAAAAATTGAAGCAAACATATCTAAGCAAATTCGGTTATAAAATAAATTTTTTCGAGCATACAGTATATAGTATCAATCAAGAGCTCTAGATTAGACAAAGCGAGCTAGAGGATGGAAAAAGTGATCCGAGATTTGAGGACCATCCTTGCGAAAAATGAACATTTCAGTACCGTGATCCAAAACTAAGGAAACCTTCTTAAAAATTAGTCCATTCGCACTTCGTACAATTGGTGTACAAGGTGTCCACATTTACTTTTGGTGTCAAATATTCCAATGGTGACCTTTTTTCCGCTTGGTGTCCAATTTTCAGGCCACTTTCTACAGTGATCGCTGACAGAAACCTCCTGCTGATACCTACCTACTTTAAGGCCTTGTCATAAATTAAATTCCGTCTAGTTTACTTTATGCGTGAATGCCTAATTTGAACAGAAGAGATTATCAAATCGCATACAGATTCAGACAACGAACAAATAAATATGCATAAGGTCAAACTCGTCTCAGTCCCCTATAATTAAGAGCATTTCTGTCTGATCAACTTCAGTCCTTCCAGCGATTTTTCTCATAATCGTAGTAATATGCCGGACCATAAGGATTTCCCTGAAAATTGTAAATAATTCAGTTGAAATTCCAGTCACATTGTCTTGTGCTTACCCTTTCCATCACCAAACGACGCTCCACTTGACTCTCCTGAATTTTTTGCTTTGTTTGGTAATGCGATACTTAAAAAGAACCTTAAATTCAGGATCAAAGGTGTCAGGCAATCGCTCATTGAATTTAAACACTGTAAATTAAAAACAAATAAGGGATTTGTTATATAGACGAAATTTAAATCTATCAACCAGAAACTCAAGTACAATGGTCTTTTTGGTCCAACAGAGTCATTTTCTTACCATAAGATTTCACGAAAGTAGCACACAGAATGGTAAAACCTAACAATGCGAGAAAGATTGACAGTGAGAGAGGGAAGTAGGGCTGTCGTGCCTCAAATTCGGCCTAAAATTGTCAGCAGTTAAACAGTGATTCCTTCATGATGAAAACCAAAGTCTGTCGGAAGGAGTAACGATAGAGCAGCTTCTTCTCCTCTATGCTCAACTGCTTCCAATCTCTCAATTCCTTATGGCGAATGGGTGTGATCACTTCGTCGTTTTTGCGAAATCGAATGGCCGGGAACCAATAGTCGAGGCGGTCGTGGTAAGTCTGAAATGAAAAAATGACAATTTGGTTGTTTAAATTACAACGAAAAACAACACACTTCGTCACCATGAAAGGTGCAACCGACAACTTCGCGGCCGTTGTTTTTTTCCGGACCCCACCACAAGAAGCGAGCAGAAGCAAGTCGGGGCAGTGTGCCCACTTTCGAAGCAGATAAAATAGCCATTCGGTCTTTGTTTATTCTTAAACCGAAGCCAACATAGGTAATATATAAAAGGAATACCCTTTTTGAAAAATTAAAATTTCTAAACTGAACTGAAATTAGCAAAATGACTGCTTAAATACTTACGAGAGAAATCAAAGCCGTTGCGACAGACGTTTTCGTGCCGACCATTCCCAATAAAATAAACTAATAAAAATAATTTAGGTAATTAAAAAAGCAAGATTAAAAAAAAAACTCATTTGGGAGGGATGGGTTATATATTGTGGCATTTAACCCTGGAGAAATATCTAATTGGAGGGTTTGGCGTTAAAGAATTCAGCTTGGTTGGCCTAAGGGAAATAGGTGAAATGGCAATATTCATGAACCTATTATTCTTAAAAGACGTATATCAAGTTTTAATATTATTAATTTTTCCTTTACATGATCACCGATCAGTTGAGTTTTCCCTTACTTAATATTTATATGGCCCACAAAGTGTCGACTACGCCAAAAAGGGTTCAGGGAGTTTGAGTGCCCGGGTTTTGGCACCACTTTTAATTGGTAACTAATTTATTTTATTTCTCAATATTCAATGTCACTTGTCACTTTTGACTTCTCAATAGTACATAATATTTTTTATTGAAAATTTAATGCTCATTTGCTCAGTAAATGCTACCAAAGACTAATTGAGAGAGTGGTCACAGCTAAGCAAATTTGACAAGGGTCGGTGGTCATTGTGCAAAATTGGCCTGTTTATTATTCACAGTGAGGCTTTGTGCAATGACTAACGATGACACGAATGCCAAACGCCCGCCCACTCAAATTGGTCCAACAATTCATCGGTGACAGGCAGACGGTCATTGGTCCACAATAAAAAGGCCGAAATTTATGTTCATTATTTTTTCTTAGTCTCTCCCCCATGCCTATTCGTCGTCCCCTTCATTGTCCCCATTTTACTCCTCCGTTTTCCCATATTCGTCTTCCGCCAGCCACTATTTTCTTCCTCCTCTTCCTCACTTTTGCCCCTTTCCGTCACTGTCCCTTTTCCGTCGAGTGTCATTTTATTGGTCGTTTCTTCTGCTATTTTATTTCAACTGTTTCTCTAAATTTGTGCTCACCGCCTTTTCAATTGTGCACCGTTTCGTTTGTCAATGGCGCAAAAATTTACGAATTGGACAACAGTGCCAATTTACAATTTCGACAGCATTTGTCGCAAAATGCACAAAAGTTGCCGCTGTTGTTCTATCCTCCGTATGCTTTTCTTCATCGAATGTCCGCCGATGTTTCAGTGGCAAAAGTAAATGTTAAGAACAATTGCAAAGAAAAGAAGAAGGTGGTAAACCAACCCAACTTTTTGTAAATTTTTTTCAGTCGCGTGAAAGAAAGCGTCTTTCTGGTGAGACAGGAAAAAATTATTCAAGGAAATGGAATTCCATAAGTCGAGAAGGACAGAAGAAGAAGCAAATCAGTCGACGGACGGCGGCACAAAGTGGGGAAAAGAGACGAAAGAAGGCAAAGGTACGAAAGACGAGACACAAACAAACATTTTGGCATTGAATTTGGCCTGACTTTCAGCCATTCACCACCGAAATGCCAATGGATATCACGCATTCTCCACAAATTAAAAGTGCAACAATGAGCAGCTGGACACGGACGACAATTTCGAAAAGGGACTTTTATTGGACTTCAACCGCAAAAACACCGGTTGAGGATCGACGGCATCGAAGCGCATCGGAATCTATCGAGAAAAGCACCGAAAGGCACAAAAAAGTCATTTTTTCACATCAATTCGCAGGAAAGAGAGAGACTTAAAAATAGGAAATGATACAGTACCCATTTCTTCCGATGGCAAATAAAATTTGATACTGTTTCTTTTTTAATAGTTAACCAATCGCCCCTCTTCGACGGATAACCAACGTCTCGCAACCAGCAGCAAAATGAGAAAAGGTGGAAAGAATTCCGCAAAATCTCAACAGCAGCAGAAACTCGGTCGTG